>QRFJ01001899.1:25976-90135 GCA_006176705.1 Cocos nucifera | reverse complement strand
AAACCATCTTCTCCCCTTGCTCTCCACGTCCAAAAGGAGTTTTGGACCTTGCTTGGTGCGATTTAGATCAAAGAAAGGCGATCAAAAGCAAGAAGGCTGCACTACTACAAAGGACGACTGCAGATCTTCAAAAGGAGTTTTGAAGATCCTCCAGATCAGATCCAGATATGATTTTTGGAGGTGTGATAGAGAAGAAGAGGATATCTAGATCCAGCCAAAGTGGATACTGGTAGAGGCCAGGCACTTGTGTGGCTAGATCCAGAACCTTCCGCTGCAAATAGGATCATCAACAGGGTAATAGAATTACCCAAATTAGATAAATTAAATTTATTTAATTTATTTTTATTTTATTTTTATTATTAAAATAATAAAATTAGATCTGAAATATCCATTTCGATTGGATCGAGAGAAAAATTTTGAAAATATATCTCTCGATCTGATCAGATTTGAATGAACCTGGATCCGGAAATCAGGATTTTCCTTTCAGTATGGGCCTGTGTGTGCTCAGAGGTCAAGCAGAGCAGTGCAGGCGCACGGCCCAGCATTGTGGGCCACAACTTCATGTGAGGCGAGTTGCACGGTAGGGCCGCAGCATGGGACCCTGCAGGCACTGCGGCAGTGGCACCGTTCATTATTGCGTGCACGTTATGAAGCAGTGGACCAAGAGAGGGTTGTTCCCATGCATTTTCACATGGATTCTATGGTGGACCACAGCCATTTCCCCATGTATTCACTATGGTTTATAGGTGGTGCTTTAAGAGATGAGAATCATGATCCGAGGTAGGCCACTTGCGATGAAGATTCTAACAATGGCTGGGTAATGGTCAGGTCAAAGGTATGTTTGAGTTGCAAAACAGAGATAGTTTCCAATATGGCTCGATTTCAAGCCTTTAAAAGCTGTTGTAATTGAAAAGCATCTATGTGAGTAGCAATAGAAGCAGCAGACCTGATGATGAAGAGGAGCACTGATAGAGAGCTGAGTAGGAGGCTTTACACAGATTGTTAGCGTAGTGATAGCAATCGTTTTAGGGGGTCTTCTAGAAAGAGCTTTTGTAAATGCTGAGAGGGAAGTACTTCTTTTTGAGAGATAAGGATTGGTTTACGAGGATCGAGGGTGTGATCTCCTCTTGTAAATTTTTTTTCTTTCATAGTGAAGCTTTGCATGCCCCATGAAGGTAGACCTTGATCTAATCTATGCACTCGATAGTTTTCTATTTTATTTTTTCTTTCTTTCTGCTATAATATTTTAGTACGAGATCTCCAACATTCACCTCCTCGATCCAATCAAAGAATCTTAAGAAATTTTCTATCAAATGGGTCTGTATATAGTGGTCTTCTCCCCATATCCTATAAAGGATAGCTTGGTCAATTTTTCTTAAGGATAGGATTAACAAACTCAGAATTCATATGTCAAAGAGACAATTTCTTTCTAAGTTTGTATATCCTGTTCTAATCAAAATGACCTTACTTGAGATACCATAAATACTTAGGTTTATCTTATCCATAGATCTCTTAGATCCTAAAGCACACTCACTATCTGAATGCATCAACATGTAAATAGATATGACATACCTTCACAAGGTGTGTCACCCTTCTTCTTTAGGCCATCCAGGTAGAAGGATAATTTTCATCAAAGTGGACCACAGCAAAAACTCATTTCCTTACCTGACGCCTTCACCTTGAGAAGATCCTTCCTTGGCTCATTCTCCTATAGTCCTCTTATTCTAAGAGACTCTCTTCTAGAAGTAGATTTTTCACCATAAGAACACAGCACCTTAAACTTTTTAATGTCTCCTTGGTGATTACCAACATGTTTAGCAATTTTGATAATGTGCTATCATTATCATTCATATGGCAGTTTACTATAAACTAACTAAATAAACTATTAAGGGACTACTAGATCAAATCCACTTGAGTTCCTTGTGCATGATCATCTTGAGCTTCTCAAGCTCATTTAGGTCCTTAGCCATTCTCAAAAATGATTATAAATAGACTACTTAACATGCAGTATGGCTCTACTCACATACAACTATGGTAGGAGAGTTATCATAGCCCTGAAGTTTTGATTTCCTCATGCTGGCACTAAGGCCAAGATATAGCATCTAATGTAATTGCCATCATCCGTCCAATTGTCAAGTACTGAACATTTTAGCAGTTACATGGTTTGGTAACATAAGAGAATCCTAGTCAAGAATATATCCTAACCCTTTCCAGAGTTCAGAACCATTCTGAAGTCCTAAGCCAATTGTTGTAGTTCTTTACAGTCAATCAGTTGAAGACTTGGTCCAATCCAATTGGATTTGGGTTTCAAGATAAGTAAAACACTTATCGAATCCAATCCCATTACACTAATGAAACCTATTTTGAGTCAAACTCAAACTCTAATCAAATTAAATATGATTTAACTTGATTAGGATCTGATAGGAACGCGATATTGTCGTTAAGATACCGTGTTTATCAGTTTAATCCGACTTCTTAAAATCATTGAAAATGCATAGATAGCAGTGAGTCGGGTCGAATCCACAGGAAAGGTAGTATTTTAGATTTGAAATCTTTGATTTTTGAAAAAAAAAAGGATTTGAGTTTTTAGAATCAAAAGTGAAGTCGGAAAATTAAAAATAAAAATTAAAAGATGCAGAAATTTAAACTTAGTACTAAGATCTACTAATTAGATCTTAGCATCTACTTGCAAAAAGTAATAATTAAAGTGTAGAAATTAAATTACAATAAAAATAAAAAGTAAGAAATTAAAGTACAAAAATAAAATTTTCATTAATTAAAATTTTAGAATTTAAATACATGAAATTTAAAGAAAATAAAATAGCCTGATCTCTGATCTTAGATCGGCATTGGCAGAAAGATGGTGTAGAAGCTCGGCTCTTCTTCTCGGCACTCATTGCTTCAAAGCAGCCTTTAACCCATAGTCTGGCTTCGCCCTGTACCAAAGCTTCACCTTGATCGGAGATATTGATTTTTGGAGGCTTAGGATCCTTTTTATAGTGCTAGGAGGGCTGGATATTTTTTCTAAAGGCAATATGAGACTAATGGCCTTTGTAATCATCAAAATTTGAATAAAATTTTAATTAAAATAGCTCTGATATGACTCTGATAAGTTTGGTGAAATCTGGTCATTCAATAGGAATCCAACGATCTAAAAATCATCAAAATCGGATGCAGATCAGCTCAGATCGGGTCGGATTAAATTCTGACCGTCCGATTGCGCGTTGATGGAGGAAATCTAGCCGCAAATCATGCGCCTGAGATTTTGATCATCGCTAGGAGTTTTTTGGACCGTTGGATCATCATCTGGATCGAGTGCTGCCATCAATGGCGATCCGCGTGATGTCTGCAACTGAATCAAATCCGGAAGCAACCACGGTCGTCCGATCCTGACCGCAAACAACCACAACCGTTCGATCATGCAATCACTATTCTCATGGACCGCATGGACCGATCGCACCGCACACCGCAACCAATTAGCACCTTTGTTGTCGAGCAAAATGACTAAATTACCCTTGTGAGCCACGATAAATTTCTGTAGACCCTTTAGGGGTCTAGGTCCACCACGTGGCAAGCTCTGATTCGCCAGATTTTGCCGAGCTGGCGGTCCACGCCTGGATCAAGGATCGGCTGATGGCTTCAATGGCTGAGTCGGCTTTGATGGCTTGGCTTGGCTTGGTGGCTCGGCTTGCGGAGCCGGCTGAGCCATTTTCTTTTTTATTTAATTTTTATTTATTTTATATCTTTAAAAATTCATATCTTTTCCGTTTTAGCTTCGTTTTACTTGAAATTTATTTCGTTGTGATCAAAAAAATGAGCTCTTTTCATTGATAATAAAATTTTATTTTTTAATTTTTATTATTTTTTAATTAATTTTTTAATTAATAAAAATATCAATTTCTTAAAAATTATATATAAATTGATTATTAATTCTTAAAAATTAATATCAATTAATTGATAAATTAATACTTTTATTGGTGAATTTATGATGCTTATCACACCCCCCAACTTAAGCTTTGCTCGTCCTCGAGTAAAGAAAGAATTTAGTTTTAAATACCTTTTAACTTTAGAGTTTCGAATTTTACCTAAGCAATTTTTAAAATGGCCATTGATATTTAGTAGAGCTTAAATGAGACATATCATTGGGGTATTAATACTTATCAATAGAAAAATTAAGTAAAGAACATTAAATTTTTTAAAACTTTTTCTAAATTATCCTACCTTTATCTCTGATTTGTCTAAACTTTCATATAGGCAGGTGTATTGCTACTTCCATCCTTCATTTATTAATTTTTATTTTCATATTGCCCACTTTTTGACATGAATATCATTGCTTACTTAGGCAACGGGACCCGGTTACTTGGTGGAAAATCAATATTTTTTTTTTTAACGTTGTACCACTATTGAGTGTCTTAACTCCTTAAGCTTTCTATTTGATCCATGTAGCGAGTCTTGGGCCAATGACTCCCAAACCAGTTGGCTTTAGGGCACTAGATATAGAATACCCCTCAGGCTTACTAGCTCGAATCAAATAAGCTATGAGTTAAGACTAGCTTTACAACGAGCTTCTTTGCCCTTCCCACCTTTTGACGTGAAACTCAATGCTTGCTTAGGCAAAGAGGCCCGGTTACTCAGTGAGAAGTACTTGAAAACTATTTTATTAAAATAAATTTTTTATATGAAAAAATGTATAGTTACCCTACACAAGCCTATAAAAAGTAAACTTTTCTTTGATGCTAGTAGAAATAATTAGAAATGCTCCAAGAAAAAACTTTTTATATTCTAGACTTAACTTTTTATTGAATTTTCTTAATACTTGATTCCTCAATATCTCACAGATTCTCTAATCTGTGCATCAATTTTCTTTTAAAAAAATGCTTAGTTTAATTCGATTCTTAAGCATAATTAGGTGTCAAATACTAAATACTAACTTTTTCGAAGACTTAAAATTTTAAAATTTTTATTTTTCTCTCCTCTCCAACTTAATCGACATTGTCCTCAATGGAGAAGAAAAAAATAAAGGGTGTAATAAAGAACATGGAAGAATACACCTAACTCAGTATATTTTTGATCCATCACCTGCCTTTGAAAATTTGAGCTCTCCCTCCAACTTATTCAAATTATCCTAAAAAAAAATAAACTAAAAAAAATAAATTAGATAAAAATTAAATATTGGGTTGCCTCCCAACAAGCGCTAAGTTTACCATCTTCAGTCGGACATAATGCAGCTTACTATCCTGTGTCGAATATTGGATTGACAAATTCCAATGATTTTGGATTGCCAATCTTAGAAAGTTGATTTATAATCCCATTATTGATATATTCATTGTTAATTTTAGGGATATAATTTATGATTCCATTCTCAGACCCATGTTTATTAAGAATTTCTCCTATTTATTTTTCTAAAATGCTTATGAATGGAGTTTTTGTATTAGGAGTTAAGTTTGATTCAATGGATGCTGGAATGGTGACTAAAGATGGTTTTAATTCTGGAGGTAAATTAATGTGATCTTGCTTAAACAACTCCATTGACATTTCATTACATGCCTCTTGATTTTTATAAGAAGAACCAGCTTCTAGGGTTGAAGAGAATAGGACATTAGGTTTATAAGTCTCGGGTAAATCATCTATTCTCTTTTCCCTTTTTTCTATCTCATTTAAATTGGAACTAGCATCAGTACTAATTTTTGGCTCGGGTTCTTCTATGTGGTTAGTCTCAGTACTAACCAGTTCCTCTAAATTTTTATTTTGGCTAGCATCAGTACTAGCCTCTCTCACCTGGTCTTGGTATGGGTCCATAAGAATCCTATAGCTTTTAAGTTCAGGAATTACTTTGGTATTCTCTAATTGAGGATTCTTAAGTGAGACATTAAATTGATAACTTGGTCCAGGTGATTGGTGGACATTAGGTGGGTTGTTTGAAATTGGTAGGTTCGGTAGTTGATCTAGTTCTCTCCTCATGTTAGACTCAACTAATTGTCCTATTTGAGCTTCTAGTCTGGAGATAGATTGTTGTTGAGTCAAAATCAATTATTGAAGTTGGTTAAATCTATCATCAGCTAGATTAGTCTGTTGAGGAGATGGGTATGAGGGCTGATTATAATATGATGGCTGGATAAACTGACTAGGCTGGCCATTATTATAGGCATAGTTTTGGTATTGGGATCTATTTTGATAATTTTGCTCAAGTGAAATTTGGGTCTAAGCCTGAGTCTATTGGGATGTCCAAAAAAAATTAAAGTTACTCCAATCTAAATTATATGAATTTGAAAATGGATCATTAATCAATTTAGAATATCCTTGAGCAGCTTGAACTTGTTCTTGGATAAAATGTGGAAACTGTGTAGTCATAGGACATTCACTCACATGATGAGTTGGGCTAGCACAGCTTGAATAAGTCTTCTAATAATTAGAAGATGATGTGAATTGTGCAGGAGATTGTTGACCTAGGGTTAGGAGTTGATCTATTTTCTGAGCAAGAAGGTCAACTTTATCTAATTTTTAGACAATTAGATTCATATTAGCCATTATTATGTTTAATGTGAATCAACCATTCAATTAAGTTCAACTAAATCAGAAAAAGCAATTTCCTACCATGCATGTATTAGTGTAACCCTAATGTATGGTTCAAAAAAAAAAAATTTAGAATTTTTTTAAAATTTTTTATTATTATTTTATTATATTAAAAATTAATTTTTTTTAATTATTTTATTTATTAATTTTAATTTAATTTAATTTAATTTAATTATTATTTTTAATATTTTTTAGTTAGTTTAATTTAATTTTTATTTTATTTTATTTTTATTTTATTTTTAGAGGAGTAAGAAAAAGAAAGAAAGAAGAGTTCTAAAGAAAAGATCCTAAGGAGTCCTAGAACTAAGAAGAAAGAGAAGAATTAGGTTTAATTAGATTTAATGTTGGTTAGCAATCAAGTTGGTCAATCAATCCTGACTAAAGGTTATCCTAGATCTAGACAGCTCCTAACTGCCAAGGTCACCTTCAAGCCCTCCAAGTGTAGGATTAGCCAATCAACTAGCCAGGTAAGTGTAAGGTCGGTGGGAGTCCCCCCGTTGCTTGCCTTAGACACCAATTGTGCTTGGCCAGGTAAGCGAACGGAACCAATTAGAAACCACCTTCCTTCGGGCCCAGTCGTCCCTGAACCACTTTCCTAGACACCAGTCAAATTGACTTATCCTAACCCGGTTCAACTCTTAGGATTCCTTATCCTATTGAGCTCGAGTTCCTAGGGTTGATGTCTAATTGATTTTAATTTAAAGGCTTAGGTCAATGCAGGATGTTGGTTGGTTGTTTATGGGCTAAGGAAGGGTGATCAAATCCCCACCTTATCTTGTTTAATTGGGTTGTGCCCTTAATTTGATTTAATATGAATATGCATGAAAAAAAAAAAAAATTCAATCAAAGGGTTCTATGCAATTTAAACTAGATGCATGCAACTAATTTAAATTCTGAAAGGCTTACCTTGCCTCCAGCAATCACCAAAAAAAAAAATAAAAAATAAAACTAATATGATGCATGCTCTAAATAGTTAGGGTTTCTAATCTTATCATGAGGCTTTTAATTAGATTTAAATAAATATTTTTTTAAATTAATTTAAAAATAAAATAAATAAATAAATAAATAAAAAGAAAAGAGTACTAGGGTTAGAATTGATCTCACCAAGCAAAACTCCTGATTCTTTTTGTTCTTTAATCTCTTTTTCTACAAAATAATAAAAAAAAATTAGCAAGCAATATTTATAAGAAAGTAGAAATTTTATTTACAATTTATTTACAAAAAAATCAAAGAGATCAAAAATTTAATATCCGTGCCTTCCCCGGCAACAGCGCCAAAAATTTGATAGGAACGTGATGTTGTCGTTAAAACACCATATTTATCAATTTAATTCGACTTCTTAAAATTATTGAAAATGCATAGATAGCAGTGAGTCAGGTCGAATCCACAGGAAAGGTAGTATTTTAGATTTGAAATCTTTGATTTTTGAAAAAAAAAAAAAAGAATTTGAGTTTTTGAAATCAAAAGTGAAGTCGGAAAATTAAAAATAAAAATTAAAAGATGCAGAAATTTAAACTTAGTACTAAGATCTACTAATTAGATCTTAGCATCTACTTGCAAAAAGTAATAATTAAAGTGCAGAAATTCAATTGCAATAAAAATAAAAAGCAAGAAATTAAAGTACAAAAATAAAATTTTCATTAATTAAAATTTTAGAATTTAAATACATGAAATTTAAAGAAAATAAAATAGCCTAATCTCTAATCTTAGATCGACATTGGCAGAAAGATGGTGTAGAAGCTCGGCTCTTCTTCTCGGCATCCGTTACTTCAAAGCAGCCTTTAACCCATAGCCTGGCTTCGCCCTGTACCAAAGCTTTACCTTGATCGGAGATATTGATTTTTGGAGGCTTAGGGTCCTTTTTATAGTGCTAGGAGGGCTGAATATTTTTTCTAAAGGCAATATGGGACTAATGGCCTTTGTAATCATCAAAATCAAAGAAATTTGGAATAAAATTTCGAATTAAAATAGCTCTGATATGACTCTGGTAAGTTTGGTGAAATCTGGCCATTCAATAGGAATCCAACGGTCCAAAAATCATCAATATCGGATGTAGATCAGCTCAGATCGGGTCGGATTAAATTCTGACCGTCCGATCGCACGTTAATGGAGGAAATCTGGCCGCAAATCATGCGCCTGAGAGTTTGATCACCGCAGAGAGTTTTCTAGACCATCGGATCATCGCCTAGATCGAGCGCTGCCATCGATGGCGATCCGCGTGATGTCTGCAGCTGAATCAAATCCGGAAGCAACCACAACTGTCCGATCTTGACCGCAAACAACCATAGCCGTCCGATCGTGCAATCACTATTCTCATGGACCGCATGGACCGGCCACACCGCACACCACAACCAATCAGTGCCTCTGTTGTCGAGCAAAAAGACTAAATTACCCTTATGAGCCACGATAAATTTCTGTGGACCCTTTAGGGGGTCTAGGTCCACCACGTGGCAAGCTCTGATTCGCCGAATTTTGCTGAGCTGGCGGTCCACGCTTGGATCGAGGACCGGCTGATGGCTTCAATGACTGAGTCGGCTTTGATGGCTTGGATTGGTTAGTGGCTCGGCTTGCGGAGCCGGCTGAGCCATTTTCTTTTTTATTTAATTTTTATTTATTTTATATCTTTAAAAATTCATATCTTTTTCATTTTAGCTTGTTTTATTTGAAATTTATTTTGTTGTGATCAAAAAAATGAGCTCTTTCAATTGATAATAAAATTTTATTTTTTAATTTTTATTATTTTTTAATTAATTTTTTAATTAATAAAAATATCAATTTCTTAAAAATTATATATAAATTGATTATTAATTCTTAAAAATTAATATCAATTAATTAATAAATTAGTACTTTTATTGGTAAATTTATGATGCTTGTCAGGATCCAATCCCATCATTTGATCAAATCAAATAATTTAGCAATTATTGCAATTTGAGAGAGTCCCAGTCCAGTAGTGGGACTCTAAGAGTTTCACTGGACTAGGTCACTAGAGTCCCAGTCTAGTGGGATTCTAGATGTTCCTCCTTACTAACTCTTAGTAAGTTGCAATTTAACAAAGTCCCAGTCCGGTGGGACTCTTAAGTAACAGAGTCCCAGTCAAGTGAGACCCTAGATGGGGCATGGGGTTTGAAGCTTTATGAACTAAATAGAGAAGAGGATTTTAATTAGATGTTCGTACTAATTTTTTTTTAAATTTATTCTAGGGACATTAAAAAATAAATTAGACTCCCACTATTCTTTGGATCCCTACACTCCTCAGGTAGGAAAACAAGGACCGCTTTCACGAATTAGGATTCCTAGTGGGTACTGCAATCCCACCAATTGGCATGCTACCTTACCTGATAGTTATTGGAAAACATGTCAACCAATAGATGGACAATTTTTGTTTAATGCTTCTCGAGCAAATTATAGTAGACCTGGTCTCTAGGTCCCAAAACCTTACCTGATAGTTATTGATCTCATTCCCTAATTAAGTCTGACCCACCATTGGCGCAAGTAAAGCCGTCATTGAACCCTCACTTGATAGTTATTGAGTCCAACCCTATCTCCACCCTATAAGAATAGAGTGGTTGCTTCTCTCCTGATGCAACTGAATCACTGTATCCAGCTAAGAATAATCAATATTGGAGAAAGCATGGCACTCTACAATGGTAGAAGATCCCTCGACTTAATATTATTGAGGAGGTTTTATTTAGTTTTCTTCTACATACATATACTCTCATGCAAATGACTAGTCTGATTTAGGTCAGCACATCTTATATTTGACTAGCCTGATTTGGGTTAGTACATCTCATGTATGATCTAACCTAGTTTAGATCAGCACATCTTATGTCTGATCTAACCTAGTCGGCATGGATCAACTCGAATGACCAAGCAATCTTATTTAAGACATTATTGACGAAGTTGGCCGGGTAAGTGAGATCGATGGGAGGGTCTACCGATGTTTGTCTTAGAGAACAATGAATTAGCCAAGTAAGTATGCTCCCAATTAAAAACCACCAGTCAAAGTGCCAAACTTATCTTAGACACCAATTGGTCAATCAGAACCAAATAGGTCAGTCTAGTAACTTGGGCTCGAACCATTGAACTAAATTTGGTCTTGAGTTAGTCAATTCACATCAAATATGAATCGATCCGATGAACTACAACTAAACTCAACTTTGCGCCCCTTTAATCTAATTCTAACCAATAATTGACTAGTTTTGATCAACTACTCAAAATCGATAAGGGTTCTAACCTGATGTAATTAAAGAACTTAATTGTAATCAATCACAAGACCTAATTTGTTCAACCCATACCTAAAGCCCCATGTTTTATGCAATGAAATTAGATCTTAAATTCTCAATTTTAGATCTTATTTCAAATCTTAATTCTTAATTGAGTGCATTATGAACATGAGTTTAGTTTAGATGTCAAAATAATTTTTTATATAAACCAATTTACGTTGTATCTCATACAATTCTGTTGTCAGCAGACTCGAGTCAAATCATCTTGTAACTCGAGTCAACTCATCACAGTGGGTCGACTCAACTCTGAGACTGAGTTGACTCACTTGTGACCAACATAAACTGTAAGCCTCAACCTGCTATATTTAGTTAGCTCATCTACAAACGAGTTGACTCACCAGGGTCTCAAGTTGACTCCAACAAACACGAGTCGACTCGCTAGGGACTTGAGTCGATTCGAACAAAGCATGAGTTGACTCAGCAAGCGTGCCAACCATAGTTTCAAAAAAAATTTTAGTTCAGATCCTAGAATTTTGGATTTAGGATTTTGTAGAAATTAAGTTTCAAATCTAAATTCTACAAACCATATATATCACATATATAATTTTAGGTCCAAAACAAATCAAAACACATAAAATATATGCTTAAAAGGATCTAAATCTAAAATATGTATCTCATACAATTTTTTGTTCGTGGTTCTTCTTCATGAGAGATCATCACAAGTGGCACCCCTACATGCCATAAGAGAATCTATCGATTGGGTAACAGAGGGACTTCAATCCCTGCTTTCTCTTATGACCGAACGGCCATGGTGATGCACCCAATCTGAATACTAGGCTACTAGGAGATCTAAACTAGATCTATATCATGCATCATATACATAAAACAAGATCCACAACATGAATCACATACACGATTATAAATTTTAGATCTAAAACTTATTCCATGCATGTTAAAAATCAACCTAGCTCTGATACCACTTAAAGAAATTTTAGGTGATTCGCATGCATTACCTGATCACTATCCATTGTCAACCTCAGATTGGATCCGACGAATGTCGACCGAAGTTTCTATCATAGTCATGCAAGTACCCAACCTCTACTGATATCTACATGGAGATGATCTAATCGAAGCACCAGACCACCAGAGTGCTAGCACTTTGCAGGCCTTGCTCGTCGGCTTAGATCTCGAACCTTCTTTTCTAAAAGTCGAAGAACAAATTCAGTAGCATGAACCCTTCGTGCAGCTTTTTCTGGATCTTTTCAGATCACCCAGAAAGAGAAGAAGAATCCTTCTTCTTCTCTTCTCTCTCTAAACCCTCTCTAGATCAGATCCATAGAGGTTATGGGCATGGAGATGGAAGAAAGAAAGAAGAGGCATTAAGATTGTGCAGAAAGAAAGAAAGACTAGTGCCCAGACTTTCTTGCACACGTCCCTCTTTTTCCTCTCTTTATTTATTGTACAAATCTCAAGTTCCAAGCCCCAAAATCTGATTAAGATAAAAACTTATCATAAAAGAGTTAAAACCCTAAGGGGAGGTGCCAAGTAGCGCCTCCTCTTCATCTCATGCGCACCAAGAGAAAGGGTGTCACTTTCTAGCACCCCACTCATATCTGCATGAAAATAAGAGAGAGAAGCCCAAGGAATCAGGGCTTAAGTGGTCTATATCAATTAGGTTCAATTCAAATCAAATTTGAGTTTGAATCGAATCAAATTCGAAAAGATTATCAAACATGATCAAATCAGGATTGAAATTCAAGTCTAACTTGGATAATTAAACCCAATTAGTCTTAAATTAATTCAAACTCAATTAAATTAAATCTAATTTAAATTAATTAGAACTTGATCCATAATTTAATTAGGCTTAATTGAATTGCAACATGTATAATTAAGTCCCTCATGCTAATAATTAGTAGTTACTAAATTTATAACTCTTACAAATTAGCAGTTTCTAAATTTAAACCATCAATCCAATTGATAATTTGATAATGATCTAAGCCATCGATTAGGATGAGCTTCTTTTCTATATGACCCCTCAGGTTCTATTATGTCCGATAGTGAGACATACCGTGATCTCCATCATAGTATCATTGAAACTTTTTTCGATGGGCTGGAACAATTCCAACTCACCCAACAAAGATCGTTGATCCAAAAATGATAATAATGAGTTCTTATAATCCACCAGTGATGCCTAGTAGCATATAGTAGCAACCTAGTAGAATAAAAAAATAAACCTCTAGGTATAATTACTATATGATCAAGTTCTTCTATCAAAAATTTCGATAGGATACAGGTCATAAAACTTCGTCAAACCCTAAGCATCTATCATATGCCAAACTTAATTAGCTCGAGTGCAATCATGAATCCCATGGAAACTTCTTTCTATAATCATGCTACTATGGCCACAGATTTATGGGCTCAGCCTCTTAAGTTACATAGGATCACTCCTCAATTACTAAGGCCGATGGATCCCCTATTAGTGCACTCCTACCCCTACAGTGAACCTACCATAGCCAACATCCACTATAATGACTCATTGAGTATAGTGTTTATGTGTAGTCAAACTACAGCAACTCCATTGTGAGCAGCCAAGGTATTCTAGGTCAAAGAACTACTCACATAACTACAACATCAAGAAGTCACTGATGAGTGAGTAGGCATCTATGTGACTTCTTATTTTTAGTCATGTTTAGTACCATTGATCTATATTAACCATCTGCATTTTTGCTCCAATATCCCTATACTATAGACTCAAGACCCATCTATCCAAAAGGGAAGCAATCCGTTCAACAGTCTAATTGAATCTATCACCATCCCCATGATGATCGATGACTAGGAGTAGTTTAGAAATTAATCTATAATGACACATGTCTTAAATTCTAAACTCTTGAGAATATGTATTATTGACCATTAATTTCTTGGATGATTCTAGGATATATTACTCTAGAATAAAAATAATTATCTATAATTTTAATTTCAATAAATCAAGTACAAACTTATATCCTAAAAAAATATAATATGTTAGCCAATAAATGGCCTTCAAGGTTATACATCTAACAAGACCGAGGTACCTCTATAGTTCGTCAAACATGGCCTGGCACTCTTCCATCCATCAAAAGTCATTTATCTACTTAAAAGCTTCAAAGAAGGGTAAGTTCTTCTCAACCAATCTTAAGAGAAACCTGCTAAGAGCCGCAATTTTTTTCATAAGATGTTGCACTTCTTTGATTGTCCTCGATGATTTCATCTTTTGGAGTGCCTGAATCTTTTTAGGGTTAGATTTGAATCCATGCGGTGACACTATAAAGCCAAGGAACTTGCTGGAGGTGACTCTAAAAGCATACTTATTGGGGTTGAGTTTCATATGAAAGCACAATAGTATTGCAAAAGTCTCTTCAAAGTCACAATGTGGTGCTCGGCAACCTTACTTTTGATGAGCATGTCATCTACAAACACCTCAATATTTCTCCCAATCTACTTCTTGAAGAACTTATTAACGAGACTTTAATAAGTTGCTCCCATATTTTTTAGGCTAAAAGGCATGATCCTATAATAAAAAAGATCTTTGTCGGTGGTACAAGCTATCCTCTCCTTATCTCCAAGGCCAAGTGGATTTGGTTGTAGCTGGATAAGACATCTATGAAGGAGAAGAGTAGGTGATCTGACATAGCATCCACCAATTGATCAATCTATGGCTATGAATAACTATCCTTAGGGTATGCCTTATTGAGATCGGTGTAGTCAATGCATGCGCACCATTTTTCTTTTGCTTTCTTGACCAGCACCATATTAGCCAACCATTGAGGATAATAGACCTCTCATATGAAGCCAGCCTTCAAGAGATTATCAACTTCTTCTTCTATGTTCTTTTGACACTCTAGTGCGCAGCTTTTCTTCTTTTGCTTGATGGGATGATGCTTCGGATTCATGTTCAGGTTATGAATAATAACTTTTGGATATATGCCTAGCATATCTGAAGCCAACTAGGTGAAGATATCCACATTGGATCGGAGGAATGAGGCAAGGTACTAGCAGTCCTCATTACCCAGGTTAGAACTGACCTGGACTGTTCTAATCATGTCTGACTCCTCTAATACAATTGGGATGAGATTTTCTACCGGCTGACCTTTTTGTTTCGTTAGCTTATCTCAGACATCCAACTCTTCCATAAGCTAGGGCTTTATAAGTGCCTCGCCATACAGAGTTGCCATATAATATTCTTTAGCCAATTGTTGATCTCCTCAGACTTTCCAATTCCATAAGGAGTAGGAAACTTCATCAATAGATGGTAAGTCAACACCATGGCTTGGAGGGTATTTAGCCCAGGCCAATCTAGTATAACATTATAAGCAGATGGAATTTTCATGAAAAAAAGTCGACCTAAATCATTGATTGTTTCAAGGCTCATCCTACCATCATAAGGAGAGAGATAACTCCTACTAGTATAGTGTTGTCAAAAAAACCAACTAAAGGAGAGTCTAGTCTCCTTAGCTGATTACGAGACAAGCCTATTTTTATACAAGCATCATAAAATAAAATATGCACATAGCTTACATTATCAGTCAAAATACAACGTACATCATAGTTCAAAATACTTAAAGTGATTACAACAGGATCATCAAGAGGATGCTTTATTCCTTCCAAGTCAGCATCAGAGAAACTGATTTCTCCTTCAATCCTCCTCTTTTGCTTCTCCTCCTCAGCTTGGCCTAGATCTGGGCTAGTTTGGCTTGGCTCGGAGGTCGGGTTACTAAGCTACCCCCCAGAGATAGTGTGGATCACCCCCACCATAGGTCTATTCTCCTAGGGGTCTTCACATCAAGGTGCTTCAATCCTAGTCTCTTCTCAGTTTGGCTACTCCTTAATGTACCACCTTAGTCACCCCCACCTTATGAGCATTTAAATCTCATCGCTAAGTTACCAGCATTCTTCTATGTTGTGACCATGGTCCTGATGGTACCAATAGTACTTCCTTGCATTTCGTATGTAAAGTGGGATTGCCATCTCCTTCAGCCTTGGAAGGTCTCTCTGATGCTTTATCTCCATTAGTATCTGAGCTCTGGGAGTGTTGAGTAGAGTATAATTATTAAACTTTCAAAGTAGAGACTTGGATCAGTGGTGCCTAGGTGGAGATTAGGTCCGGTCGGCAAGGAGGTGTGTGGGATCGGTGTGACCTCCCATCATTATACTGACCTCCCTACTTGTGCTCTTTACTTCGTCGTTTGCCATCTTCTTGCTTCCCCTAGGGCTCATTATTGAGATTCTCACTATGCTGAGCCTAGGCATTCTCTGCATTTGCATACTTCTCTGCTCTGCAAACATTTTGGTGAAGTCTTTAAGATACCTCTGTTTGAAATTGAGTAGGGTTAAAGCATGCATTTTTGAAAATTTTTCGAATAAAATTATAGCGAAAGTAAAATTAATCTACTATTAATTTTATGCATGCTATGATTAGATCATTAAACACTACTCAAGATCTAGATATGCTAATATATTATTGTTGGTGCAGAATTTGGTTGATGCCGGATCGAGCTGGAGTTGGAAAAGATGAGATCGCCGTTGATGATCTACAAAACAAAGTCCTGTCCGGAGTCAGTGGTGGTGGCTCCGGTAGGACCCTCCGATGATCAAGTCGGCTCTTCTGGCCAACAGAAATGGAGTGCTCGGATATGAATTCGATAGAGTTTTGGAAAAGAAGAAAAGAGCTTAGAGAAAACATATCAAGAGGGTCCCTTTTTATAGACGGAGCTTGTTATAACCATCTGGTAGTGGGCCGCTCTAGGCCACGTGAAATTTATTATGAAGAGAGGTGTCGCTCGTAATAGACCGATAATGATAGTCGTAACCATCCGATCATGGGGTTGCTTATAGCAGACTAATAAATAACAGTCATAACCGTCCGGAGGAAGTAGATGTTCAAAATCCGACTGATGGAGAAGTTCGTAAGGAGTTCGGCTCTTGGAGGAATCTGATTGAAAGAAAAATTCGGAAGGAGTTCGGCTACTGAAGAAACCTGACTGAAGGAGAAGTCCAGAAGGAGTTCGGCTCTTGGAGGAACTTGACTGAAGGAGAAGTCCAGAAGGAGTTTGGCTCTTGAGGAATCCGACTGAAGGAGAAGTCCAAAAGGAGTTTGGCTCCTGGAGGAACTTGACTGAAGGAGAAGTCCAGAAGGAGTTCGGCTCCTAGAGGAATTCGATTAAAGGAGAAATCTAAAAGAAGTTCGGCTCCTAAAGAATCCAACTGAAGGAGGAGTTTGGCTCTTGAAGGAATCCGACCGCTGGAGGAGTTTCGGAGGAGTTCGGCTCCTGGAGAAATCCGAAAGGAGTTCGGCTCCTGAAGAAATTCGATTGAAGAAGAAGTTCGGAAGAAGTTCAGCTCATGGAGGAATCTGACTGAAGGAGAATTCCGGAAGGAGTTCGGCTCCTAGACAAATCCAACTGAAGGAGGAATTTTGAAGGAGTTCAGCTCCTAGAGGAACTCGACTGAAGAAAAATTCAGAAGGAGTTCGGCTCTTGGAGGAACTTGACTAAAAGAAAAGTCTGAAAGGAGTTCGGCTCCTGTAGGTATCCGATTGAAGGAGAGATTTGGAAGGAGTTTGGCTCCTGGAAGAATCCGACTGAAGGAGAGGTCCGAAAGGAGTTCGGCTCCTGGACGAATCTGACTGAAGGAGGAATCATGGAGGAATCCAGTCTGATGCTTAGCCTAATACAATCGGTAATCACGAAAGAGCTTTAATCGAGAATTCTCCTCCAGCGGCCAAACTCCTTTAGTAGTCAAACTCCTCCGATGGTCGAACCTAACCGAACTCCTCCAACGATCGAACCCTAACCAAACTCCTTTCGGACTTCACCTTCAGTCGGATTTCTACAGAAGCCGAACTCCTTCCGAAATTCTCCTTTAGTCGGATTTCTCCATGAGCCAAACTTCTTTCGGACCTCTCCTTCAATCGAAAATTCTTCCTCCAGTGGCCGAACTCCTTCAGTAGCTGAACTCCTCCAACGGTCGAACCCAACCAAACTCCTCCAATAGCCGAACCCCAATCGAACTCCTTTCGGACTTCTCCTTCAGTCGAGTTCCTTTAGGAGCCAAACTCCTTCCAAATTTCTTCTTCAGTCGAGTTCCTCCAGGAGCCGAACTTCTTCCAAATTTTTCCTTCAGTCGAGTTCCTCCAGGAGCCGAACTCTTTCGGGATTCCTCCTTCAATCGAATTCATTCATGAGTCAAACTCCTTCCGGACCTCTCCTTCAGTTGGATTTCCTCTAGGAGCCAAACTCCTTCCGGATCTCTCCTTCAATCAAATACCTACAGAAGCCAAACTTCTTTCATACTTCTCCTTCAGTCAAGTTCCTTCAGAAGCCAAACTTCTTCCAAATTTTTTCTTCAATCGAGTTCCTCTAGGAGCCAAACTCCTTCAGAATTCCTCCTTCAATCGGATTCATCCAAGAGCCAAACTCCTTCTGAACTTCTCCTTCAGTCAAGTTCCTTTAGGAGCCGAAATTCTTCTTCAGTCAAATTCCTCCATGAAGTCAAACTCCTTCGAACCTCTCCTTCAGTCAGATTCCTCCAAGAGCCAAACTCCTTCCGAATCTCTCCTTCAGTCGGATACCTATAGGAGCCGAACTCCTTTCAGACTTATCCTTCAGTCAAGTTCCTCCATGAGCCAAACTTCTTCTAGATTTTTCCTTCAATCGAGTTCCTCCAGGAGCCGAACTCCTTCAGGATTCCTCCTTTAGTCGAATTCATTCAGGAGCCGAACTTCTTCTTCAGTCAAGTTCCTCCAAGAGCCAAACTCCTTTCAAAATTCTCCTTCAGTTGGATTCCTCCATGAGTCAAACTCCTTTCGAACTTCTCCTTCAATCAAGTTCCACTAGGAGCCGAACTCCTTCCGGACCTCTTCTTCAGTCGAATTTCTTCAGGAGCCGAACTCCTTTCGGACCTTGCCTTCAGTCGGATTCCTCCAAGATCCAAACTCCTTCCAAATTTCTCCTTCAATCGTATCCCCTTTAGGAGTTCGAACTCCTCTGGAATGGATATATGTCAAAGTTCTTAGCCAACCAATGCCTGCTTTCTCTGAACTTCGACTATTAAATCTCGACGGTATGGCTGTCACTATTAGTCTGGCGACACCTCTCTCTCTATAGCAAACCCCATGTGGCCTCGAGCGGCCTCCTACCAGATGGTTATGGCTATCACGATCAATCTCATGACACCTCTTCCTCCATAATAAATCTCACACGGTCCACGATCGAACGGTATGGCTGTCGCTATCAATCTGCTATAGACTCCATCTATAAAAATGAATCCTCTAGATACATTTTTTCTAAGCTCACTTCTCCTTCCTAAAACTTTGCCAAACTCTTTCTTGAGCACTTTATTTCTGTTGGCCAGAAGAGCTGACTTGATCGTCGGAGGATCCTGTCGGAGCCACCACCACCGACTCCGGACGGAACTTTGTTTTGTAGGTCACCAACGGTGACCTCTTCATCCTCAACTCCAGCTCGATCCGACGTCAACCAGATTCTGCACTAATAGGTGACTTTCGATAGCTTTTGCATGTAGATCAGATAAGAAGATGGAGGTTGAAAGGTTTTAACCATCCACTTGAATTCAAAATTCAAGTGGATGTTTTATCTATTTCCAACACTCCACCAAGTGGATGATGAGCAGAACGACTCTCCTTCTGCACCCACTTTGAATTTCTTCTACAAAAAAGTATTACAAAATAATAAGAGGCATGGAGAATGGATAAGGTTAGATTGGTTATATTGGAGGTATTTTGTACTAGCTGAAGATATGAGAAGGTAGGCTGGATTGAAAGTCATCGAAGGCTGAGGTCGAGGTCCTAATTTAGGCTAAGATTGAGGTCATCAAAAAATGGAAGCCAACATCACAATATAGGCTAAATTGAAGGTTATCAAAGGCTAAGACTGAGATCCTTATTCAGGCTGAGCTTGAGGTCATCAAAAGATGGAAGCCAAGATCACAATGTAGGCTGAATTGATGAAGAAAAAATAGCTTTTCCTGCCATAGAATTGTTTTGATCTGGCCAATAGAAAATATTTCAAATTTTTTTCCTATAGAGTCTAATTAGATCAAAAAGTTCTCCCATCTAATTTTAATGATTTGATATTAAAAATTAAAATTAAAATTAAAATAGTAACATCTGATGTTATCTTTAGGATAAATTGCTTTTACCCTGTCGATGATCTGCAGAAGCTTTAGGTTCTGGATCAAGCCACACACGTGCCTGGCCTCTACTAGAGTCCACTCGAGCTAGATCTAGAAGTGCTCTCCTTTTGGATTTGATCACCAAAAATTAGATCTAAATCTGATTTTGTAAAGCCTTCTAATAAACTGATGAAGGCAAGGCACTCATCTCACGAACGTCGTCTCTTTCCTTGAAACCATTGCGCCAATTTCTATGGATCTTCTCTTAGAACCTTGGCCTAACCTTTGGGCATGGTGAAGAAGAAGAGGAGGGGCATGTAGAAAGAGGGGATGGCAGCAAGTGGGGCTTTGGGGCATGGAGCAACAATCATTAGAAACCCTAGTGTGTAGGGTCACTTAAATAGAGCCCTGCACCACCTTAGTGTTCCAATCGATCAAGCAACCAATTGCTTGATTTGTTTCTGATTTCTTAACAAAATTTATGCCAACTCACATCAGAATTGTCACCCCAAATATTCCATATAATGCTGAACAAAATAGGTAGGGAGAAGGAAAGGAAGTTTGGCACACGATGGGCTCTTCCTTCTCTCTTAGAGTTTGATCTCTACCAAACCTCTTTGACTGGTCAAATCTGAAATTTGACCAAGTCAAAACCTATCCACTTTAGGTGCATGCCTAGGGAGACATGCACCCTCTCCATGCCATACCAAAAAGTGGGGGCGTGCACCCCTAGATTATCTCCAAGGGGTGTGCACCCCTGATCCCTTCTTTCTTACAACAGGGTCAACCTTTGACCCTGGTGTGCAATAGAAAAGGCAGGTGACCAAAAATGCTAGGTGACCAGAAATGGTAGGTGTTGTCCTAAAATCATCTGATGAATTTAGATAATCCTATTCTGACCTGGACAAGTTTCAATCAGGATTTTGGTTGAGACAAACCAGAAAGACTACAAAAGAAGAATGTTAGGTTCAATCATGCGCTAGCATGATTTTCTTGAACCTAATCGGATCTTATCCAAATTAATTAAACTGACTCGTTCTAATTGATCACAAGTAGATTCAAACCCTTGTATGTGTGATCCAATTAGATTCAGTTCTATATGATAATGAGATATATCATGATCTCTATCATCAATATCATCGAAATACTTTTCGATGGACCAGAATTTTTTTGATTCATATAATTAAAATGATCGATCATCAAGATCATTCTAATTGCTCCTAAAATCCACCAATGACACCTAGCAGTATATAGTGGTAATAAATCAGAACTGAAAATAAATCTCTTGGTGCAGCTATCTGTGTGAATCGATTCTACTATCATAAATCCCAACAGAATTAGGATTTAAGATAAACTCGTCAAAATCCAACATCCATCATATGAATGAATCATTTAATTTGAGTCTGATGTGAAATCCTAATAGAAAACTTTTTTTCTATTATATCACACTGCCATGGTCATGGGCTTAAGAACTCGATCTCATGATCATCATAGGACTACTTCTCCACTACCGAGATTGATAGATCCCATCTTGGTGTAATCCAGTTCCTACAATGAACATGCTATAGCCAACATACACCTTAGGATTTTAAATGGCTAGAAGATCGAGTTATGGTATAGTCAAACTATAACACACTCAAGATAAACTATCGATACTCCTCAGGTTAAAGAACCTGACACACAACTGCAACATCGAGCTAGTCATCGACGAGAAGATAGACTTTCTTATGACTACTCAATGTGGTCACACTCAGTGCCCTCTTTCTCTAACGAGTACCTATACTCTCGCTCTGGTATCTCCACACCATAGACTTAAGACTCATCTATCCTAAAAAAGTGATCATACACCAATCTTTCGAATCGATCACCATCCTCATGATGATTCTATGATCGGGAGAGTTTATGAGTTAATTATGAAAATTCATGTCTTAAATTTTTAACTCTTAAAAATATGAATTCTCATTACCATTAACTCAAAGGATGTATCACAGACACTTTTAAATGCACACTGTAATAAAAAAAAATTATTAATTTATAGTTAAAATTATAAAATTGCCCTTAGAATTGTATTACAAGTTTCAGTTAATCTGGCTTCTAGGACACATATAATAATTAAAGATCATTGAAGGCTAATGCCAAGGTCCTAATTCAGACTGAGCTTGAGGTGATCAAAAGATGGAAGCTAAGATCATAATGTAGACTGAATTGAAGATCATCAAAGGCTGAAACTGAGGTCCTAATTCAGACCAAGCTTAAGGTTATCAAAAGATGGAAGCCAAGGTCACAATATAAGCTGAATTGAAGATTATCAAAGGCTAAGGCTGAGGTCCTAATTTAGGCCAAGCTTGAGGTCATCAAAAGTTAGAAGCTAAGATCATAATGTAGGCTAAATTGAAGGTTATCGAAGGCTGAGGCCGAGGTCCTAATTCAGGTCAAGCTTAAGGTCATCAAAAGATGGAAGTCAGGATCACAATATAGGCTGAATTGAAGATCATCGAAGGTTGAGACCAAGGTTCTAATTTAGGCCGAGCTTAAGGTCATCAAAAGATAGAAGCCAGGATCACAATGTAGGCTAAATTGAAGGTCATTGAAGGCTAAGGTTAAGATCCTAATTCAGGCTGAGCTTGAGATTATCAAAAGATGGAAGCTAAGGTCATAATGTAGGCTGAATTGAAGGTCATAGAAGGTTGAGGCCGAGGTCAAGGTTCTAATTCAGGCCGAGCTTGAGGTCATCAAAAGATGGAAGTCAAGATCACAATATAGGCTAAATTGAAGGTCATAAAAGGCTAAGATTGAGGTCCTAATTTAGGCCAAGCTTAAGATCATTAGAAGGCTAAAGTCTCCACTCTCGGCTCTAGGTCATTAATTCACATAATCAAGAGACGGTCCCCTCACATGTCATGAGGGGACAGTATCTGACATGATTCCTGAGAATATTCTAGTGAGCAAGCAAAATATCTCTGACAACTCCCTGCTCTCACATGACTAATAACCCACAACCCATCCTAACAAATTTCGGATGCCTATAAAAGAGATAAAAAGTGGGACCCCAAGATATGCGAACTCTTCTCTCCTAAAATGCTCATCTTCTTTGTAAGGTTGGATGGAAAATTAACTTAAGCATTGGAGAGTCCCCATCGGAGCCAACTCCAATCAAGGACTTCTCTTATAGGTACAGTCACCTCCATTCCATCACTGTCGACCTGCCATCGTTACACAACTCCAGTAATCCGACCTCAAGATGGATTTTCGCATCAACAAATGGCGCTAGAGGAAGGACCGTTGAGCCTATTCATGGGAAGAAATGAGCATCCAGTGAGAGAAGCTCCATCGCGTTGCTCCAATGCTGACGAGATTCAGCATCCATCTTCAACAAGTCCCATCCAAGCTCATACTGGAGGGCTCCAAATAAGAAAAAAATTCTAATCGAAGAAAAAGATCTAGATGAAGAAGGAGATCATAACAAGAATAATCTGAACTAGCAAAGACGTCATAGGATCCAGATAAGAAATATAATCGTGAAAATTTTTTAGTCATATTATATTCTTGTTTTTTCTTTTTTATCCATTCTTTTGAATTCTAGATAGAATCGAGCATTAGAGGAGAGATCTTCATTTGCACTTCAATATACTGGGCAAAATAACACAACCCCTGAAATCCAAAATGAAATGGAAAGACTAAGGTCCTAAAAAAAAGGAAGGAAAGAAAGAAAGAAGAGGTTCTGTGTTTCAAAAAAAAGAGGAAAAAAGAAGAGGTTCTCTGTTTCAAGAAATAGAGAAGGATGGAGGGGCAGAGTTGGCATCCACGAGCTTCTCCCTAGTTCCTGCGCATCCGATCGACCTTCTCCCCCCTTGTGCCTGTCGCAGCCATTCGGTAGATCTCCTCCATCCTGCGTGTCAGGCACAGCTGCCCAGCCAATCTTCCTCCCCCTTCATGCCCGTCGCAGCCGTCTGACAGATCTTCTCCATCCCGTGCATCAGGCACAATCGCCCAGCCGATCTTCCTCCCCCCATGCCTATCGTAGCCATTCGACATATCTCCTCCATCCCATGCATTAGGTGCAGCTGCCCAGCCGATCTTCCTCACCCCCACGCTCGTCACAGCCATCTGGCAAATCTCCTCCATTCCGCGCATCAAGCACAATGACTCCAACCGATTTTCCTTCCCTTGTGCTCCTAAGTCTGACCCGCATGACTCCTATGGCCGATCTCCTCTCTGTACACCCCCAACCGAGGCTGAGCTCCTCCCTTGCACTCCTAAGTCCAACCCATGGTGACCCCTCCGACCAATCTCCCCGGTGCTCTAAGGCACAATCAGCGATGACTCCAACTGATCTTCCCTCTCCCGTAACCTGCGATGACCCCTTTAGCCAATCTCCCCTGTGCTCTCAGGCACAATCCACGATGACTCCAGTTGATGTTCCCTCTCCCGCAACCCATGGCACCCCTCCGATCAGTCTCCTTCCCATGCGCCAATCTCCTTCCTTACAACTCCGAGCGGTGGCCAGAACCGATCAAAGCAACGGTGCCAACCTTCTTCCTCTGCTCTCCCAGGCACGGTCGGAACCAATCGTAGTGACGTCAACCTTCTTCTCCACCACGTGTGATGGATCTAGCATTCTCCTCCCTATGCTCGCAAGCGCGGCCCGTGACAGTGCCGACCTTCTCCTCGCTTGCAATCCCGGATGATGCCAACCATTTTTCCTCGTGATCTCAAGCATGATTGAACTTGCTGTAATGACATCGATCTTCTAACCCACGCGCCCAAGCATGACTAATTGCGCATCCAAATTTGCACCTCCGACCACCTCTACGATCGAGGTCCTCCCCGAGATCGAGCTCCTCCCCTGCACATGATGGTGCCGACCTTCTCCTTACTCTTCATCACTGGTAGCTGCGGGCTTGCAATGACTAACTTCACTTTTTTTGCTGAGATCTATGCACCCCCAATGTGGCTGAGGTCCCCAACACGCCGAAGCCCGAACCCACCAGCAAAAGGCCACAATCTCCATACATAGCTATGTGAATTTTATCCATCGAAGCCAAATTATTAAAAAAATAAAAGAGAGAAGAAGAAGAAAAAAATGAGAAGAGAAGGAAAGAAGAGGCCAGCCAGCTGACCCTCTCCCCCACGTGCCTAGATGTGGACATACTTGCCACGATGGCATCAAGATCCGTGCACCTCCAAAGCGGCTGAACCTACCACCAAGTGGCTCTCAAGATCCTCGTGCGTATAGTGCCGAGGTCCTCATGAGGTCCGTGCACTCCCAACACAGCCCATGTCCCCCATGCATCAAGATCCATGCACTCCCAATGCAGCCAAAGTCCCCTGCATGTGCATTTATTCAACCTTTTCCGAAGTCCTCCCATATGCATCTCGCATCATACAATGCCAAAGCTAACTTGGAGGGACCCTGAAGCCACCCGCAAAATGCTACAACCTCCATGCATGGTTCTATGAATTTCACCCATTGAAGCTAAGTTAGTACAAAAAAAAAAAGAGGATGAGAAGAAAAAGAGGGAGCCCAAACCTGATTTGAACCAGAGTAATCCAAGACAAAAGCCCATAACAAGAAGAAATCAAACAAAATCCAAGATTTTCCAAACAGAGAACTCATGGTAAGAGACTTTTAAACTTCTATCCATTGTTCTTTTTCTTTTCTTTTCTTTCTCGCAGGGCTATAGAACACCAAAAATAGTCGAACCCAAAGCTAATCAAGACTAAGTTCAAGAAACTAAGATTGAAACTAAACTAAAAATAAATATTGATGCTGAAGTTAGAATCCAGACCAATTTGAGGTCAAGTTCAAGACCAAGTCAGGGTCAAAATTGATGCAAGATTGCTTCAAACTGAGAAGGGACTTATGAGGTCATAGAAATTATCTGACCAGTAACATACTATCTAAAGAAGCTTGGAGGGGCTACACTTTCATGATCATGAAATTCAAAAAACTTACAAATATACTATCAGTAATCTTATTTCAATAAAATTTTCTTACTTTAATATTCTTATTTTTGGTGCGAAACTATGCAATGATAGGAAATTATCTAGTTGAACTTCATTTTCAAATAAAGTAGAAGGCTTCCAGTTATTTAAAATAGGAGGTTAACCTTATTGCAGCGAGGGTGAAGGCCTTCGATTATTTAAGACAGGAGGTTAACCTCGTCGTAGCGAGGGTGAAGGCCTCTGGTTATTCAAGACAGAAGGTTAATCTCATCATTATCATAGCGAGGGTGAAGGCCTTCGATTATTTAAGATAAGAGGTTAACCTTATCCAAGCAAGGGTGAAGGCCTTTGATTTTTTAAGATAGGAGGTTAACCTCATCGTAGTGAGGGTGAAGACCTTTGATTATTTAAGACAAGAGGTTAACCTCATCCTAGCGAGGGTAAAGACCTCTGATTTTTAAACAAGAGGTTAAAAATCAATATTTACAGAAATTTGATCTTAGAAGACAAAGATCTATAGAAATCCCAACTTAGAATGTCAATATGTATAGAAATCCGACCTTAGAAGGCAAAGATCTCTAAAAATCTAAACTCAGAATATCAATATTTATAGAAATCCGATCTTAGAAGGTAAAGATCTGCAGAAATTCGAACTCAGAATGTCAATATATGCAGAAATCTAATCTTGGAAGGTAAAGGTCAGCAGAAATCTAAGCTCAAAATGCTGAGAACAAAATTAAATTCGAGCTAGAAGATAAAGACCTTTGAACAATTTCAATAAGAAATCTAACGATTCTGATCTAAATGATAAGAAAGGACATGTCTTCGACAAGTTCCGTCTGGTATACTCCCTTTGTTCGAACCAAGGCTCGAACTCGAAAGTAAGGAGGCTATTATTAGGGATATTTTTGTGCTAGCCGAAGACATGAGAAGGTAGGCTGGATTGAAGGTCATTGAAGGTTGAGGCCGAGGATATAATTCAGACTAAGCTTGAGGTCATCAAAAGATGGAAGCTAAGATCACAATGTAGGCTGAATTGAAGATCATCAAAGGCTAAGACCGAGGTCCTAATTCAGACCAAGCTAGAGGTCATCAAAAGATGAAAGCCAAGATCATAATGTAGGCTAAATTGAAGGTCATCGAAGGCTAAGGCCGAGGTCTTAATTCAGGCAGAGCTTGAGGTCATCAAAAGATGGAAGCCAAGGTCATAATATAGGCTGAATTAAAGGTCATCGAAGGCTAAGGCTGAGGTCCTAATTCAGGCCGAGCTTGTGGTCATCAAAAGATGGAAGCCAAGGTCATAATGTAGGCTGAATTGAAGGTAATCTAAAGCTAAGGCCGAGGTGTTAGGATTTGATGCCTTGAATTCGACCCATAATAGAGGATAATCAAAGCAGTCGAGTTGGCTTGGATATGAGGTCGAGTCAGCTCAGGCTGAAATCGATCTGACTCGACCCCTGACAGAACCAGCTCGATGGAGATGAACAAAATATGATGGAATTTTCTATTTAGACTCAGATTGTGATTAATCCAAAGAGTCTATGAGAGTTATGCATGGACTACAGGATCTAGCGGCCATGAAGGGCTACGGTCATGATCTAAAGATTGAAAAATATTTTAAGACTCCATCAAAATCATGTTCGACTCATATTAGGAGAAAGAGTCCTATTAGAAATCCTATGAACTGTTGAGAAGAGGATTCTCATCCTATTTAAAGGACTGAAATGCTGTGCAATAGAGAGGTGGCGCGTGTGGTGTGAGAGGCACGTAGAGAGGCTCAGACAACCACCAAGAGGAGCTTGACAGAGTGCCGAGTACGTGCAGCTCGTAAGAGAGAGAAGTAATAGGTTTATAGCATCTGACGTGAAGGCTATGAGGGTAGAGCATTTTGTAGTTTTTTAGGGTCTTCTTGGGATTCAAAGAGAGCTTTTATGAGGGTAGCTTCTAGTTGAGAGAGATTTATGTACAGTGAGTTGAGAGTGGGTGTTCTCCTCCTGTACTTTTTTTTTTTCTTTCATAGTGAAGCTTTGCATGCCCCATGGAGGTGAGCCTTTGGGCTGATCCACATACTTGATTATTTTTTTATTTTATTTTTTTCTTTCTTTCTATTGTAATCTGCTGGTACTAAATCCTTAACAAGTGGTATCAAAGCATGTTGATATCCCCTAATAATTGGTATCAGAGTCAGATAGTTCCAGAGCATATATTGCAGCGATGGATAGAGATTGAAGAATATGAAGAAGACAAGTGCAACCAAGATGGAGATCAATAGGTTCGATGGAAAGGACAATTTCTCCTTATGGCAAGCAAGGATAAAGGATGTCCTCATCCAACATGATTTGATCGAAGCTTTCTCGTATGATCAGATGCCATCCACCATGAAGATGAAGGATTAGAAGCAGATTCAAATGCAGGTAGTGAGCACGATCCGCTTATATCTAGCGGATGATGTCATGATCTATGTACTTGGCGAGACTTCCTCTGATGGCGCTGTGGTCGAAGCTCGAGGAGTTGTACATGATGAATTCATTCACTAACATGCTATTCCTTTGAAGGTAGTTCTACCAGCTGCAGATGGATGAAGGTCAGAGCGTGCAGGAGCATCTATCCAACTTTCAAAAGATCCTCATCGACCTCCACAGCGTTGGCAAAAAAGTTAAGAAAAGATCAGGGCGTTGGTCTTGCTAGCGTCGCTTCCCCCTTCATATGAGTTTTTGGTGACTGCTCTTCTAGTAAAAAAGAGCACCATCAAGATGGATGAGGTCACTGTAGTGATACTCCAGAATGAGGTTCTCAGGAGAGAGAATCCACCTTCGAGCTTAGATGACGGCAGCTCAGTGAAGGAAAAAATCATGTTTCCCGGGTCAGGTTCGTTCAAATCTGATTTGACCAAGAGAAATATTTTTAAAAAAAATTTCTTAGATCTAAATCAGATATGATACTTTTCAAATCTGATTTGATGGATCTAATAAAATAAAATAAATTAAATTAAATTAGATTTAATTTATACATTGTTCTTGGATAATCTTATTATCCTGTGATGATCCTGCTAATTGCTTGAGATTTTGGATGTAGCCATGTAATCGTCTGGCCTCTACTAGTATCCACTCGGGCAGGATCTGGATATCTCCTCCTTCTCAATCTTTCCTCCAAAGATTAGATTTAGATCTGATCTCGAAGATCTTCAAAGTAATTTTTGATGATCCGATGTTGTCTTTTGCAACAATGCTGCCTTCTTCCTTTGTTGTCGTCTTTCTCTTGCCGGATCGCACCAAACTTGAGCCCAAAATCTCTTAGGCATGGAGAGGAGAGAGAGGATTAGAGGTAGGCATAGAGGAGAGAGGGAGAGGGCTATATGGCATGGGCAAGGGGAGAAGTCCCTCAAAACTAGGTGCAAACAGGATTTATATAGACCCTGCTGCGCCATGCAGTCCCACATCATCCTGGCCAATCACATCTCTTCGTGTAATCAGATCTAAATCGATTGGTAAAATGACATCACCTGATATAATCAGATGAGAGCCCCTCTTCAACATCCTTAGGTGGCGCCAAGACTGGTCAAAGTAGAGTCTTTGGTGCCACCTAGTTTGATACCAAGAAGCAACCTGGAGTCCCATCTATATGGGACTCTAGGCATCATTATCCTTGGGCGCACGCCTCCCTAGGCATGCACCCCCTCCTTTCCTCTTTCTAGTAGGGGGACAAACCTCTATCTGCTCTCCTATGGGTGCATGACACATGGGCAGATGTCTAAGTGTCAAAGATTAATGTTTGACCAAAGTCAAAAGACATGAATTAGCAGGTAACGAAAAATATAGGTATTGTCTCAAATTTATCTCATAAATTAAGACAATCCTTTTCTAATCTGGACAAGCTCCAATCAGATCAAGTAAAGGTACCTAAGTGAGCCCAAATATATTTGGCTCGGTCAAGATAACTTTTAATTATTGTTGAAGAAGAACATTAGGCTCAATCGTGTGCTAGCATGATTTCCTTGAACCTAATTGAATCTTATTCAAATCAATTGAACTAGGTTAGTCCAATTGATGATATCCAGATTCCAAACCCTTATTTGTGATCCAGTTAGGTTCAGTTCTGTATGGTAATGGGATATGTCATGATCTCTATCATCGACATCATCGAAATACCTTCTGATGGATCAGAACTTTTCTTATTCAGACAACTAGAATGATCGATCATCCAAATCATTCTAATTGCTCCCAAAATCCACCAGTGACACCTAACAGTATATGGTGGCAATCCATCAAGAGCTAAAAATGCGAACCTCTTGGTGCAGCTACCTGTGTGATTAAGTTCTTCTATCTTGAGCCCCGATCAGATTAGGGTTAAGGTGAACTCGTCAAACCCTAGTTTCTCATCATATGATGTAATCATTCGATTCAAGTCCAATGTGAAAATCTAAATAGAAACTCTTTCTATTATTTCACTCTGCCATGGCCATGGGCTTCTGGACTTGATTCTCATGATCATCATAGGGCTGCTCCTCTACCACCGAGGTAGATAGATTCCATCTTGATGCAATCCAGTTCCTACAATGAACATGCTATAGCCAACATACACCTCAGGGATTCTGATATGGCTAGGAGACCGAGTAATGGTGTAGTCAAACTATAACACCCTCAAGGTGAACTGCCGATGCACCTCAGGTCAAAGAACCAGACACACTACTGCAGCATCGAGTCAGTCATTGACGAGAAGGTAGACTTCCTAATGACTACTCGAGGTGGTCACGCTCAGTGCCCTCATTCTCTAACGAGTACCTGTACTCTCGCTCCGGTGTCTCCACACCGTAGACTCAAGACTCATCTACTAAAGAGAAGCGATTGTACACCAACCTTCCGGATCAATCACCATCCTCGTGATGATCCTATGGTCAGGAGCATTTTATGAGTTAATAATGATTATTCATGTCTTAAATTTTCAACTCTTGAAAATATGAATTATCATTACCATTAACTCAAAGGATGTATCACAGACACTAAATACACATATGTGATAGAAAATAACCCATTTTATTGATTTATAGTCAAAATTATAATTTTGCCCCTAGAAGTGTATTACAAGTGTCAGCCAATTCTGGCTTCTAGGGCACATATATCTAACAATCTCCCACTTGTCCTAAAGCCAATTGGCTACAAGTCTAAGTCCCATCTTCTCAAGGTGGGCTTCGATCTTCTGCTGGCCCAACGGCTTTGTAAGTGGGTCTGCCACATTATCTGTGGAGTTCGACTCTCTTGACCTCAACGTAATCCTTTCTCGAGGTAATCGCGGATGAGGTGGTATCGCCGCTCAATGTGCTTGGATTTTTGGTGAGACCTCGGCTCCTTAGCAAGGGCTATGGCGCCATTATTATCGCAGTATAGAGGAATGGCATCTGATGGCATTACTCCGATTTCTGCAGCAAACTTCTTATACCAGAATGCTTCCTTCGCAGCCTCTGATGCAGCGATATATTCTGCTTCCATGGTGGAATCTGCTATCACTGTTTGCTTGAAACTCTTCCAGCTGACAGCACCACCATTGCACACAAACAGACTCCCAGATGTCGACTTTCGATCATCTATATCGGACATGAAATCCGAGTCTGTGTATCCCTGGACTTGGAGTTCTCCATTACCAAAGACCAACATCATATCCTTAGTTCTTCTCAAGTACTTAAGGATACATTTCACAGAAGTCCAGTGTTCTTCACCTGGATTTGACTGATATCTGCTTGTGACACTCACAGCATGGGCTATATCAGGTCGTGTACATAGCATGGCATACATGAGGCTCCCTATTGCAGAAGCATAAGGGATCTTGCTCATGCGTTCTATTTCCTCAGGTGTGCTAGGGCACATCTTCTTGGAAAGATGAATACCATGTCTGAAGGGTATTAATCCCCTCTTAGAGTTTTCCATACTAAACCTCTTTAGTACTTTCTCTATGTACATCTTCTGTGAAAGTCCTAGCATCCTATTCGGTCTATCCTCTATAGACCTTAATTCCTAGAATAAAGGATGCTTCACCTAGGTCTTTCATGGAGAATTCCTTGGACAACCATATTTTGACTGATGTCAACATGGGAATATCATTCCCAATAAGGAGGATGTCATCCACGTACAATACGAGGAAGACAACAGCGCTCCCACTGACCTTTTTGAAAGACACATGGTTCCTCTTCATTTTTGATGAAACCAAACTTTTTGATCACATCATTGAAACGAGTGTTCCAGCTCCGAGATGCTTGCTTAAGTCCATATATGGACCTTTGCAGCTTGCAAACCTTGTGATCAGTATCACTGGATGTGAAACCTAGCGGCTGTTCCATATAGATATCTTCCTCAAGATATCCATTTAAGAATGCCATTTTCACGTCCATTTGCCATATTTCATAATCGAAATAGGCTGCAATGGCAAGCAATGTGCGGATGGATTTTAGCATAGCCTACTGGGGAAAAGGTATCCTGATAGTCAATGCCTTCGCGTTGACTATAACCTTTTGCCACTAGTCTAGCCTTGAATGTCTCCACATTTCCATCTGCACCAATCTTTCTCTTGAAGATCCATTTACACCCAATAGGTACTATACCTTCTGGTGGATCTACCAAGGTCCAGACTTGGTTTGAGTGCATCGAGTCAATTTCTGACTTGCATTGCCTCTAGCCATTTCTCGGAGTCGATATCTGATATCGCCTCGTTGTAGGTTTTGGGATCATCACCATGAGCACCATTACCTACGAGGAAATATTTTCTCTACTTCCTCTGAAATAATACCTAAGTATCTTTCAGGGGGATGGAAAACTCTTTCCGATCTACGAGGTGGAGGAGGTAGTGTTCTTATTGGCTCAACCTGATTTGGTTCCAATTGGTCCTTAGCTCGTTGCTACTTGTGAGACTTTCTCATCAAGCTTGATCTGCTTTCCAATGCCGCTATCTTGAATAAACTATTTTTCAAGAAAGATGGCATGTCGACTCACAATCACATTGTGGTCTTCTGGAATGTAGAAATAGTATCCTAATGACTCTTTAGGATATCCTATGAATCGAGCTCTAAAGGACCTAAACTCTAACTTGTCCGCTTGTTGTCTTTTGACATGAGCCGGACAACCCCAAATTCTGAGATGACTCAGACTTGGTTTCTTACCGTGCCATATCTCATACGGTGTGGTAGGAACGGTTTTAGAGGGAACCCTATTCAGTAGATAGATTGAAGTTAACAATGATGTTCCCCAAAAAAAATCAGGGAAGGTCTGTGAAGCTCATCATGGATCGAACCATATCCTAATAGAGTCCGATTTCTCCATTCTGAAATCCCGTTGAGTTGAGGTGTTCCTGGTGGAGTCCATTGAGAGACTATGCCATTTTTCTTGAGATAGTCCTAGGAATTTCCTGGCTAAGGTATTCACCTCCTCGATCTGATCGAAGAACCTTAATGGGTTTTTCAGTTTGTTTTTCTACTTCATGTCTGAATTCTTTGAACTTTTCAAAAGCTTCAGACTTGTGTCTCATAAGATACACATACCCATACCTAGACAGATCATCGGTAAAGGTAATGAAGTAGACAAAATTGCCTCTAGCCGGCACATCAAATGGGCCGCACACATCAGTATGTACTAGGGCAAGGAGATCTGTGGCCCTTCTCCCCATGTCCAACAAAAGGGAGTTTAGTCATTTTGCCTTGAAGACAAGATTCACAAGTTGGATATGACTCAAAAGTCAATGGACTCAATAGCCCATTTTTCTCCAATTTGTTGATCCTATCTTCTGCTATATGACCTAATCTCAGGTGCCATAGATATCTATCATTTGGACTATCCCTAGGTCGTTTGGCATTCACGTTTTGCTCGATAGTTAAAATAGGTACATCAATATGTAGCTGATAAAGACCATTAATAAGGAAACCATTTGCAATTTTATTTCTTTCATAAAGAATGTTACAATGGTCCTTAAAGAAGGTAATCACATAAGCCTTCTTGTGCTAAGCATGAAACAGAAATCAAATTCCTGCTAGCTGCAGGCACATAATAACAGTCTTTTCAAAACTAAGTCTAAACCAGATGGTAATCGAAGAGGGTATGTTCCCACGGCTACTGCAGCAACTCTTGCTCCATTACCGATGCGTAGGATCATGTCTCCATCCCTCAGCCTCCTGCTATCCTCAAGACCCTGCATGAAGTGCACAGATGAGCACTAGAACCAGAGTCAAGCACCCAACTGGATGCAGAAGAAATCGTAAGGTTAGACTCAATAACGAGCATACCTCCAGAAGGACCTTCCTTCTTGTTCTTCAGGGTGGCCAGGTAAGTAGGGCAGTTCCGCTTCCAATGGCCGTCGCTGTTGCAATGGAAACACTTTCCTTTGACATCGGCCTTCTTCTTCTTCGATTCTGCCTTCTTCTTCTTTGATCCTTCCACCTTTTGCTTTTTCACAGACTTCTTTTTCTTTCCATAAGACTTTCTTTTGGAAGAAGTCCGTTCCATAGCAAGAACTGAGCCTTTAGAACCTTTCATAGAAAGCTCAGCGGTAACCAGCATATTCATTAACTCGGCCAAGGAATTTTGAAGTTTATGCATGTGGTAATTCATGATGAATTGCCCATATGCATCAGTCAAGGATTGCAGAATAATATCGTTCTGCAGATCCAAGTCCAACTTCACACCGAGCTTCTCAAGCTCTTCCATGTCCTTGATCATTGTCAGACAGTGATCTTGGACTGACTGCCCATCACGCATCTTAGCCTTAAAAAGTCATTTCGTGACTTGATATTTGGCTGCGCGACTCTGTTCACCAAACATCTCCTGCAGGTGAGCCAACATTTGGCGAGCAGTCCCGATATCTTCATGTTGGCGCTGGAGCTCATCAGACATCGAGCCCAACATGTAATATCTGGCCTTATTATCTTCGTCAATCCATTTTTCCAGAGACGCTCTCTGTTCAAGTGGATGGACGGGCTGGTAAGGTGGGAGGGTCCTGGTCCAAAACATGGGTTAACTTCTCGGAACCCAAAATAATTTTGTAGTTCCTGAGCCAATCTTTATAATTGGGTCCAGTCAGTCTATGTGTGTGTCCAGGATACGTGCCAATGGGTTGGACGCAGACATATTTTTCTGTAGAGAGTCAAAGATTCTAGTTAGATACTGTAATTTTGACTTGACCAATTTATTTAGGGATTTTATTTTTAAACAAATTAGCTCCCACTATTTTCTCGGATCCCTACACTCCCTCTGTAGAGATGCAAAAATCTCCACGATTAATGATTTCTAGTGGGTGGTGCGGTCTCACCAACTGACTCATCACCTCACCTAACAGTTATTGGTGATGGGTTAGCCAATGAGTGAACAACTCTTGTTCAATGATTCTCTAATCATGGTGCACCCAAACTTGGTCTCTAATTCATGAATCTCACCGTATCCGAAATATTGATCCACTCCTTAGTTAAGTCAGACCCACCATTTGCATAGACTGGGTTCCTAATTGAGTCTCTCACCGTATCCAGAAATATTGAGCCCAACTCATCCTCCAGCCCATAGCATCCAATGCCTAATAGACATGGTTGCATCTTTCCCGGTGCAACTGAGCCACTGTATCCAGCCGAGAACAATCAACCCCGGGAAGGGCCCGCACATCTACAATGGTGGAAGACCTCAGACTTAATCTTTTCTTAGGGAAGAATTGATTCAGGTCTCATTAAACTAGACTTGGCATAGTCATAACAATTATGACTAACCTAGTGGCATGGGTTAGCTCGGATTATTGACCACCTCAGATCAGAACTGTGTCAACAGATATGGCCAGGTAAGTGAGACCGGTGGAAGGAATATGCCATTAACTCGTACAAGAATGCATTCAGGTCGAGTAGCTTCCAATTAAAAATCAGTCGGTCGTATCTGTGCCAAACTTACCTTAGACACCAAATTGTTGAGTCAGAACCAATTGGGTTAGCCTACAATCCAAACTCTAACGACTGAGCCTAATTAGATCTTAGCTTGATCGATCACTCATGTGATTCGATCTTGACCCAGACTTAATCCTATTAGGCTGGTCAATGTAAGCACTTGATAAGTACCATAAATTTATCAATAAAAATATTAATTTATCAATTAATTTATATTAATTTTTTTAAATTTATGATCAATTTATATATAATTTTTGAGAAATTTATATTTTTATTAATTAAAAAATAATAAAAATTAAAAAATAAAATTTTATAATTAATAGAAAGAGCTCATTTTTTCGATCATAACGAAATAAGTTTGAAGCAAAACGAAGCTAAAACGAAGAAGATATGAATTTATAAAGAAATAAAATAAATAAAAAAATAAAATAAAAAAATGGCTCAACCGGCTCCGCAAGCTAAGCCACCAAGCCAAGCCAAGCCATCAAAGCTGACTCAGCCATTGAAGCCATCAGCTGATCCATGATCCAGGTGTGGATCGCTAGCTCAGCAGAAATCGATAAATTACGGTGCGACACGTGGCGGACCTAGACCCTTAAAGGATCCATAGAAATTTATCGTAGCTCATAAGGTAATCTGGTCTTTTCACTCAATAATAGAGGCACTGATTGGCTATGATGTGCGGTGCCGCTGGTCCATGTGGTCCATAGGAACAGTAATTGCGCCATCGGACGGCTGCGGTAGCTTACGGTTAGGATCAAACGGCTGTGGTTGTTTCTGGATTTGATTCAGCTTCAGACTTCACATGGATCGCCATCCAATGGTAGTGCTCGATCCAAGGGATGATCCGACGATTCAGAATACTCCCAGCATTGATCAAGACTCCCGATGCATGATTTGCAGCCAGATTTCCTCCATCAACGCGCGATCGGATGGTCAAAACTTAATCCAACCTGATCTAGGCCGATACGCATTCAATTTTAATGATTTTTGGACTGTTGGATTCCTATTGAATGGCTAGATTTCACCAGACTCACTGCAATTTCACTAGACTTACCGATACACATCTATATGGGACTTTAGGCATCATTATCCTTGGGCACATGCCTCCCTAGGCATGCACCCCCTTCTTTTCTTTTTCTAGCAGGGGGATAAACCCCAATCTGCTCTCTTATGGGTGCATGACACATGAGCAGATGTCTAAGTCTCAAAGGTCAATGTTTGACCAAAGTCAAAAGACAAGAATTAACAAGTGATGAAAATTAGTAGGTGTTGTCTCAAATTTATCTCATAAATTAAGACAATCCTTTTCTAACTTAGACAAGCTTCAGTCAGACTAAGTAAAGGTACCTGAGTGAGCTCAAATATATTTGGCTCAGTCGAGATAACTTTTAATGATTGTTGAAGGAGAACATTAGGCTCAATTGTGTGCTAGCATGATTTTCTTGAACCTAATTGAATCTTATTCAAATCAATTGAACTGGATTAGTCTAATTGATGATATCCAGATCCAAATCCTTATTTATGTGATCTAGTTAGGTTCAATTCTGTATGGTAATGAGATATGTCATGATCTTTATCATCGACATCATCGAAACACCTTCCGATGGATCAAAATTTTTTTGATTCAGACAACTAGAATGATCGATCATCCAAATCATTCTAATTGCTTCCAAAATCCACCAGTGACACCTAGCAGTATATGGTGGAAATCCATCAAAACTAAAAATGAATCTCTTAGTACAGTTATCTGTGTGATTAAGTTCTTCTATCTTGAGCCCCAATCGGATTAGGATTAAGGTAAACTCGTCAAACCCTAATTTCCATCATATGAATTAATCATTCGATTCAAGTCCGATGTGAAAATCTTAATAGAAATTCTTTCTATCATTTCACCCCGCCATGGCCATGGACTTATGGACTTGATTCTCATGATCATCATAAGATTGCTTCTCATCTACCGAGGTAGATAGATTCCCTCTTGGTGCAATCCAATTCCTACAATGAACATGCTATAGCCAACATACACCTCAGGATTTTGAATGGCTAGGAGATCGAGTCATGGTGTAGTCAAACTATAACACCCTCAAGGTGAACTACTGATGTACCTTAGGTTAAAGAACCAGACACATCACTGTAGCTTCGAGCCAGTTATCGATGAGAAGGTAGGCTTTCTTATGACTGCTCGAGGTGGTCACGCTCAGTGCCCTCATTCTCTAACGAGTATCTGTACTCTTACTCCGGTGTCTCTACATCATAGACTCAAGACTCATCTACTATAAAGAAGTGATTATACACCAACCTTCCGAATCAATCATCATCCTCATGATGATCCTACGGTTGGAAGCATTTTATGAGTTAATAATGAAAATTCATGTCTTAAATTTTCAACTCTTAAAAATAAGAACTATCATTGCCATTAACTCAAGGGATGTATCACAGATACTAAATACACATTATGATAGAAAATAATTTATTTTATTATTTATAATCAAAATTATAATTTTGTCCTTAGAAGTGTATAACAAGTGTCAGCCAATTCTGGCTTCTAGGGCATACATATCCAACACTCAGCTTTGACGATTTTTGGAGGAGCAGGAGGTAGTAGATGGAGCGACATAGGATCATGAGGAGGATGATCCAGATCCAAAATGAGGGACCAAAGCAAGATCAGATGCTATAGGTACGATGAGTTGGAGCATCAAGTCAAGGATTACCCACAACTCAAGGATCGGACAAGGGCTACTGCAGCGATGGCCAGTAGCGAGTCAGAGGATGATGACCTGAAGATATCTAATGAGGTATCTACTTCTTTCCAATTATGGATTTTAGATTCTACATGCACATATCATGTTTGTTGCAGAGAGGAGTAGTTTGACTTCTTAGAGAGCAGTGAGGGCACTGTTTATCTATTGGATGGATCGATCTATGTGATTAGAGGAATTAGGATGGTCAGCTAAAGAATATATGATGGTGCAGTGAGAAAATTGGGGGAGGTTTGATATATACCCAATTTCAGATGGAATCTTATCTCACTGAGCAGACTGGATTCAAATGGCTACAGATGGGTAGCTGGTGATAGAATCCTGAAAGTCATGCATGGTGATAGGGTGATATTAGAGAAGAAGAAGAAGACGAGAGGACATTACTATCTGATAGGGAGCCCAGTGCGAGGTAAAGCTTCAGGAGCCAAAGGGAGCCCAGTGTGAGGTGGAGCTCTAGGTGGAGGTTTATTGGGCATGAGATGAGAGACTCGAGAGGATGAGAGGCGATGTCATAGAGTGAAGTTCCTATTGCCTCAGGAGGCTACCCCAAGCAGGTCTCAGGTTAGAGTGGACACAGCCATTGATGGAGATGGAATCGAGCGGCCTGGCTCGACTCTCATGTTTGCCTATCCATGATCAGCAGCCATGCTCCAAGACATGAGAGCGAGATAGATCACAAGCTCTCAAAGTCAGATAGAGGTCGAATGTCGAATCGAGGTGGAGATTGTTAGGATTTTACGTCTCGAATTTGATCCACGGTAGAGGAGAATCAAAGCAGTCGAGCTGGCTTGGATACGAAGTTGAGTTGGCTTGGGCTGAGCTCGAACTGCAATCAAGCCAGTTCTCTCAGACAGATAAAAAGCAGGAGTTCGGATGAGATGCAGTCGAGCCAGCTCGACTCTTGACAAAGCCGGCTTGATGGAGACGAACATAATAGGATGAGATTTTTTATTTAGACTTGGATTGTGATTAATTCAAAGGGTCTACGAGAGTTGCACATGGACCATAGGATTAAGCAGCCACGAAGGGCTACGATCATGATCTAAAGGTTGGAAAATATTTCAAGACTCCATCAAGATCATGTTTGACTCATATTAGGAGAAAAAGCCCTATTAGAACTCCTGTGAACTACTTAGAAGAGGATTCTCATCCTACTTAAAGGATTGAGGTGCTGTGGAGCAGAGAGATAGCGTGTGTGGTATGAGAGGCACATAGAGAGGTTCAGGCAACCATCGAGAGGAGCTTAGCAGAGTGCCGAGTATGTGCAGCCTGTGAGAGAGAAATAATAGGTGCATAGCATCCGGCATGAAGGCTATGAGAGTAGAGCATCTTGTAGCTTCTGAGGATCTTTCTGAAATTTAGAGAGAGCTTGTATGAGGGTAGCTTCTAGTTGAGAGAGATTTATGTACAGTGAATTGAGAGTGGGTGTTCTTCTCTTATACTTATTTTTTCTCTTTCATAGTGAAGCTTTGCATGCCCCATGGAGGCAAGCCTTTGGGCTGATCCACATATTTAATTATTTTCTTATTTTATTTTTTTTTCTTTCTGTCGCAATCTACTGGTACTAAATCTTTGACAAGTGGTATCAAAGCGTGTTGATATCTCCCAACACGAGGTCCTAATTCAGGCCGAGCTTGAGGTCATCAAAAGATGAAAGTCAAGATCATAATGTAGATTGAATTGAAGATCATCGAAGCCTGAGGTCGAGATCCTAATTCAGGTCGAGCTTGAGATCATCAAAAGATGGAAGCCAAGATCATAATGTAGGCTGAATTGAAGGTTATCGAAGACTGAGGTCGAGGTTCTAATTTCAGGCCGAGTTTGAGGTCATCAAAAGATGGAAGCCAAGGTCACAATGTAGACTGAATTGAAGGTCATCGAAGGCTAAGACTATGGTGCTAATTCAGACCGAGCTTAAGATCATCAAAAGATGGAAGCCAAGATCATAATGTAGGCTAAATTGAAGGTCATCGAAGGCTAAGACCGAGGTCCTAATTCAGGCTGAACTTGAGGTCTTCAAAAGATGGAAACCAGGGTCATAATGCAGGTTGAATTGAAGGTCATCGAAGGTTGAGGCCGAGACCCTAATTCAGGCTAAGCTTTAGATCATCAGAAGGCTGAAGTCTCCAGTCTCAGCTCCAGATAGTTAATTCACATAATCAAGAGATGGTCCCCCCACATGCAATGAGGGGACAGCACCCGACATGATTCCTGAGAATATTTTAGTGAGCAAGCAAAATATCTCTAATAATTTCCTACTTTTCCATGACTAACAATCCATGACCCATTCTAACAAACTCCGAATGCATATAAAAGAGATAAAAAGAGAGACCCCAACGTATGCAAACTCTTCTCTCCTAAAATGCTCATCTTCTTCCTTTTGTTGGACGAAAAATTGACTTAAGCATCGGAGAATCCCTGCCAGAGCCAATATCAATCGAGGACTTTTCTTGCAAGTATGGCTACCTCTATTTTGTCACCTCCAATCTGCTATCGTTGCACAACTCCAATAATCCGATCTTGAGATGGATTTCTGCATCAACAGGTTTCAACCTCCAACCACTTGCCTTTGAATTCAAAATTCATGACAAATCATCCTAATCCAACTCTTAGACCAAGTCAAAGAGAGAAGGGAGGACACGCATTCTATTCTAGGCATGGGAAATCTCATGCAAAACCAAAGTGTGCATGACAAAGGGTGTGGAAAAGTCAAACATGATGCAGGGAGTTTAAAATTCAAACTAGCTTTGGATTTTATCCAAATTGATTTCAACCAAACCAATTTATCTGGACCCAATCATACCAGGATAAATCTAATCAAATTAGATTTAACCCAACCCAATAAAATTCTAATTAAATTAAAAATTAATTAGATTCGGATCCTGATCAAATCATGATCGAATCTTCCATAGCGATTAGGTCATCTCATGACCTAATCGAGTCAAATCCAATCGAATCAAATTCTATCAGATCTGATTAAATCCTCATCGCTCAATTAAATTAAGCTAATTAATAGTTAAACTGCTAATTAATCCTTCAAAAATATCAAAGTTCTAATTAGATGGGTGTCTGCATAATAGAGTTCCATCTACATGAAACTCTTGATCGAAGAGTCCCAAACCAGTGGGACTCTTGATCGAAGTATTCCAAATGAATGAAACTCATGATCATAGAGTTTCAGACTAGTGGAACTCTTGATCATAGAGTCTCAGACAGGTAGGACTCAGAGTTTCAGTTCGATAGGACCCACAAAGATAGAATCCTAGTCCAATGGTACTCCTGGTCATATAGTCTAAGTCTAGTGGGACTCTTGATCAGCCATCAGATCAGGTAGAAACTTCTATTGTGTGTGACCCCATAGGTTCGAATCCTAAGCCAGTAGCACAAAAATTAATTTTCTATACCAATCGATGTGCACATCTAGCAATGGTACCTGATGTCCAAATAAGTCGAATAGTCATAATGCAACATCGACGAACCTATATGGTTGTCGTATAATTCATCCTCTTGACCTCAATAATCAAAAGATGACCTAGGGTTTAACTGTCAATCCTAAAAAAATCATCTACAGTATATTTCAAAATTCAGTATCCATTGAATGGACCATCCTGATTGAGATTTTGCTAAATTAAAATACAATGATGCACTTGCTCCAACACTTGGATGGGTCAATCCCATCTTAACTCACACACCGACTTTACGAGTACTTGACTGCACTCAGTAGCCTTCTGTCACTAAATTAGAAATTCAGGTAGTTCAGTACCTAAGTGCAGTGAGTTGCTTGCAAGTCACCTTGGTGATCTCAGGTCTAAGAGACACTTATACCTATATCCTTCGCAAGCAACTCTTGACAACAGAGAGCTATGCAATTAGATCACGTTCAGTGAAATATACCCCTACACTTCACCTGCATGCCATACCAGTACATCATACTCCTTGGTTAAGAGGACAACCATTGCATATGGTGAAGAAAATCGATCTAGGGTTCTAGGATTAGCTTTTAAAACTTTTTCAAAATTACATGAAAAAAGATAAATTAATCACATAATTCATGAATAAAATAACATAAAACTCTAGATCTAAGATCTTATTATATGATCAAAGCATGATATTAAATCAAAAATTAAAATATCAAAAGAAAAAATGTTGATCACATCAACATAGATCTATACTAGATCTAATCTAGACATACAACAGGAAGATCAAATCATCCTTACCTTTGTAACTAGAGTTTTTTAACTCACTGATCTAGGCCTAAGATTATTGCTTCAAGTTGCACATACGTCCGACCTCTACAGATTGTCCACACGAGCCCTCGATCATAGATTAGAAATCTGATGCCGAAAATCAGCATCGTATGCTAGTACTATACTGATCCTTCTTCAACGGTTGATCTGGATCTTTTTTCTTCAAAATTTACTCTACAATAAGTAGAAGGAAGGAAGAAGACTTTGTGAATTAGAGACACTCTCAAAACTCATAAAAAAATTAGAGAAAAAAAATTTAGAAGAAAATCCTAGAAGAAGACCCTCTTCTTCTTCTTTGTTCTCTTACCTAGACACCTTGATTGGTGTCTTTATAATTTCCATGCCCTAGACCTTTCTCTCCTAGATTTTCTAACTCCCTAATAGCCCTCTCAAGTCTATAGAATCTTAGAAAAAATCAAGCCAAAAATCATTTTATAGATGGAGATATAGAATAATCCTTGACTAGGTCAAATACCTAGTCAAGAATTATCCAAATAAGGCTAGATTTTGGGTGCCCAACTCTTGGGTGCCCCCTCCTTTATTTTTTGTATGAACCATCTGCTCTTGTCGCACAAAATCCTCTCTTAAACCCATGAAAATTCTAGGAAAAATAGGGAGCGGGCAGCATAGTATGGAAAGAGTTTTGGTTGCTTTAAAATTCTATCTCATAGAATTTAAATCAACTCAAACTCTTTCTTTGACTTGGTCCACAACACCTTATCTTGTAAGAAAGAAAGGGGGCAACTTGGGGCACTCATGAACTCCTGGAGAGTGGATTTTCCATGCACAAAACTTTCAAAGAAGGCATGGGGGGGGCGTTAAGGACTACATGGTGCAAGGAATAGGAGTCCTAGTATGACTAGGACTCCTATTTTGACTTGGTCCAACTTGATCCTTGGACCAAATTAAATCAAGATTTATTTAACTCAATTAGAATAGATCTTAGTCCAACTAATAACCTGATTAAATTAAATTTAATTTTGATTTATTTTTCTAATCAAATTAAAAATTAGGTTGATACAAGTCTTAATTAAACTAGGACTCGTTCTTCCTTGCAATTGACTTATCCAATAAATCAATTGGACTTGATCTAATCATGTCCAAATAAAATTTAATTAAATTATATTTAATTAAACTTAATTTTAATCCTTTGGCTTAATCAAATTAAGCTAATTAGCAATCTAATTGCTAATCGATCCTCCTACAATACTTGCATTAGGTCAAACATCAATCGTATTGATTGTTTGACTTAATAACGATTCTTAATCGTCGATCAACCATCCGATCAGATCAAGAACTCTTATATGTATGATTTATAGATTTGAATCTAAATCAATAGCATAGAAATAAATTTCTATATTAATCAGAAAGACCATCTAGCAATGGTATCCGATGATTGGATAGGTCGAATGTGTAGAACAACATCCTTAGAACCCATATGGATATAGTTTTCATATAATTCATCTCCTTGACCAAAATACTCATAGGACACCTCAGAGTTTAACTATTAATCCTGATTAGGTCATCCACATTATATTTTAAAATATCAAATCTATTTTATGGATTATCCTGGTCAAGGTTTTTGCTATATTGAAATACAGTGATGCATTCTTCTCCAACTCTTGGAGTGGTCAATTACATCTTGATCACTCACCGACTTTATAAATACTTGACTGTGCTAAAACATCTTTCGTTATTGAATTAAAAATTCAGTTAGTCCGATACCAAAGCATAGTGAGTTGCTTGCAAGCCACTATGGCGATCTCAGGTCTAAGAGACATTTATACCTATATCCCATTAGAGCAATTCTCGATAGGAGAATGCACTAGAGTTGGTCATGTCTACTAACGATGTACCCATACATCTCACTTGTATGTCATACCAGTATCTCCACACTCTTTGGTTAAGAGGATAACCAACCTATATGGCATACAACGACCTATGCTCGATAAACACTATCGTCCTAATCAATAGTGTATCATTTGGTCATGAACTGTTTAAGAACTAATTGATAAATTCTCTCTTTATCAAAACTAAATAGTCCTAAGAACTTCATCACAATAATAGAGTTTATTAGAAGATGTAGACTTTGTGATGAAAATGCCAAAATATTTATTTTATTCATTAATGAATCAATTATAATTACAAGATAGCATAACCGTCAACAGGTTGACGATTGGCTTTGGAATATATTTTCCAACATATGGCATACAACAACCTACACTCGATACATTATCATCCTAGGTAACAACGTATCATTTGGTCGCAAACAAGTTTAAAGACTAAATGACAAATCCTCCTTTATCGAGTTCAAATAGTCCTAAAGACTTCATCACAGAAGAGTTCATTATAGGAAGATGCACAAAAATGATGAAAATATCAAAATAATAATTTTATTTATTATAATAATTTAAGTACATTTATAATCAGTTCAACTATCTACAATCTAGATGATTGGCTTTAGGATACATTTTCCAACAACTTCCACTTAAATTAAAGCTATTCAACATAGTATCGTATATCCATCTTCCATTTATGATTATCAAACTCTTTGATTCTGAGGGCTTTAGTAAATGAATTGGTCATGTTCTTCTTTTTGTTGATCTTCTGAAAGTCGATGTCATCTCGCTCCATGATCTCTCGTACAAGAAGGTAGCGACGTAGAATATGCTTGGGGTGCTAATGTACCTTTGGCTCCTTCGCTTGAGCTATGGCTCCAGTGCTGTCACAGTAAAGCAAAATCAGACCATCCAAAGAGGGTGTCACTTCCAACTCATCGATAAACTTTCGCAGCTACACAGCTTACTTTGCAGCATCGGATGCCACGACATACTCCACCTCGCATACTGAATTGGCCACATTGTGCTACTTGAAATTCTTTTAGCAAACCACTCCACCGTTCAGGGTAAACACATAACTTGACACACTTTTACTATCATCATGCTCTGATTGAAAACTGAAATTAGTATATCTCATAAGTTTTAAGTCAGCATCTCCATAAATAAGCCACCGATCCTTAGTATTTCTCAAATACTTCAAGATTTTCTTTACAATCTTCCAATGATTCTCACCCAGATCAGACTGGTACCTACTCACTATCCTTAGTGAGTATGCCATATCCGATCCCGTACACGTCATGGCATACATAATAGAATCCACTATCGAAGCATATAGTATTCTACTCATACTCTCTCTCTCTTGAGGAGTTGTTGGATAATTCCTCTTTGAGAGAATAATTTCATGGCCCATCGGAAGATAGCCTTTTTTGAAATTCATCATGTTGAACCTCTTCAGCACGATATCAATGTACATGGACTAGGACAATCCAAGCAATCTTTTAGATCTATCTCTATAGATCTTCATACCCAGGATGTAGGAAGCTTCTTCTAAGTCCTTCATGAAGAATTACGATGACAGCCAAATCTTTATTCCCTGTAGTGTAGAGATGTCATTCTGGATTAAGAGAATGTCATCCACATACAGTACAAGAAATACTATTATAAAATCATTAGCTTATTTATAGATGCAAGGTTTCTCTCTATTCTTAATGAAGCCATACGTTTTGATCACTTTATCAAAATGCATATTTTAACTTTGCGATGCCTGCTTCAATCCATAAATGGATCTCTGAAGCTTGTACACTTTGGACTCGTCTGTGGATGTGAAATCCTCAGGCTGTATCATATATATCTCTTCATGCAGCTCTCCATTTAGGAAGCCTATTTTCATATTCATCTGTCAGATCTCATAGTCCAGATGTGCTGCTATCACAAGCATAATTCGAATGGACTTAAGTATTGCCATCAGGAAAAATATCTCATCATAGTCAATACCATAACGCTGACGATATTCCTTGGTAACCAAATGGGCTTTATAGGTTTCCACCTTCCCATCTGCGTTCCTTTTTCTTTTGAAAATCTACTTATACTTAATGAATTTTATCCCTTCAGATGGATTAACCAGTGTCCATACATTATTGACCTTCATGGACTTTATTTCAAATTTCATAGCTTCCAGCCACTTATCAGAGTCGGTCCTCTGCAAGGCATCCATGTAGGTGATCCGATCCTCATCGTTCTCATCGAGTTCAACAAGATCTTCATCTCGGACTAACAAAACATAGTATCTATCCAGTTGATGTGGTACTCTACCAGATCTTCTTACAAGTGCCTCTACAACAGACTCTGAGTTTGATCTTATCAAATTCAATTCTGCAGATTTACTAGAATGTGTTGGTTCTTCTATCTGTTGAACTTTAGCAAGCTCAACATTAGAGGTAGTTGTTCCTTTCGTAAGAAACTTCTTTTTTAAAAAGACTGTCCTATTGCTGACAAATATCTTTTGTTCTTCAGCAAGATAGAAGTAATAACCCCTAGTTTTCTTGGGGTACCCTATGAACAAGCATTTATCGAACCTTGGTCCAAGTTTTTTTGGCTACAAACATTTGACATAAGCTGGACATCCCCAAACCCTAAGGTGAGAGAGTGTTGGCCTATGCCCAGTCCATATCTCATATGGAGTCTTTGCAATAGACTTGCTCAGAATATTGTTCAAAATAAAAAAATTAGTCTCGAGTGCATACCCCTAGAAAGAAATAGGCACACTCGCAAACTCCATCATGGATCGAACTATGTCCAACGGGATTTGATTCCTCCTTTTGAATACACTATTATGCTATATATTTCAGAAGGGATCTATTATGAGATAATCTCATTCTCTCCTAGATATGTCAAAAAATTATTAGAAAGATATTCACATCCTCGGTTTGACCGAAGAATTTTAATATTCTTTCCAAGTTACCTCATTTCAACATCGTTCGAACATTTCAAACAAATCGAATTTACTCTTCATAAGATAGACGTACCTATATCTAGATAGGTCGTTAGTAAATGTAATGATATAGTAGAACCCACCTCTAGCACATGTGTTCATAGGTCCACATACATCAGTATGTACTAGATCCAGAAACTCAGTGGCCCATTCATCCTTTCTAGTAAAAGATGATTTGGTCATTTTACTAAGAAGACATGACTCACAGGTAGTCAATGATTCATAATCATCAATGTCAAAGATATGCTCCTTGACTAATCTTTTGATCCTATTCTTATTTATATGACCAAGCCTACAGTGCTAAAGATAGGTATTAGTGACATTATCTAGTTTTGGGCATTTATTTGATGTATACATTACACTAATAGATTATGATAATATATAAATATTATTTTTTAATTATCCTCGCATTACTGTAATATCATTCATAATGATATTATAATATTTTTTTTTATTAACAAATAATAACCATCTTAGGCGAAAAGTCCAACAGATATTATGTCCATTATAAAAGATGGATAATAGTGACAGCCACTTAAAATGATACTGCTAATTTTGAAAATAAGCTCAAGAATTCCTAATGCTATGACTAAAACTTTACTTCCATTCCTAAAATTAAGAAATCTATCACTGTTCTCAAATTTTCTATCAATTTGAAGTCCATAGAGCGAATTGCATATATGAACTGGACTTCTAGTATCTAATATCCAGATAGATGTATCACAAATAGAAAAATTATAAAATGTTATCATATAGCAATCTTGACCAACAACCATTTGCTGATTTCTCCTATTCAGCCTATTCGGATCAAGAGAATAATTTCTCTTCGGATCTATCTGATTAGGATCAATACTAGACTCCTCGTACTTAGGTCCTAAAAACTTGTCAATAATATAAAAGGAACAGCCATCCACATTTAGAACATCACTTGTGATCTGTGTGGAGGAGGACATGATACAAGCGATTGTCAGACAGGTAATCTTTTTGCTAAAGCTTCTGATACTGCTAACTATCTTGGTAATTTTTTCAGGCTGCAACAAAATAATTCCTTCTCCAACACATATAATCAAGGATGAAGACAGCATCCAAATTTCTCATGGAGCAATCAAAATGCAGCACAACAGCCACCCTCGGAATTCTAAGCACCTAAGAAGAAGCCTAATATGGAGGAGCTGATGGTCAAATTCATGCAAAACCAAGAAGCAACTATAAAAAATCTAGAAAATAAACTCAGGCAAGACCAAGTAGCAGCAATTCGAAACTTAGAGATGCAAGTAGGATAGATGGCTAAGATAATCTCTAAGAGACCACAAGGATCTTTGCCTAGCAACATGGAGATCAATCCGAGGGAGCACATCAATACTATTATCTTAAGAAGTGGTAAAGAGCTAGAGAAGCCACATCAGAAGAAAGAGATCAAAGAGCCAACTACAAATAAAGAAAAGCCAACTAATGTTCGTCGGTCACCTAAACAACCAGCAGATGGATGGTCCTCAGGTATAAAGTTTGCTGATCCAAATGTGAAGCCCTACATGCCACCACTATCATTTCTAGAAAAATAAATACAACATTCAGATAAAGAATTTTCTAACTTTTTCAAAATTTTAAAGAATTTATATATTAATATTTCTTTTGTAGATGCTATCACTCAAATGCCCAGGTATGCCAAGTTTCTCAAAAAAATTCTTACCAATAAAAAAAAGCTGAAAGAGCATGAGACAGTTAACTTGAATGAAGAATGCTCAACAATACTTCAAAATAAATTACCACAAAAGCTAAAGGATCCAGAGAATTTTATTATCCCTTGCATTATTGGTGATTATATTTTTGATAAAGTTTTATGTGATTTAGGAGCAAGTATTAATCTCATGCCTTTTTCTATTTTCAGGAAGCTGGATCTAGGAGAACCGAAGCCTACCACTATCACTCTTCAACTAGCTGATAGATCCATCAAATATCCAAGAGGAATAGTAGAGGATGTCTTGGTAAAGGTAAACAAGTTTATTTTTTCTATTGATTTTATTGTTTTTGATATGGAAGAAAATATTAATGTACCCCTTATCTTAGGGAGACCCTTTTTAGCTACTGAAGGAGCTTTAATAGATGTTCAACAAGAAAAATTATTTCTTAGTGTCCAAGATGAACAAGTTACTTTTAATATTTTTAAAGATACTAAACATCCTGATGATAATCAAACTTATTTTCTAATTGATATTATTGACAAATTAGTATATGAGAACTCTATAGAAAATAGGTTTGAGACTAGTAAAGCTAGCAGTGTTCAATTAAAAGAGGATTCGACCAAACATGAAAATATTTCGATTGAAGTGGCATCGAATTGATCTAATCTAGAGCCTCAAGAAAGTCAAGCTGAAGACTATAAATCAAAACTACTAGATAGGTTGTTTCTTTTCATTTTAGTTTTGATCATTCTTCTTTTTTTTTATTTTTTAATAATTTATTGTTGCTCTTTTACTGCTTTGATGTGTTTTTTAAATTTGCAAAGAAAAATCAATGAGAACTCAAGCTAAATTTCAAAGCTTTAAAGAATTAGTTTGGACTGATAGTACAGTTGTATTCTTTCCTATCCTTACTGCACCTTTACTTTTTCTTTCTCCATTGAGATAATGTAGAATAAGTTGGGAGGTAGAAAATTTTTTTTAATTTTTTTTCAAAAAAAAATATATGTCAAGAAAGAAAATCTTGAGCAAGATAGACTAAAAAAATGATAAAAGTTAGAAGTATCTACTAATGAATGTAACGAGTTAAAGAAGTAGATTAGTTGGTCTGACTTTTAGAAGCCTACTTAGGTCACCTAAAAACTATTAGCACTTCTATTTGTATATGCACACTAACAAGGCAAAGTAGGTATTGATTATAAGACCAACTGAAAATTCAATTATCATTGAAAATTGGTAATTAATATACATTCTAATCAAAGAAACTTGAATTTAAAGAAAGAGCTACCTGCCTAAAAATAAAGTACAAAAGACAAAGTATATGCGGATTGTCCAAAGCTTAGTACTAGGTCTCTGCACCTAGGTCAAGTATGGAGATTCACGTCAAATGGTTGAGGGAAGGCCAAGATGCTCAGCAAAAAAAAAAAAGGCAGTATGAAAGCTACCTTAATTCATGAGCTTAAAATTGAGAATGTATAGAAAATTAATCAAAATATGTGATAAGAGATGATACTTTTGTCCTTTAAATTAATACTGAAATGTTAAGTTAGTCATTATGAACACAAGTATTATAGATCTTTAGATATACTCTAAAAAAGTTTCTAATTATACTGACTGCAAAATTAGCTTCTGAAGCTCAATGCTTAGTTAGTGGTATTTTCTAAACATTTTGATCTTTAATCCGAGCTCTATTTTTATGAAAAAGGATCTTATTGAAATATGGTATTAAATAAAGTATTGCTAAGGGACTAGCAATGATTAAGTTGGAAGGTATGATAAGTGGTAAAAATATAATAATAAAATTATTAAATTATAAAAAAAATAATTTATTTTTAAGAAATTAATATTTTTATTAGTTTTTTATAGGAAAGAAGGCTATCGACAGCTTATTTTTCTGGTTCAAATGAAATAAGTTTGAAAAAAAATGGAGTCCAAACGAGTCCAAAATTGAATTTCAAAGAAAAAAATAATAATAATATTTAAAGTCGGTCGGTCTAGTTCGAACCAGCTCAGCAGATCGGCCCGGCCCGACCGCAATAGAACCAAACCAAATCGGCCCACTGACATTAAAAAAAATCACGGCGCATGATGGACCACTACAGTAACTAGGGTGAGGGCATTCCGAGGATTTTACACAGAGAGGCGCACTCCAATTGGCTGAAGGAAGCGGCGGTCTACCCAACACCGAGCTCACGATCGATCCACAAAGGGCATTCTAAGAATTTCATGGGATCGAATGACTGCTGGCGCTCTAGTTTTGATCCAACGGTCCCGATTTTGGTGCGGTCGTGCGGTTAGGAAGGCTGTTGGTCGAGATCCAACGGTCCAGATTTCATCATCAAGATGATCGGATGGCTGCTGTTAGATCCAACTATGACTATGTTTTATAAAGGGTTTTAGAGTGGTTTTTGATGCATTGGATGTTGATCTAACGGTCAGAATCGGTCCAGGACCCTTTTCTACTGATTTAGGGAGTCTTAAACCCAATTGCAATGGGATTTCTTCTCTTTTTCTTGATAAAAAGCCTGCTGCCGATCAAAGAAAAAAAAACCTACAACAAAGAGTTAAAAACAAAAGGAAAATAGGAAATAACAGAGAAAGGGTTTAGGGAGAGAAGAGAAACAACTTTTATTTTTTTCCTCTTATTTTCTTCTTCCGGTACACGAAGCAATTCTTCTTCATCAAGTTCTCCACTCTAAGAGCAACGGACAACCAATTTCAATGAACAAATAGTCTATTTTCTCATTCTTTTTATTTTATTTATTATTTTTGATCTTTTTATCATGAACTAAATTTTATTTTACTAAGGCTAAGATATAGCCACTCTTTTTGATATAATATTCGGTATGATTTGCTTTTAGATTAAAATTTTGTTCATAAGGAGTATATAAATTTTATCTTAATGCTTTTAGATTACTGGCCACATTTTAATTGATCTGATGAACATAGATGATACAGACCAAGTACGTCTATGTTATTGCTTCTTAATTTATATATCTTGTATTATGAATCGAATTAGAATTCATATGCATGAAGAAATGTTAGTGTGCTTTGGACGCAGCATATTTTAATTAGAAGATTTTACAAAACTTAATACATCAATATTTATTTAAATTATATCTGGACCAAAGGATAGTTAATAAATATTGATAGTTTTGCTATGTCTAGACCAAAGGATAGTGAATAATCTAGGAGACTCCACCATCACATGAAATAAAATTAATCTAATAAACTAAATATTATATTGACTGAGTTGGTGAATTGATTGCCTTAGTAACATATTGCTCTTGAGTTTAAAACCCCAATAATTATACACTCTCTATTTTCGTACAAATTCTTATTTATTTTTTATTTCTTCTTATTTTTTTAAATCTCATAAATCGATCTTCTAAATAAAGTTTAGAAAAGAATATTTTCAGTACTTATTTTTCAATCCTCTATGGATGATACTCTACTCACACACTTTATTACTTGATCGACTGATGTACTTGTCATAGCTATAGATTAGCATGCATCAATGGATAATAGTGATGGTCACTTAAAACGATACTATTAATTTTGAAAATAAGCTCAAGAGTTTCTAATGCTAGAACTAAAACTTTTCTTCTATCCCAAAAATTAAGGAATCTACCACTGTTCTCAAATTTTTTATCAATTTGAAGTCCATGCAGTGAATTGCATATATAAATTAGACTTTTGGTATCTAATATCCAGGTAGATGTATCATAAATAGAGAAATTATAAGATATTATCATATAGCAATCTTGACCAGCAACCATTTGCTAATTTCTCCTATTCAGTCTATTCGGATCAAGAGAATAATTTCTCTTTGGATCTATCTGATTAGGGTCAATACTAGACTCCTTGTACTTAGGTCTTAAAAGCTTGTTACTATCTAACAGTGAACAAAGCAGACTTACACTAGTCATTCTATTTATTTGAAAGAAAAATATGAAACCTTATTAGTACTTGAATAAATTAATCCTAAAGATTCGAACTTTAGTCTAAAGGTCCTTCCATTACTTTTTACGAATTGATAGCCTCTACCTTCAATTCGAGGAATTACACCAACTCCTTAGTGGGTACTAGAATCCATATAGACTACAGATGGGCCTGAGGTAAGCTCTGGCCAATCCGTATGCATCTACAGGTAGGTTCACAATCAATTATTTCTCCAAATATTTTTCAGTATTTATATTTTACCCCAAAAGCTAATAATTACATGTGATTTAAGGATAGAAAGGACACGGAACAAATTTTTTCTACTAACTTTACCAAATCAAATCCTTCCACTGACTTCACCAAGTCAATAGGTTAGGATTAGGATCAATTTAGGTCCATGAGCACCTAATTTAGTCTTACTGATTGAAATTAGTCAAACTGATTCTTAGTGACATGGGTCAGTTCGAATCATCAAGTGATCTAAACAAATCCTAATCGACCATGTCGGCCAGGTAAGTGAGATCAGTGGAAGAGATATACCATTAATTCGTTAAAGATCGAATCAGTGCATGTAGCTCTCAATTAAAAATCACTGATCTTTACTATCAAACTTACCTTAGACAGCAACTGGTTAATTAGTTTCAATCTGATCAATCTAGTAATTTCAGGCTCGACCATGTAGCTATGAATCAAGTCCATCTTGATCTTTGTTAAAGACATGGACTCATCCAACTACAACTATTGAAGTTGAATCTAGAGAGTCCTTGACCTAATCTAATTCAACATTTAGTTAGATTTGATCAATTTCTCTAATTTAGTTCATTCTTCAACTAACCTTGGTCTAATCCAATTAATGAATCTAATTCATCTAACCCATTAACCCATAGCTTATGCAAATATTTTAGAATCTTTAATTCATAATTCTAGATCCTATGAGACAATACCTAATCTTTTATTAAGTTTTTGGACTGATAGGTCAGGTTCGGCATTTCAAAATAATTTTTAAATTTTAAAAGATTTTTATTTTCTATTCACCAAATGGGTTGACTCATTTCAAAAATGGATCAGCTCATTTCATAAATAGCAATCTATTGCTATTTTCATAATAGAAAATAAATCATAATAAAATTAAAGTATGAATCACATATTAGATCTAATCTAATATATTCATATTTAATTTTTTAATTTATTATTTTTTTATTAATTAAAATAATTTTAATTAACATATAAACATATTATATATACTATCATATAATTTTCTAATTAATATATAAGCATGTCGAGCAAACATTTGCTCTAATACCATTGTTTGAAATCGAGCAGGATTAAAGCATGCATTTTTAAAATTTTTTTGAATAAAATTTACAACAAAAGTAAAATTAATCTACTATTAATTCTATGCATGCTACGATTAGATCATTAAATTCTACTCAGGATCTAGACATGCTAATATATTATAGAAAATTTAAATATGATTGATCAGCAAATCATATTCGTTGATCGACTTATGTTCATAACACAATATCTTAGCGCGGATAGATGATCTCTACAATCCAAATCCATAGGAGGAAGCTTTGTTGTCGCACTGCAACCGCATACCCATCCAACCTCTACAGTGAGTCCACATGGGGCTACTAGTTTCAGCCAGCTCCACCAGAGTATTAGCTCCTTATTGGAGCCTTCGATGGTCAATTTTCATCGATCCGATTGATAATCTTCTTTTTAATCTTTTGAATGCTCCAGAAGACTAGATGATATACTTCAGAGGATGACGAGGTAGTGGTGAAAATTTGGTGGTGATCGGGCACTTACAATGCTCAATCTCTCCATTTGAACCTAGGGTCCAAACCCTAAGATTTCACACACCTAAAAACCCTAACAACCAAAAACCCTCTTACGCCCTCTCTCTTCGAAATTTTCTCATGAAACAAATTTTCATGGATAAAAGGGACTCTCTCCTACCATACACCCACTCTCAAACTATTTTTAAATGGGCGATCAAAGAGATAAAAATTAGAAAGGTGGCATGAGGGGAATGTGTGAGTGCAAGAGAACCTTTCTCTCTCTCAGGAATTTCTCTCACCCAAAGATGATCACCCCTCACTATTTTTCTCTCTCTAAGAAACCCTCCATGCCCCTCTTAGATACCTCATGCACACCCATGGATGCCCACAAAAAATCCTATTTTAAATGGGCAACTTTTGATAGCTTTTGCATGTGGATCAGATAAGGAGAAGGTGGTTGAGAGGTTTTAACCATCCACTTGAATTCAAAATTCAAGTGGATGTTTTATCCATTTTCAGTGCTCCACTAAGTGGGTGACGAGCAGGAGGGCCCACTCTAAATTTTTTTTATGAAAAAGTGTGACAAAACTATAAGAGGCATGAGGAATGGATAAGGTTGGATTGGTTTCAACCTCTAACCAGTTGCCTTTGAATTCAAAATTCAAGACAAATCATACTAATCCAACTCTTGGACTAGGTCAAAGGAAGAAGAAGGTGAAGGAAAATCCTGATTTTCGGTTCAGATTCGTTCAGATCTGATCAAGTCAAGAGATATATTTCAAAATTTTTTCTCTTTGATCTGTATCAGATCTGGGATGTTTTAGATCTGATTCTTATTATTTTAATAAATAAAATAAAATAAGAATAAATTAAATCAAATTTAATTTACCTGATTTGGGTAATCTAATTACCCGTTGATGATCCTATTTGCAGCGGAAGGTTCTGGATCTAGCCACGCAAGCCCTGGCCTCTACCGATATCGACTCGGGTTGGATCTGGAGATCATCTTCTTCTCTATCATGCCTCCAAAAATCCACTTGGACTGGATCTAGAGATCCTCTTCTTCTCTGCACACCCTACTGTTGGTGCAGAAATCCGTCGCCGCCGGAGGTCGCCGCAATCGAGGCCGCTGGGCGCCGCCGGGGACCTGCAAAACGAAGTCCCGTCCGGAACCGGTGGGGTGGTGGCTCCGGCAGGACCCTCCGACGGTCAAGTTAGTTTCCGGACCAACAGTAATGGAGTGCTCGGAATGAGTTCCGGAGCTTAGAGATGTGGAGGAGAGCTTAGAGAGTCGAGAGTTCAGAGAGCTTAGCCTTAGCGTGTCGGGAGGGGTCCTTTATATAGTGGAGCTTGATGGTGACAACTGCAGCCGCGTGCTGGCGGGCCGCTCGAGGTTCGGCGGAGTCAGTCCCACTGGTGCCGTGTGCGGCGGATTGAGGGTGACAGCCATCGCCGCCTGGCAGTGGGTCGCTATCGCCCGCGGCGGACTGACCGATGGTACGGCGGACTGACTGATAGTGATGGTTGCAGAGCTTGCCGAATGAAGGGTTGAAGGCCTTCGTCGTGTGCCCATTTCGGAGGAGTTCGGGCTCCTGAAGAGGAAGATAGGAGGGAGTTCGGCTCCCATAGGCGTCTGGCAAGAGGTATGCAGCTAAGGCTCGTCCGCAGAAGAGTTCGGCTGCTGAGAAGCCGAAGCTCGGCCGTCTGGGGTTCGGCCGGCTGTTGGGCTTGGGCTGAGGCTTGGACACTTGAGAGTTCGGTAGGAGCTCGGTCGGCCGAAGTTTGATGAGGGCGACCGCTGAGGAGTTCGGCCCAGTGACGACTGCTGAGGAGTTCGGGCTCCTAAGTGACGACTGCTGAGGAGTTCGGCCGCTGAGAGGACTTCATTGAAGCTCGGCCGCTTGGAGTCGGCCCGAAGGAGTTCGGCCGCTGAGAGGACTTCATTGAAGCTCGGCCGCTTGGAGTCGGTCCGAAGGAGTTCGGCCGCTGAGAGGACTTCGAAGGAGTCGGTCCGAAGGAGTTCGGGCGGGCCGCTTGGAGTCCGAAGGAGTTCGGCCCGGAAGTTCGGCGGCCCGGACCTTGGCGCAGGGGAGTTCGGCCTCTAGGCAGTTCGGCCGTGGTAGGGGCTCGGCCTGGCGCCTGGCGCTAAAGCTCTTCAGCGGCTACTGGTTACATTGGGCTGAGCGTCGGGCCGGGCTTCGGCAGGAGCGGGATTTATCCCCAACAGTAGCCCCCCCACTCCCGAGTTCAAAAATTGAAGGAAGGGAGTACCAAAACAGGCGACTGCCGAAGTCTTCTTCCAGGCTCCGCATTTGTTGCATCTGAAGCTCGGGGGAGGTCTCATCTCCAGCCAAGATTGACGCTGAAGTTGAGGCTGAGGCTTGGGGGAGACCTCATCTTCAGTCGATGTTTGGAGTTGAAATGGAACTCGTTTCCAGCTAAAGTCGATGAAGCTGATGTTGAAGCCGAAGTAAGACTCGCCTCCTTCGGTCGAGGTCGGATTTGAGCTCCTCGGGGGCGACATTATCTTCGTCAGTTGAAGTCGACTCGAGGGAGACCTCCTATCTTGCAGCCGAGGTTGAAGTGCGCGCTCGGGGGAGATCTTATCTCCTACGGCCGAGCTTCCCTCGGGGGAGATCTTATCTCCTGCAGCCGAAGTGAAGTGCGCGCTCGGGGGAGATCTTATCTCCTGCAGCCGAAGTGAGATCTTATCTCCTGCAGCCGAAGTGAAGTGCGCGCTCGGGGGAGATCTTATCTCCTGCAGCCGAGCTTCCCTCGGGGGAGATCTTATCTCCTGCGGCCTGCGCGCTCGGGGGAGATCTTATCTCCTTGCTCGAGCTCGTGTTAGGACGAGGTTCTCCTCCTGTTCCTAACCGAGGTTGTTCACGGTCGCTCGGGAGAGATCTTATCTCTAGCCGAGGTTGTCAACGGTCGCTCGGGAGAGATCTTATCTCTAGCCGAGGTTAGTGCGCGCTCGGGGGAGATCTTATCTCCTGCCGAGCTTCTCTCGGGGGAGATCTTATCTCCTTAGCCGAGGTGCTGCTCGCGTTAGGACGAGGTTCTCCTCCTGTTCCTAACCGAGGTTGTTCACGGTCGCTCGGGAGAGATCTTATCTCTAGCCGAGGTTGGTGCTCGTGTTAGGACGAGGTTCTCCTCCTGTTCCTAACCGAGGTTGTTTCGGTCGCTCGGGAGAGATCTTATCTCTAGCCGAGGTTGTCAACGGTCGCTCGGGAGAGATCTTATCTCTAGCCGAGGTTGGTGCTCGTGTTAGGACGAGGTTCTCCTCCTGTTCCTAACCGAGGTTGTTCCGGTCGCTCGGGAGAGATCTTATCTCTAGCCGAGGTTGTCAACGGTCGCTCGGGAGAGATCTTATCTCTAGCCGAGGTTGGTGCTCGTGTTAGGACGAGGTTCTCCTCCTGTTCCTAACCGAGGTTGTTCACGGTCGCTCGGGAGAGATCTTATCTCTAGCCGAGGTTGGTGCTCGTGTTAGGACGAGGTTCTCCTCCTGTTCCTAACCGAGGTTGTTCACGGTCGCTCGGGAGAGATCTTATCTCTAGCCGAGGTTGTCAACGGTCGCTCGGGAGAGATCTTATCTCTAGCCGAGGTTGGTGCTCGTGTTAGGACGAGGTTCTCCTCCTGTTCCTAACCGAGGTTGTTCACGGTCGCTCGGAGAGATCTTATCTCGCCGAGGTTGTCAACGGTCGCTCGGGAGAGATCTTATCTCTAGCCGAGGTTGTCAACGGTCGCTCGGGAGAGATCTTATCTCTAGCCGAGGTTGGTGCTCGTGTTAGGACGAGGTTCTCCTCCTGTTCCTAACCGAGGTTGTTCACGGTCGCTCGGGAGAGATCTTATCTCTAGCCGAGGTTGTCAACGGTCGCTCGGGGAGAGATCTTATCTCTAGCCGAGGTTGATGTGCGCGCTCGGGGGAGATCTTATCTCCTGCGGCCGAGCTTCTCTCGGGGGAGATCTTATCTCCTGCGGCCGAGCTTGTTGCTCGCGTTAGGACGAGGTTCTCCTCCTGTTCCTAACGCGGCGATTATTGACTGCTGCTCTCCTGTCATCGCATAGTTTTCGCATCCAGAAATAATATTTGCAGAGGGGAGAATTTTACCGAAGGGAAATCGTGGACAGCGCGCTCTCGTTTGAGGGGTCGACGGGGGTGTTGTTCCTCGGAGCTCCCTCGAGCAGCAAGTCCCGTCCAGACGACCTCCTCTATCTCCTGCCGGCCTTCATAATTTGGACCATGCTTCTCTTGACTTTGTCGCTGGGGATGACAATCACCGATGTAGCTAGCTCCTAGCTCCTCCCCGGGGTGGCGTTGATGACGCCGCGGGACGGCCAACCTTCTTGTCTTTTCCGGTTACGGCAGTGCCTATAGCCGATCTTCTCCTTGATCGCGCATGTTTGGAGAGGCCGTAGTCCTTCAGGTCTTGGCGGTTGGCTCTTAACTTTGCCGAGAATTCGAGTTAGAGGAGCGGGTCGTAGTTGCGGAACCTTCTGGGAGGGGGGCTTCGTTCCGTCCTTGCCGGCGCCGAACTTTATTTTGGAGGTTGAGTTGAGGAGTTCGGCTTTCCACCGAGCTTCATTTTACCTTGATGCCGAGCTTTGGGGTGAGCCCGGCTTTTCTCGCCCGAACTTCATTCCGCCTCCAGTGAACACTTTGTAGGCGGTTCCTTTGGGGGACATTCTGGAGCGTGAGTTCGGCCTTACTTGCGCCGAACTTCGTTCCACTTTCCCGCGGAAGCTTCCGCGGGAGGACTTCATACTTCTTTGTCGGAGCTTCCTCGCTGACGGGCTCATAGGTGGGTTCGGCCTTCCTCGCGCCGAACTTCATTCCGCTTCAGCGGGGGAACTTCTGCTCTCCGTTTCTCTCTTAGGGGCGATTGGGCTCCTCCCTAAGGCTGATTCCTCCGCATTTCTTCGGCAATAAGTTCCGGGGTGGACGACCTCCTCATGCTGAACTCCTCAATTTGGTGCAAGCTCTTGTTGCTGGGAGATGGCGAATCGCTGATGCACCGAGATCTTTCCAGGGGCCATGTGAATGACGCCGTAAGGTGGCCGACCTTCTTGCAGTCTGGCTACGGCAGCGCCCTTAGCCGATCTTTTTCTGCTTCAGGCCGGTACCGGAGGAATTTACCCAGCCGACCCGTTCTGACGAGCTCCTCAATTTCGTCTCGGAGCTGGATGCATCCCTCCGTGTCGTGGCCGTGGTCGTGATGGTAGAGGCAGTACTTATTTCGATCGCGCTTGTTTGGGGGAGATCGTAATCCTTCCGGTCTTGGCAGCTGGTGTTTTACTTCGGTGAGAATCTGGGTTCGAGGAGCGTTGAGGGGGGCATAGCGGCGGAACCTTCCGGGAGGTGGACTCCTTCGCGCCTCCTTATCAGGGCGAGTTCGAGGAGTTCGGGCCCGCCTGCTTTCGTAGGGGGTCTGCGAGTGCAGCCGAGCTTCACCCAGCTCTTCCTCGTCCGCCAGCCGGTCCTTTCTGACGAGCTCCTCATCTTTCAATTTGAAGGCTTCTTCCGCACGGGCATATCTCTCGGCTCGAGCCAGCAGGTCGGCGAAGTCCCTGGGATACCTTTTTTCCAGAGAGAACAGCAAGCTATTTTTCTGAAGGCCGCCCTTAAGTGCGGCCATCGCGACAGACTGGTCCAGGTCCCGGACTTCCAATGCCGCGGCGTTGAATCGAGTGACGTAAGTCCGGATGGATTCCCCTTGCTTCTGCTTGACGCTCATCAGGGAATCTGAACCTCGGCTCGGTCGTCGGCTGCTGATGAAGTGGGCCGCGAACCGACTGCTCATCTGGTCGAAAGAGAAGATCGTGTTGGGCTTCAACGCCGAGTACCAGTTCCTCGCTGCTCCCTTTAAGGTAGACGGGAAGGCTCGGCACAGCACGGCATCTGAAGCGCCGTGAAGCAGCATCATGGCCCGGAAGGCCCCCAGGTGATCAACCGGATCAGAAGTTCCATCGTAGCTTTCCAGTTGAGGGAGCTCGAAGGTCGGTGGAACAGGTTCTTGCATGATTTTCTGCGAGAAAGGAGGGTCTGCACAAACGTCATCACCACGCGAGGGGGGACGAAGTTCTTCAATTCGCCGGTTCATTTCCAAGAGCCTTTGGCCCAGCAGGTCCTCCCGGTCTCTGATCTCCAAGGCTTTCTGGTGAGATGGGCGCGAGGCTTCACCCTTGGTCGATCCATGATCCGAACAAGGGCTCTCCCTCCTCCGCCTCTCCAATCCGGGTATCGGAGGTCGGGCTGCCCAGGCCGGTCGCTCTTGGACTGGATCATCCGACTTCGGAGAGTCCCGCGCCGGTCGGGCTGGCACTGGGACTTGTTGGTGCAGCACCGCCTGCACCGCCTCCGTGAGACCGCGAACGTGCTGGATGAGCTGGTTGAACTGCTCCGTATCCACTGCGGTTATAGACGGGGGCTGAGTCACCGGGGCCGGAGCAGGGACAGACGGACTCGGAGGGGATCGAGCCGCGGAAGCCGTCGAGCGCCGCGTCGAAGCCCTTCTGGGGGGCATTTCCTCTTTCCAGAGAAGGAATTCTGAAGAGGGAGAAGAGAGATCCGGAGCAGGGGCGGAAAATCGTCGCCGAGCACTCCTTTAAGAACAAGGGAACCTCGAAGGTTCAGTCCCTTCTTCCCACAGAGCGCCAATCTGTTGGTGCAGAAATCCGTCGCCGCCGGAGGTCGCCGCAATCGAGGCCGCTGGGCGCCGCCGGGGACCTGCAAAACGAAGTCCCGTCCGGAACCGGTGGGGTGGTGGCTCCGGCAGGACCCTCCGACGGTCAAGTTAGTTTCCGGACCAACAGTAATGGAGTGCTCGGAATGAGTTCCGGAGCTTAGAGATGTGGAGGAGAGCTTAGAGAGTCGAGAGTTCAGAGAGCTTAGCCTTAGCGTGTCGGGAGGGTCCTTTATATAGTGGAGCTTGATGGTGACAACTGCAGCCGCGTGCTGGCGGGCCGCTCGAGGTTCGGCGGAGTCAGTCCCACTGGTGCCGTGTGCGGCGGATTGAGGGTGACAGCCATCGCCGCCTGGCAGTGGGTCGCTATCGCCCGCGGCGGACTGACCGATGGTACGGCGGACTGACTGATAGTGATGGTTGCAGAGCTTGCCGAATGAAGGGTTGAAGGCCTTCGTCGTGTGCCCATTTCGGAGGAGTTCGGGCTCCTGAAGAGGAAGATAGGAGGGAGTTCGGCTCCCATAGGCGTCTGGCAAGAGGTATGCAGCTAAGGCTCGTCCGCAGAAGAGTTCGGCTGCTGAGAAGCCGAAGCTCGGCCGTCTGGGGTTCGGCCGGCTGTTGGGCTTGGGCTGAGGCTTGGACACTTGAGAGTTCGGTAGGAGCTCGGTCGGCCGAAGTTTGATGAGGGCGACCGCTGAGGAGTTCGGCCCAGTGACGACTGCTGAGGAGTTCGGGCTCCTAAGTGACGACTGCTGAGGAGTTCGGCCGCTGAGAGGACTTCATTGAAGCTCGGCCGCTTGGAGTCGGCCCGAAGGAGTTCGGCCGCTGAGAGGACTTCACCGAAGCTCGGCCGCTTGGAGTCGGCCCGAAGGAGTTCGGCCGCTGAGAGGACTTCGAAGCTCGGCCGCTTGGAGTCGGCCCGAAGGAGTTCGGCCGCTGAGGAGTTCGGCGCTTGGAGTCGGCCGGAGTTCGGCCGGAAGTTCGGCGGGCTTGGGCAGGGGAGTTCGGCCTCTAGGCAGTTCGGCCGTGGTAGGGGCTCGGCCTGGCGCCTGGCGCTAAAGCTCTTCAGCGGCTACTGGTTACATTGGGCCGTCGGGCGCTTCGGAGGCCCGGAGGAGGTTCCAAGGAGGGTGGCGTGCGCCCTTCTCCTTGCCAGGTTCTGGCAGGGGGACAAGCCCCCACCAGCTCTCCAATAGGTGCGTGACATGTGGTCAAAAGTCAAAGTGTCAATGGTCAACGTTTGACCAGTCAAAGGTAGACTTTTGACCAAAGTCAAAGAACAAGAAATGGCAGGTGACCAAAAATGGCAGGTAATGTCTTACAAATAAGACAACCTTTTCTGACTTGGACAACCTCAGACCATATGAAGGCCTCTGTTTAAGCACAAACTCCTTTGGCTCAGACAGGACAACTTATTTATGATAGTAAAAGAAGAACGTTAGGTTCAATCGAGTGCTAGCACGATTTTCTTGAACCTAATTGAATCTCATTCAGATCAATTGAACTAGATCAGTTCAATTGATGATCACCAGATTCAAACCCTTGTTTGTGTGACCCAGTTAGGTTCAGTTCTGTATGGTAATGGGATATGTCATGATCTCTATCATCGACATCATCGAAACTCCTTTCGATGGATCAGAACTCTTCTGATTCGAACAGCTAGAATGATCGATCATCTAAATCATTCTAATTGCTCCCAAAATCCACCAGTGACACCTAGCAGTATATGGTGGCAACCCATCAGAGCTGAATGTGCGAACCTCTTGGTGCAGCTACCTGTGTGATTAAGTTCTTCTATCTTGAGCCCCGATCAGATTAGGGTTAAGGTGAACTCGTCAAACCCTAGTCTCTGTCATATGATGTAATCATTCGATTCGAGTCCGATGTGAAAATCTAAATAGAAACTCTTTCTATTATTTCACTCTGCCATGGCCATGGGCTTCTGGACTTGATTCTCATGATCATCATAGGGCTGCTCCTCTACCACCGAGGTAGATAGATTCCATCTTGATGCAATCCAGTTCCTACAATGAACATGCTATAGCCAACATACACCTCAGGGTTCCATATGGCTAGGAGACCGAGTAATGGTGTAGTCAAACTATAACACCCTCAAGGTGAACTGCCGATGCACCTCAGGTCAAAGAACCAGACACACTACTGCAGCATCGAGTCAGTCATTGACGAGAAGGTAGACTTCCCTAATGACTACTCGAGGTGGTCACGCTCAGTGCCCTCGTTCTCTAACGAGTACCTGTACTCTCGCTCCGGTGTCTCCACACCGTAGACTCAAGACTCATCTACTAAAGAGAAGCGATTGTACACCAACCTTCCGGATCAATCACCATCCTCGTGATGATCCTATGGTCGGGAGCATTTTATGAGTTAATAATGATTATTCATGTCTTAAATTTTCAACTC
>QRFJ01001899.1:0-24976 GCA_006176705.1 Cocos nucifera | reverse complement strand
TTTGACCAAATGTCCGAAATAGGATTTAGTAGGTGACGAAAAATATAGGTGTTGTCTCAAATTCATCTCATAAATTAAGACAACCCTTTTCTGACCTTGGACAAGCTCCAGTCAGACCATATGAAGGTACCTTTGATTGAGCACAAACATCCTTTGGCTCAGTTGAGGACAACTTATTTATGATAGTAAAAGAAGAACGTTAGGTTCAATCGAGTGCTAGCACGATTTTCTTGAACCTAATTGAATCACATTCAGATCAATTGAACTAGATCAGTTCCAATTGATGATCACCAGATTCAAAATCCTTATTTGTGTGACCCAGTTAGGTTCAGTTCTATATGGTAATGGAGATATGTCATGATCTCTATCATCGACATCATCGAAACTCCTTTCGATGGATCAGAACTCTTCTGATTCGAACAGCTAGAATGATCGATCATCTAAATCATTCTAATTGCTCCTCAAAATCCACCAGTGACACCTAGCAGTATATGGTGGCAATCCATCAAAACTGAAAATGAACCTTCTTGGATGCAGCTACCTGTGTGATTAAGTTCTTCTATCTTGAGCCCCGATCAGAATTAGGGTTAAGGTAAATCTCGTCAAACCCTAGTCTCTGTCATATGATGTAATCATTCGATTCAAGTCCAATGTGAAAATCTAAATAGAAACTCTTTCTATTATTTCACTCTGCCATGGCCATGGGCTTCTGGACTTGATTCTCATGATTCATCATAGGGCTACTCCTCGTCTACCGAGGTAGATAGATTTCCTATTGGTGTAATTCCAATTCCTATAATGAACATGCTATAGCCAATCATACATCTCAGGATTCCAAACGACTAGGAGATCGAGTAATGGTGCAGTCAAAGCTATAACACCCTCAACATAAATTGTCGATGTACCTCAGGTCAAAGAACCAGATATACAACTATGCAGCATCGAGTCAGTCATTGATGAGGAGGTAGACTTCCTAATGACTGCTCGAGATGGTCACGCTCAGTGCCCTCATTCTCTAACGAGTACCTGTACTCTCGCTCCAGTGTCTCCACACCGTAGACTCAAGACTCATCTACTAAAGAGAAGTGATTATACACCAACCTTCCGGATCAATCACCATCCTCATGATGGTCTTATGGTCGAGAGCATTTTATGAGTTAATAATGATTATTCATGTCTTAAATTTTCAACTCTTGAAAATATGAATTATCATTACCATTAACTCAAAGGATGTATCACAGACACTAAATACACATATGTGATAGAAAATAATCCATTTTATTCATTATAGTCAAAATTATAATTTTATCCCTAGAAGTGTATTACAAGTGTCAGCTAATTCTGGCTTCTAGGGCACATATATCTAACAGAAGGGAGGGTGCGCATTCTATTCTAGGCATGGAAAATCTCATGCAAAATCAAAGTGTGTTTGAGAGAGGGTGTGGAAAAGTCAAAGGTGATGCAGGGAGTTTAAAATTCAAACTAGCTTTGAATTTTGTCCGAATTGGTTTCAACCAAACTAATTTATCTAGACCCAATCAGACCAGGATAAATTTAATCAAATTATCCTTAATTCAATCCAATAAAATTTTAATTAAATTAAAAATTAATTAGATCTAGATCCTGATCAAATCATGATTAAATCTTTCATAGCAATTAGGTTATCTCATGATCTAATTAGGTCAAACCCAATCGAATCAAATTCAATCAGATTTGATTAAATCTTCATCGCCCAATCAAATTAAACTAATTAACAATCAAATTGCTAATTAATTCTTCAAAAATATCAGAGTCTCAATCAGATGGGTGTCTGGACAATAGAGTCCCATTTACATGAAACTCTTGATCGAAGAGTCCCAAACTAGTGGGACTCTTGATCGAAGAGTCCTAAATCAATGAGACTCTTGATCGAAGTATCTCAAATGAATGAAATTCATGATCATAAAGTTTCAGACCAATAGGATTCTTGATCATAAAGTTCCAAATAAGTAGGACTCAGAATTGCAATCCAGTGGAACCCACAAAGATAGAATTTCAGTCCAGTGAGACTCCTAATCATAGAGTTTTAATCCAGTGAAACTCTTGACCATAGAGTCTTAGATCACTAGAACTCTTGATCAACCATCAAATCAGATAGAAACTTCTATTGTATGTGACCCCATAGATTCAAATCCTAAGTCGGTAGCATATGAATCAATTTTTTGTACCAATCGATGTGACTATCTAACAACGATATCTAATATCTAAATAGATCAAATAGTCGCAATGCAACATCGATGAATCTATGGCAATGGTTACCATATAATTCATTTTTTTAATCTCAATGCTCAAAAGATGACCTAGGATTTAACTATCAATCCTAAAAAATCATCTATATTGTATTTCAAAATTCAATGTCCATCGAATGGATCACTCCGATCGAGATTTTGCTAAATTAAAATACAATAACGCACTTGCTCCAACACTTGGAGGGGTCAATCCCATCTTGACTCACACACTGACTTCATAAGTACTTGACTGTACCCAGTAGCCTTCCATTACTAAATTAAAAATTCTAGTAGTCTGGTATCTAAGTGCAGTGAGTTACTTACAAGTCACCATAGTGATCTTAGGTCTAAGGGATACTTATACCCATATTCTTCACAAGCAACTTTTGATAGCAAAGAGCTACGTAGTTGGATCACGTTTAGTGAAATATACTTCTATACTTCACTTGCATGTCATACTAATACATCATACTCCTTCGTTAAGAGGATAACCAATGCATATGGCACACAATGACCTACACTCGATACATTGTCATCCTAGGTAACAACGTATCATTTGGTCGCAAACAAGTTTAAGGACTAAATGACAAATCCTCCTTTATTGAGTCTAAATAGTTCTAAGAACTTTATCACAGAAGAGTTCATTATAGGAAGATGTATAAAAATGATGAAAATGCTAAAATAATAATTTTATTTATGATAATAATTTAAGTATATTTACAATAAGCTCCACCATCTACAACCTAATTCATTAGCTTTAGGATATATTTTCCAACAATCTCTTCTTAAGCGAGAAGAGGAAGTCATTCTTAACCTGTCCAACTTCGAGCGCGGTTATAGCCACCAATTGGTCCATATCATGTACCTTCAAAATTGCAGCATTAAAATGATAGATATAATCTCAAAGGGACTTGCCTTTCTACTGCTTGATGCTGATGAGAAAATTCGAGCTATGGCATTGCTGGCAATTACTGATGAAATAGATTGCGAACAATTGGCTGAGCTACTTGAAGGAGTCGATAGAGCCAGGCTGGAGGCTCAAGTACCAATACCAGATAGCCTTCCTTAAGATTGGTGGAAAGGGAGAGGGTTGCATCAGTCACACCGTGGAGGAGCATCAGAGCCTTGAATCTCTCCAAATGATCGACAATGTCCAATGCCCCGTCATACGGTTTCAGTTGTGGTATCTTGAACGGTGCTGGGAGTGGTTCATCCATGATCCTCCTAGTAAATAAGGGATCGGTGTTGAAGTCGAGCTCTACCTCTTACTGTGGAGTCCGATCTTACAATGCTTCGATCTGCAATGCATCTCCTAGTATCTCCTCTCCACCTTAGCATTTCAAGCTATGTAGGGTCTTTGGTGCTGAGGAGAAGGGTTGCTTGGAGTGGAGTCCCTCCCCAATTATAGAGTCGATGAGTGCCTACATCATCCTTGGGCAAGGCTTACAGGTCAGCTATGTCAACTGTGCCTTGGCCTCAAATTATGATGAGGTGAGTGTTGAGTCGCTAGTCTAGCTTGGTCTTAGTGCGGAGCTTCCAAGGGAGGTTGAGATATAGTAGTTTGTTGCATCTCAAGCACCACAGTAGACAAAGCCTGCACTTACTAGATGAGACTGTTGAATTGCTTGTTGGAGATGTTGGTGTTGGTTAAGAAGGTGGTGGCACCTCGATCGGTTCAAGTGCAGCAACATCGTACCAGGTACTATTTGGTCATGCACTGTTGGAAAGGCAAGATGCGTTCAATGCTCCTCTTCATGGCCTCATGATGTAGCACTTTGTCTCGAAATAACCTCTGAGTAGAGTTCGAGGTCCTTCCTCTAGCACCAAACTATTATTGTCAAATTCCAAGCTTGAGGTCAGAGATTATCTCCTTAGAAAAAAATCGATCGGATGGCTCCTCGGCTAAGGACAAGGAGGATTGGTCCTCAGCAAGGAGTGAGATGCTGAAGTGGTAGACTTCGGAAGTGGGGGGCTAGACTTGCAAAAAAGCCCATGATCGGAGTCTTCTTTAGTGGGAATCCTCCGACGCTTAAGTCAGTGGGAAGATGAAGAATAGAGCAAGAGAGAGTGTCAAGGCCTTTTTGATGGCTTACCTTGGGGTCCATGCTTCCCCCTATTTATAGAGGAGTATGAGTTATGCACACCGGATAGACTAACAATTTCTAGAATATGCACGTGAATCACATTGATAGGAGTTATCTTTTGGCATTTGCGACGTAGGATCAGCCAATAATTGCCATTTATGAGCATGATCTGATCTCGGTAGTTACAGCTTCCGTATCTGCTATTTTTATGGTTACGAGCCGATTATCTTCTTGAAATGATCTTCTTATTGGATTGGATGGTTTGTCAAAAAAAGGATTGTTGCCTTATTTGGATGCTCCCTTGGTTAGCCGTAGCCAACCTTCAGTTGCCTTGGCTGTGCTTGAAGTTAAAGTCTAGTTTTTCCAAGCCCATGAGAAGGATAAGCTCCTTATTGAGTAGGGTCTGCTTGCTTTGTTTGGACTATTACGTCCAACTTCTCTAGGTCGGCTAAGCTGACCATTGATCGCCTTGACTCCACCCAAGGATTGAGCTTATGGAGGCTTCGACTATGTTTAAGGTCCAGAATGGTCAAGGCTGAGGTGACGGCGTACAATATCCATATATTAAACTGGCTAGAAAAAGAAGTTCAATGCTATAGCTATAAATGAAACTAATTGCATTTAAGAAAATTTAGTCCACAAGATTACTACAAAATTGTATATACTAGTTGAATGTGTAGTACTTCTTGATAAAAGTAAGATAGGAGAGGGAACTAGGTAGAAGTAGAATAATTGGTTGTGAATGTTATGAGTTTAATTAGTGGTACATAAAGATAGCCGCTAAGATATGAGAAGGCACGGATTTAACAATTACATGGATGGATTCTTCTATTCCCTACTTGTGGTATCTTCATTCATTTAGTTATTCCCTGCTTGTGTATTTCAATCTATTTATGAATATTATAATATTTATATTTTGAGATATCAAGGATATATGGCAGTGTTGCCCGACTAATTTTAAAAGGAAAATTATTTGGACACTCAAAAGTTCAACAATAAAATGATAATATTGTGGCAACTACTGAAAAGTTCATTAGGTTAAAAGTCCAAAAAATAAAAAATCATAATATGAGCATATATAAATTAAGATATCATTTATAGTGGTATAACAGTATATTTTATGTTATTAATATTATGCAAATGTGTTCGATTTAAAATGTGACAAATAGAAATGAAAAGCACATGATATTTATAAAATCTTACCTATTATATAATTAAAATCACATATAAAGTACATTAATTATACAATTTGATTGTGTAAGATGTTAGTTTTGTGAAAAAACTAAGCATACTGATGCCATTGATTAATCCAATAACATAAAATATGAAATTAAATATTAAAATTTCATTTAAGAGATTATCAATTTAGTACTATTAAGACTTGTGCGGATAAAATTGATAATTTGATTTCATATAGAAGTTAAAAAAAGGATGGGATCACGAGAACCTTGCCTAGAATGTGTGATAGTTGAAATCCTAGTAAAAGAACCGAAAAAAATAATCTCTTTGAGAGTAGATGGAAGGATTATTATAAATATTGTCATCTTCATATAATTTTCTATATGGTCCATATGGTCGTTTTCAGCCAAAAATAAGGGTATCAAGGTAATTATCCAACTTCTGTTCGAATCCCGCCACCTAAAGCAAGGCGGAAGGTAATCTCCGTACTCCACCACCCTGCACAGCCCTCACGCATTTTTAGCGTCCCTCGTCCTTTTCCATCGAGAAGGGAATCCATGCCCTTCGCCTTGGCCTTTTATCGGGCCGCACCATCGGCTGTCCGTGTCCTGAGCTGGAGCTCTAAGGCTTCAAAAACCAAAAACGTCCAAGAAATCCCTCGGAATTCTCCTCCCACCGATCTCCCATGGACCCTCCAGCCATGGATTCCATCAAAGAAGCCAATGAGGACAAGGAGGAACGACCATATCGAGGGCCATCCAAGGATTTCCAGCCTAGGAGGTTCTTGCTCGATTCTTCTCCTGCTCAGTTCCTTGAAGAAGATTTTTTTCTAGTTTTTTTTTTTTTTTTTGGGTTGTGGTTTTCAGTTATCAGATTAAGGTATTCGAGGTTGCAATGCAAAGAAACACTATTGCGGTGCTGGAAACAGGGGCTGGAAAGACGATGATCGCGGTGATGCTTATAACAGAGATCGGGAGAAGGCTGATTGAAAATGGTCAAAAGATGTTTATAATTTTTCTGGCGCCAACCGTTAATCTGGTCAATCAGGTGATGTAGGGATTCTTTAAAGTTTCTTTTCCCCTTCCTTTTAGTGGGAGCTAAGATTTTTGTAGAGGAATTGACATTATTAGTTATCTGCAGCAATATGAAGTGATCAGAGATCACACAGAGTTCGATGTGGCTGAATACTATGGGGCTAAGGGGATTGGTGAGTGGAGCGCTGAATGCTGGAAGAAGGAAGTTGGCAACAAAGATGTAATTCTTTTAGCCCTTTATGTCCGTTAAACTGTGATTTTATGTACAAATGCTTGGTGTAGTTCTAGCAACAGTGACTATGAGTATTTGGTGTACAACAATTTCTTGATCTGGTAAAAGCTTCCTCAAAAAACAATTTTGTTGACGTAACTTGGTTTTCATTCTTGAAGAAACTGTAATGGTATTTAATCATTTTATTTTACTAGGTACCGGAGATTGCAATTTTTCCTTTTCATCTCACTGATACAGCATATTCTGTTACTTAAATAACTATGGTGAATTAAGGCTTCTAATGGGATCTAGTCTGAAATCTGAATGCCATCATTTTAAGCAAAACTGTATTTGAATACATGGTATCATATAATGTGACTAGCTAATGTTAGTATATTCTTTTTTGCTTTTTCTCTAACCTTGCTGGTAACTTGAGAAGGAATACTTGATGCCTAAGTAGAGAGTTAAGTAATCCAGGACCACACCGGCTGAGCATGACCAGGTATGTGATGCAAAAAAGTTTGAGTTCCAAACTATATCACATGCCTGTAGTTGTAAAACATATGTTGTCTGATGCTTATTGGCCCGATGTATAGGATTCATATTAGTGACATCTTGAGTTTGCGTGTATAAACATTACTTGATATGTGATATGCCTATTGGCATATATATATATATATAGACACATATATATATGTATGTATGTATGTATGTATATTACATAGGATTCATACCAGCTTTATGGGTATGTATAAATGTGCATTGATCTGTTTCGTAGCATGTCAGAGTGATCTGCGATGATGCATGTCAGCACAGCTTACCATGAAGTTGAGCTGCACTAATGCAACCAAACTTAGCTGAAGTCATTTCAGTGAGTTTGGTTTTACCTTTTCTTCTCTATAATGTGACCAATCTCCTTTGAGCTTCCCCATAATATAATGTTCGATCATTATAATGCTCAATTTTATGCTAGTTAGATATCTTTAGATAGTGTGTTGCACATTGTTTCATCATCTTTATTGGCAATCAGCACATTCCAGAGCATGGTTCGGAATCATTGATTGGCCATAGATTAAAAGTCTGCATGCCCCAAAAGTTTGACTCCTCTAAGTAGGTAATCAAAGTTACTCTAGATGGAAAAAAGGGGGGATCCTAGTGTGTTTTACTATGTTGTTTGCATATAAATAAACACTCGAGCATATCTTTTTCTGAAAATGCTTTTTCAGTGTTGGCATGGCATTATATGTTTATTCTACTTTGTCTGCCTCTAATTGGCTTAAAGTTATAATTTAGAATTCTGAATCATTAGAAATTTGATGTGAAAAAGGATCCTACTTTGCACAGAGGTCCAGAAACACAATTTGGGTTTTAGTGTTGCCAAATGACTTTCAGTTTCAATAGTTTTGGCAGTTTCATTGGCATTTTTAATCTTGATAGTTTCTATTGAAAATTATAAATAAAATAAATTAAATTTGCAAAAATAAAAGAAAAATAAATAAAGTCAAGAAAGCAATGAGAGATGATTTTAAAATATATTATATTTTTCAGCCCTTTATTTTAGTTCACTAGCTTTGCGCTTAGGTGATTGGATTTGGATTGTTGAATGATAAGCTAGTTATTTTACAGTATAATGTACAGATTTACTGTTTGATGCTTAGTTACCACAAGTGGGCGCATGAGCAGATTTGGGTGTGGGCATGGGGAAGTAGGTTTCTTAAGAAAAAATTGAATAAGGAAAAGTTGAGGAAGTGGGTGCAGGGATGAGCTCCTATAGATAGTTTAAAGCAAATGTGCTACCCTAAGTGGAAGATTCCTGCTACTAAATTTTGATGATAACCAAAAGCAAGACAATTTAAACGCCTATGAGATTTAGGTTTATAGAATGGTGAGAACTATCTTAGAACTTTAGTTTTTTGTGCATCTCATTCAATATTCAAAAATTTGGTTCCAATCTTGGATAGGTTGAGTTTTAGTCAAGGTTTTAGATCCTGTGAGACAAGGATGTCCCAGTTGCTCCATAAAACGAGATGCCCCACGGTCCGGCTCTGTCCCAGTTGTGGTCTCGATCATGCATCCCGGTAGGATATCTTCCATCTCTCGGCCCTTCTTCTTTTCTTTCTTTCTTCTTTCTTTCTGTTTCTTTTTCTTTTCTTTTTTCTTCTATCTTCCTTTCTTTCCTTTCCTTTTTCTTGTCCATTCCTTTATTTCTTTTTTCCTTTCTTTTTTTCTTTCTCTTGCTTTTCTTCCTTCTTTCCTTCCTTTTTTTCTTTTCTCTCTTCCCCTCTTTCTTTCCTTTTCTTCTTCTTCTTTTCTTTCACTTTTTTCCTTTTCATCATCTTTCCTCCCTTTTTTCTTTCCTCTTTCTTCTTCTCTCCTTGCATGGATGAGTTTCAGAGTCCCAATCCTATCCCGGTTCTATTTTCTCATAAGAATGGGATGAGGCGACCAGGATGCCTCCCATCCTGACGAGACTTGAAACCTTGGTTTTAATATCAATAGTTTTGGTTAGAAAATAATGAAAATACAGAAAATATATAAAAAAGAAAAGTGTTGTAATGTCAACTTGTTCTGATACCACTTGTTGAGGATCCCGTACTAGGATATTGTGATAGAAAGAAAGAAGAAAATAAAATAAGAACACAATCAAGTACGTAGATTAGCCTAAAGGCTCGCCTCCACGGGGCATGTAAAGCTTCACTATGAAAAATAAATAGATACAAGAGGAGATTACCCACTCTCAATTCACGTATACAATTCTCTCAATAAGAAGCTACCCTTACCAAGCTCTCTCCTAGAGACCTCTTAAAATGATCGTAGTCCGTTGCTTAGCTGTCTGCTCGAAGCTCCTATTTCTGCTGTCTGCTGGTGCTCTTTCTCTGCTCTCTATCATCTCAGATCTCAACAAAAATCACCACAGGCACTACCACAGTTCTCTCGGTCTGCTCCAAACCTTTTAAAGGCCACAATCCGATCCTGTATCGAAGTCTGCAATCCGATTCAATGTTAAAAAGGACTCCCAGCCATCAGATCCTGTCTGGGAGCCTTAATGGCTATCCGATCATGCAGACCCCATAAAAAAAATTGTACGCCATGATTTCTGGCCGTGGACCACTTAAGGGTCCACAATAGTCCACGTGGGTGCTGGTCCATGGTGGACCGTGCCTAAAAAATGCATGCTGCATGGACTGCGTGTGCCCACGAGGTTGCGTCCGCAATAGGCCCGTGTGTGCTGGGCTCACTCGTGCTGGGCTGTGCGTGGCGCGTGCCTATGCATCGGGTCGGGCCCATGCGCCTGCATGCTGCGCGCCAGTACGTTAGGCTGTGCCCTCATGGCCGGCCCATGCAGCATGCAGGGCCTGGCAGCCTATGCCAGCCCGTGGATCCCATACCTCCTGCACCAGTCTTTTTCCTTCATGTGTATTTTCGCCATCTGGATTCTGATTGGAGTGTTCTTGGGCTCGTTAGACTTCGTTTATCATCTTAGACTTTGTTGTGGGCTTATTATGGAAGAATTCAAGGCATTTTTCTAAACAATCTTCATTTCAACTTGATATTCGATCTCCACCTATCTAAGAGCTTGTCTCGTGCCCCCATGTCCTAGGGCAATCGTCTGTTGATTATAGATGGGCAAACATGGGAGTTGAGTCAAACCGCTCGATCCCATCTCCGTTGACTATTGTGATCCTCCTGACCTGAGATCTGCTGGGGTAACCTCCCGTGGCAATAGGAACTTCACCTTGCGAAGTCACATGTCGTCCTCTCGAGTCTCCTGTCTCGTGCCCGATCTTTCTCCACCTAAAGCTCTACCTCGTATTGGGCTCTCCTCCATGAGGTAGTATCCTCCATACTTTCTTCCTTTTATCACCATCCTACTGCCGCGCATGACCTTCAAGATTTCTTCATCAGCTTTCCATCTGAAGTCGGTCGAATCCAGTCTGCTCAATGAGATTAGATTCTTCTTAATGCTGGATATGTATTGGACCTCATTCAACTTTTTCAGTATTTCATCATGGAGCTTCATGCTGACCATCCTGCTGCCTTGATCTCATAGCTTGATCTGTCTAGCAAGAACACGGTGCCCTTACCAGTCTCTAGGGAGTCAAACAGCTCCTCTTTGCAACATACATGATGAAAACAAGTAGAATTTATAATTCACTGTGAGAAAGAAGTAGATACCTCATTAGTTATCAGAAGAACATCACCACTATCTTCTGTATCGATACTGGCCATCGTCGCCACAATAGCATATGTCCGATCTTTGAGTTATGGATAATTTTTGATTCGATGCCCCAATTCGTCGCACCAGTAGCATCTGATCTTGCTTTGGTTCCTTGTCTTGGACTTAGATCGCCCACCTCGCGATCTTCTGTCGCTCCGTCTTCTGCCGCCATCATCTCCAATCACCATCAGAGTCGGGTTGTCACTTGAACTCGAGATCTGGTTCTTCTGCTTGAGAACTTCATTCTGAAGTAGTGCAGAAGTCACCTCTTCCATCTTGATGGTGCTTTTGCTTATAAGAGCAGTCATCAAAGACTCGAAAGAGGATGGAAGCGATGATAGCAAGACCAACGTTCTGATCTTCTCCTCAATTTTTTCACCAACGCTGAGAAGGTCGGTGAGAATCTTCCGAAAGTTGGATAGATGCTTCTGTACGCTCTGACCTTCGTCCATCCGCAGCTGGTAGAACTATCTCCAAAGGAATAGCATATTGGTGAGCGACTTTGCTATGTACAACTTCTTGAGCTTCGACCACAGCGCCATCGGGGAAGTCTCACCAAGTACATGGATCATGACATCATCCGTTAGATACAAGCGGATCATGCTCACTGCTTACATCTGGATCCACTTCTAATCTTTCATCTTCATGGTGGTTGACATCTTATTGTACAAGAGAGTATCGATCAACCCATGTTGGATGAGGACATCCTTTACCCTTGCTTGCCACAAGGAGAAATTGCCCTTTCCATCAAACCTGTTGATCTCCATCTTGATTGCGCTTGTCTTCTCCATATTCTTCAATCTTTATCACCACTGCTGCAATCTGTGCTCTGGTACCGTCTGGTTCTGATACCAATTGTTGTGGTATTAATTTGCTCTGATATCACTTGTTGAGGATCTCATACCAGGATATTGTGGTAGAAAGAAAGAAAAAAATAATTAAGAACACAATCAAGTACGTGGATCCGCCTAAAAGCTCGCCTCCACGGGGTATGCAAAGCATCTCTATGAAAAATGAATAGATACAAGAGGAGATTACCCACTCTCAACTCACGTATACAATCTTCTCAACAAGAAACTATCCTTACCAAACTCTCTCTTGGAGACCTCCTGAAATGACCATAGTCCGCTGCCTAGCTGTCTGCCCAAAGCTCCTGCTCCTGCTATCCACTGGTGCTCTTTTTCTACTCTCTATCATCTCAGATCTTAGCAAAAATCACCACAATCACCACCATAGTTCTCTCAGTCTGCTCCAGATCTTTTAAAGGCCACAATTCGATCTTGGATCAGAGTCTGCAATCTGATTCAATGTCAAAAAGGACCCCTGTTGTCAGATCCTATCCAGGAGCCTCAATGGCCATCCAATCGTGCAAACCCCATAAAAAAAAATCGTACACCGCGATTTCTGGCTGTGGACCTCTTAAGGGTCCACAGTAGTCCATGTGGGTGCTGGTCCATGGTGGACCGCACCCAAAAAATGCGTGCTGTGTGGACTACACATGCTCGTGGGGCCGCATCCGTGGCAAGCCTGTGCGCTCGTTCGCACGCGCGCTGGGCTTGCCAGCATTGGGCCGCGCATGGCTTGGCTCGCGTGCTCGCACGCTACGCGCCAGTGTGTTGGGTCGCGCTCTCGTGGCTGGCCCACGCCGTGCGTCGGGCCTGGCAGCCTACTGGCCTATGCCAGCCCGTGGGTCCCATACCTCCTGCACTGGTCTTCTTCCTTCACGCATATCTTCGCCATCTGAACTCCGATTGGGGTGTTCTTGAGCTCGTTGGACTCCGTTTGTTGTCTTGGACCTCGTTATAGGCTTATTGTGGGAGAATTTGAGGTGTTTTTTCAACAGAAAGCAATAGAAAAAGAGAAGTAAACTTATTTAGAAAAGGAACTAGGGACCATCTAAAGGTAACTGTATGATATTTTGTTACTTTTGAGCATTGGTTTGGTACATTTGTGTATATTGTTTTGGTCATTTCATCCTAACATATTATATGCATGCACGTAGTTTTGAGATGCATGCCCACATCCAAATATATTATTGATAGAATATAAAGTATTCATATGACATTATTTTTTAGTGTAACATATCATTTTTGTTTTGAGGACAGTTTTCACACAAAAATCTAAATGTTTATCAGGTTTATGCTCTACTCTAGTCTAGCCTGTTCAGAAATCATACTAGTCTAGATTTCTTTTAGACCTGATATCACAGTGCTTCCAAATATTCACAAACTTATATATTTCAAGCTAAATATCGGGAATATCTTAAAATTATGAAAATGAAGAAATGGCAAAACCTCTAATGAATTGCTTACATGTACAATTGAATTAAACCATAAGAAATTTTTGGTCAAGACACTGAAATATACCCTACTTTTGGATTAGTTCCAAGTTCCAACCATAACTGATAAATTTTGGTTTCAATACTGTTGTAGCCAAAAATTTAAACGAGGTTTAGCAATTTTTTTATTCAGTTGATTTTGGCATGGTCCACCACTAAATGATACAAGTGAGGATATTAGCCAACTTTAATTGTTAAAACTTAAAACTGAAAGTTATATAGTTTTCAGATATTTACCTATATGTCTTTGATTTTCAACCTCCATAGATGAAATTTTGCATTAAGACTTTAGAGTCCTCACTTTTATGACCACAAAGCTCAATTTCATTTACAATGTTTCAGATTGAGTTTTATATGAGATAATGAAATTACATCCGAAATTTGAGTTAACATTTGTTTTGTCTTGATGATTAGACTATACTAAACATTGCATTCTAAATCATCTTCTTGTACAACTATATTTATGTGTGGCTAAATATTAACACATGTTATATATTCATTGGAAATCCTACAATTTTCACTAGAAAATACCATCATGCATATTTTGTTTGTTATACGTGCTTTTTGCCCAAATGCTTTACATATTTGGTGCCAAATAAAATGAGATGACAAAGTAATTTTGCAGTTGTCTAGAACTCGATTTTAAGCGAAGTTGTTGGATCTTTCCACAAATGAAATATGCCATTTTCACCCTCTACTCCATAAGAACATTGATATACCAATTTAATATGCATTAGATAGCTAAAGTTTATTTCATAGTAATTCATAGTATAGGTAGGTAATATCATATCTTCTTTTTCCTCATAATCTTTTTTTTTTCTTCCACTATTACTGTTCTCCTTACATTCATAATTTATTATAATTCACCCTTTGAAAATGTTCACCAATTGTCAGAGGATTATTGGAGGTTAGTGTATGCTTTGGTCATTCTTTCTTGAAGAAGGATATTTCCTAACAACTAAAAGAAAATCTTGCACCCTCAAAAGACAGAGAAGGGAGCTTAGAATTGATGGAACTCAAGACAGCCTTTTGCATTGGCTATGCAACCATATGTATAGTTGTAGAAGCCCCCTTAAATCTACCCATGACCATGTCTACATTCATTCCTACCTAAAAAGGTATGATATTTTACACATATGGAAAATGATTGTGGAAAAGAATCTCCCTTTAATTTGCTAGGATTTGATTGATAAGCAAAAAGTAGATATAGTATGACTATCCTCATGATTGGATAGCATTTTTATAATATCTCCAATTAATTTTTACATTAGGTTCTTTGATTTTTTTTTTCTTGCCGTCTTTAATGTTGTTGTCCTTATATCATCATATCTTTGAGATTTATATCCCAAATCTTCCTTAACCATCAACAACTTAGGCCCAAATCAAACATTGAAGCACTTTGCTGTCTTGATCAGCTTTTGATACATATCCAGTCAAGTATGTGCTAGCTAAGTCCACTACTGATGCATCAATGGTAATGGGAAATAAGGATTGCGAGCCTGTGATTGTTCACAAGCACTTGTTTCATAGGAGATCTACATTGACTGACAAACTACTCGTCATCGGTTCATCACTTTTCAAAGTATGGAATGTCGTACCAAGCCGAACCGCCTGGTACAGTCTGAATCAGAGGGGAACCGGTCCGATTTGGCATTTTTTTTTGAAAAAAACATCGAACCGCACCACCGAACCGCACCGAACCTTGGTTCGGTATGGTTCCACCCGGAACCGGGCGGTTCGGCTCGGTTTGGCTCTGAACCAAGCCGTACCGACAAGGGTATAAGGGGGGTGGGGGGGGTTAAAACCTTTTATTTGTGGGGTGGGGTGGGCCAGCCAATAATGACCCTTGCCCCTTTCTCTTTGCCTCAGACTCTCAGAGCCTGAGAGTCCGAGAGCGTGATCTCGGACTCTCAGGACGCCGAGAGTGCAAACGAAGGCCAAAAAAAAGAAAAAAAATTTAAAAAAATTGTTACAATCTTGGAGAGACGATAGTTTTCAATCAAAAGTAAGATAATCTAGTATTCTGTTAGTAAATATTTTATTTTTAAGAGTTTGTGTTCAAAAAATGGTAAAAAGTAAAAAAAATAAGAAAAAATCATGCCAAAATTTATGATTTTGGTATGATTTCATTATATATTATAGATCTTTGGAAGATCTATGCGGTGATACTAAAATCATTAATTTTCGTTAATTATATATATTTTTAAAAAATATATTTTTAAAATAAAAATATAAAAAAATAAAAAAAATTGTAAATTCATAATATGTTTATGACAATTGAAGCTATTTATGGTATAAATTTTATGTTCGATTTTGAAGTTTTTGATGTATCATATGCATAGTAACTTAGGCTTAATTTTGAATAAAATAAAAAAATAAATAGTATTTAATATATGTTAATAGGCTTAGAAGAATATATGTAGAGTGTATAACATGTTTCTACTTGGATCTAAGCTTAAATAAATTTTTTAGAATTTTTAAAAATTTTTATATCTTTTAATTACTTAAATAGTAAAAAAATATAAGATCTTTCGATAAAAAATTTTAATTTTTATAGATAATTATTAAAATAATATGTTTTGTTAAACTTACAGAAATAAGTAAAAAGAAGGATATAAAGTGTGATATTAGTCGGGAGAATGGCGAGATATTCTTGGCTCGGCATCACTGGAGATGCAAATGGTGCAACACAGAGTTCAAGAAAGTAGGGGTGACTATGTTGAAGCAGCATTTGGCTGGTGGTTATCCCGATGTGGCCATATATCGAAAATGCCTGCAAGAGGTTTGATAGCTGATGAAGAAATACCTCACTGATTTTAAATCAATGAAGGAGAAGACCAAGCAGAAGAGAGAAGAGGTGGACCGTTGAGCTGCAAAGCCACTTTCTTATCACTCCAGAGAATCAGAGCAGGCCTCCGCTCCAGATGATGAGGAGGCACAGATGAAGGCTGCCATTCGGGCGAGTATGGATGATCAGTACCATATGAAAGAGATTGCCAGATGTAGAGAACGATTTGGACCATCATACTATGAATTAGGATCCGGCTCTGCGACTGCTGAGAGAGAATCTGAGTTCAGGAGGACCACCTCAGTTAGGGAGACACCCAGTAGAGGCAGGCACAGTATTTCATCTATGTTGGAAGCATTTGGTAGTAGGAGGAGGTCCTCCAGAGACATGCCAATAGGAGCCACCATTCATGATTTGGATCCACATGCTTTTTCTAGCAAAGATTCAAAACAACAGAGGATTGACAGTATGTTGAAGAAGGATAAAAAAAAAGACATGGCAAGCTATTAGATCATGGTTTCATTTTAGCCACATTCCAGCAAATGCAGCAAGTAATACCTACTATCGATTTGCAATTTCAGCCATACAGGCAGCTGGCTCCAGCACTGAAGGATATTTATGGTCAGCTTCTTGATGATAACAAAGAAAAGCTGCAGAAATGGATTTCTTCTTACAAGAATAAATGGCCTACATACGGATTGATGATGATGTATGATGGTTGGACCGGTCCTATCAAATGGAGCATCATCAATTTCTTGACTTATTGTGATGAAAAAATATTTTTTCACAGATCAATTAATGCTTCAGATAAGGTGCACGATGCTACGTATATCGTTGGATTGATGGAGGAGGTGATTGATTCAGTAGGAGAGCAGAATATCGTGTAGGTCATCATAGATAATGGATCGTAATATAAGACTACTGAAGAGTTGCTGATGGAGCAGTGACCACATATTTACTGGATCCCATGTGCTGCACATTGCATTGATCTCATGTTGGTGGATATTGGGAAGCTTCGTAGGGTGCAGCAGGCAGTGGACTCAGCCCAGACTATTACTAGATTTATCTACAATAATACATGGGTCTTGTCATTGATGCGGACATATATTGGGGGAGAGATTTTAAGATCGGGTATCATCCGATTTGCTACAAATTACATAGCACTTGATAGCTTTCTAGAAAAGAAAACAACATTGCGTCAGATGTTTGTCAGTGCCGAGTGGCAGGAGAGTAGATATGCGAGAGCTGGTACTGAGGAAAGTCATGTAGAAAATGTAGTAACCAGTCAGTCATTTTGGTAATGGGTTGATAAGATAGTGAAGGTTATCAAGCCATTATATGAGGTGCTTTGTGCCGTGGACAGTGAAAGATACCTTCAGATGGGATTTTTGTATCAAATGATGGAGAAAGCAAAGAAACAGATCAGTGAGATAGATCCAAAACATGGCCAGGAATATATCAATATTATCAAGCACTGCTGGGACTATCACATGGATAGGGATTTGCATATAGTCGGTAAGCATAAATTCAAGAGTCCATTGAAAATTTTTCTTTTCTACTTGTATGAATCTACTCATTTATTTATGAAATTTATCTACAGCATACTATTTGAATCCAAGATTCCGGTACACCATTCCTGGGATAGATATGGATAATGAGCTTTTTACTGCTCTTCATAATATGATATATAAGATGATGGATGATCCAGAAATTGCATCAATGTGTCTGCAAGAGGTATGTTAGAGAGGATGAGATATGGATATTTAATATTTTAACCAAATTCAGTCTGTAATCAACTGCATATTTGTTAATATAACAAATATATTTTTTTACAGACGAAACAGTTTAGAGAGGGGACGGATAGCTTTGGAGTCTTATCGGCTGTCATAAGCAAAAAGAGGATGAATCCAGGTAAATTATATATCAATAATGAGAAGACTTTGCTGACTTTACATACCTATGAATATCGTGAAATATGATAAATAATTTTGGTTAATATTTTTGCAGTTGAATGGTGGTTCATTTTGGACAGTCTGCAGAAAATTTGAGCTGTAGCCATCTGCATTCTTTCCCAGACAATCTCCTCTAGTGGCTATGAGCGTAATTGGTCGACTTTTGCCCTTATCCATAACAAATAAAGAAACCGTCTGACACAGAAATGCCTCAACGATCTTGTATATATTCATTATAATCTAAGATTGAGGTTAAAATGTATTCAGAATGAAGTATAGTTGAAGTACACGGATTCGATATTGGGTGATTATGCTGATAGGGACGAGAATCCGATGATTGGATGGCTTGCAGGTCAGCAGCAGGAGCCAGAGGTTGATGAGTCGGGATCTCCACGACCAGTTAGTTTAGTAGCTAGGAAGATCAGGATGGATCTAGGGCAATGGGCAGATACAAATATTCCACATAAGGTTTTAGCTGATCAGCCATAGCCTAAGGGCACACAGAGGAGTCATTCATCACATGACTCTATGTCCGAGACATCCTCTCAAATGTTTGAGCGAGAATTTTTGAGACGAAGCCGGCCATCTCAAGCAGAAAAAAGAGGTCCATCCTCTCAGATACAACAAAGTAAGAAAAATGATAAAGCAAAAGGAAAAACAATTGTAGCATCCTTGAGAGTGCAGGAGTCAGCTGGCTCAGATTTGGAGACCAGGGTGAATGATGATAGTAGTGATGGATCTGATGACCAGGGAGGGACTTGAGGATAAGAAACTGTTGTTCATGAGACGTTGTCGCAGGGCAGTATTCAATTTATCAGTGAGTCTCAGTTTACATATGCCACACAAGATAGGAACCACGGTGCATGAGCTGATAGAGGTCGTGAGGATACTATTTCATATAGACGACGGCCTTCCAGAGGTCATCCAGCACATGATGCAGCTGCAGATGATCTGGCACGTGATGTAGGATCCATGGATGTATCTGAATCATTCTCATAGTATGGATCCTACCACCCATAGACAGCTTATGATCCATATGGATATGAATATGATGCATCCAAGATATCGTCTTCCAGTGGCTACTATCCTATGCAGCCTGGAGCTTCTTATGGATCGGATTTTGCTGCTGGCATATTTGGATGGGCCCCTCCACAGCCATACCATCATCCCAAGGACACCTCTCAGAGTCAGAGTTTGAGCGAGAGATCTGAGATGTCTTATAATTCAGAGAGGTTACCTTATGGAATGAATATTTAGGACTATCGTGCTAGTTGGATAGAGGGATGGACTGATGTTTCTCCAGAGTATGAGAATGATCTGGATATCCATAAGCATCACAGATACTTGACAAGATTTTAGATCAGTAGATATCTTGAGGTTAGCAAATTATTTTTTTATATCTTAGAGATTTGTACATTAAATATATTTAATGCATTGTTTTAGATTTATTTTATTTTATTTTTTTGGGATGTTAGAACTTAGAATTATTATATAATTCTAAATTAATTTAAAAATTATAAAAAGAAAATTAGAATAAAAATTGAGTCGGAAAAAAAAGAAAGAAAATCGGTATGTCGTGGCATACCGGCTGGTACGACATGGTATGGCACCATACCAGTTCCTGAATCCTTATTTCAAACACTAAACCACTATGAAATTTTTATACTTGGCTCATAGGAGAACTTTTTTGCAAACTGTTCTTTAGCATTTATAGAGCAAGCATGGTATGAAGTCAATTAGGAGGCCACCTAACATTTAGGTGGAAGGTGGCCATTTAGTTAAGTGACCAGGAGGACTTTGTTAACACAATTGATTTGGTACATTGACACATGTATAAATATGTAATGCAAAATTAACTAGAGAATTATAAATAAATTAGAATAAATCAAATGAAAAGATATTACTAAACTAAACATTATATCCTATACATTTCTATATGGATCTGTTGTGAGGGGACGGCATCTTTAGTCCCACATTGGTTGTGAGTCATATGGAAGTATGGCTTATATACATTGGAATCTTCTCTCCCAAGTGAGATGCCTTTTAAAGGGCAAAATTGTGAGGACTCCGTGCCATAAGTGCCAAAGGCCGAAGTGGACAATACCTTACGTATGCGGGCACGGAGGCAAACCCAGCCATTTAAGCAATCCAACCCCTTGACTGCAACATTGGTGCCATCTATGGGAACGCCTCCTACCCATGCATGCATACTCCCTCTTGACTGGAGGGCTAATGTTGTGGCGGGACGGCATCTTTAGTCTCACATTGGTTGTGAGTCAAGAGGGAGTATGACTTGTATGGATTGGAACCTTCTCTCCTACGTAAGGTGTCTTTTAAAGGGCAAAACCGTGAGGATCCCATGCCATAAGTGCCAAAAGCCAAAGCGGACAATACCTCACGTATGCGGGCGTGGAGGCAAACCCAGCCATTCGAGCCATTTGACCCCTTAACTGCGATAGGACCTATGTTAGTGCTATGCATCAACTAGTTGGGTACAAATTTTCCCTACATACTGTATAATAGATGACCAAGAAAAAGAAATATAATTTAAAAGTAGCTATACACAATGATTACTTGTCAATATAGAATAAGAATAAAACAACTGTCAAGAATTAATGAAGGAGAAATCCTAATTTCTCGAATCAGGTTCGTTTAGATTTGATCGGATCAAGAGAGATATTTCAAAAATTTCTCTCTTATATCCAAATCAGATCTAATTTTATAGATCTAATAAAAAAAATAAAAAAAATAAAAATAAATTAAATTTAATTTAATTTATACCTTGATATGAGGGTAATCTGATTACCCTTGTGATGATCCTGACTGATCTGTCTGAGGATTCTAGATCTAGCCACGCAAGTGCCTGGCCTCTAACCGATATCCTACTCGGGATAGGATTCTGGAGATCTTCTTCCTTTCTTTATTCACCTCTCCAAAAATTCAGATCTGGATTCTGATTTTGGAAGGATCTTCAAAACTCCTTTCGAAGATGTGAGTTGTCATCTTGCAGCAAGTGCTGCCTTCTTCCTTTCTCGTCAGCCTTTCTCTTGTCTGGATCGCACCAAACTAGAAGCCCAAAAATCTCCTTGGGCATGGAGTAGGAGAGAGAAGGACCTAGAAGATTAGTGTGAAGGTGGAAGAGGGGACAGCCTTGTGGCATGGAGCTAATGGGTTAAGCTTTTTATAAATCTTAGGCATAGATAGGGTTTTATATAGATCCTATTGTGCTATGCGGTGCCACATCATCTTGGCCAATCACGTTGCCTTTCGTGCAATCAGATCAAAATCTTGATTGATGGGATGATATCATCTAATCCAATTAGATGAGAGCCCCTCTGAATCATCCTTAGATGGCACCTAAGACTAGTCAAAGATATAGTCTTAGGGGCACCACCTAAGGTAGAAATCCTTGAAGCAAGCCAAGAGTCCCATCTGTATGGGACTCCAGGCATCCTTTATCCATGGGTGCATGCCTCCCTAGGCATGCGCCCCCTTATCCATTTCCAAAACTTCTAGCAGGTGGACAAGTCCAAAAATCTCTCTCCTATGGGTGCAATACACATGGGCAAATGTCTAAGTGTCAGAGGTCAACGTTTGACCAAATGTCCGAAATAGGATTTAGTAGGTGACAGAAAAATGATAGGTGTTGTCTCAAATTCATCTCATAAATTAAGACAACCCTTTTCTGACCTGGACAAGCTCCAGTCAGACCATGTAAAGGTACCTGAGTGAGTCCAAATATTTGGCTTAGTTGAGATAACTTTTAATGATAATTAAAGGAGAACATTAGGCTTCAATCGTGTGCTAGCACGATTTTCTTGAACCTAATTGAATCTAATTCAAATCAATTAAACTGGATTAGTCCAATTGATGATATCCAGATCAAAACTCCTTATTTGTGTGATCAGTTAGGTTTAGTTCTATATAGTAATGAGATATGTCGCGATCTCTATCATCGACATCATCGAAACACCTTCCGATGGATCAAAACTTTGTTGATTCAGACAACTAGTATGATCGATCATCTAAATTCATTCTAATTGCTCTCAAAATCCACCAGTGACACCTAGCAACATATGGTGGCAATCCATCAAAACTAAAAATAAACCTTCAGTGCATGCTGTTACCTGTGTGATTAAGTTCTTCAATCTTGAGCCCCGATCAGAATTAGGGTTAAGATAATCTCATCAAACCCTAATATCCATCATATGATTAATCATTCAATTCAAGTCCAATATGAAAACCTTAGTAGAAACTCTTTCTATTATTTCACTCTGCCTGGCCATGCCATGGCCATGGGCTTATGGACTTGATTCTCATGATCATCATAGGGCTACTCCTCGTCTACCGAGGTAGATAGATTTCCTATTGGTGTAATTCAATTCCTATAATGAACATGCTATAGCCAATCATACATCTCAGGATTCCAAACGACTAGGAGATCGAGTCATGGTGCAGTCAAGCTATAACACCCTCAACATAAATTGTCGATGTACCTCAGGTCAAAGAACCAGATATACAACTATAGTTTCGAGTCAATCACTGATGAGGAGTAGACTTCCTAATGACTGCTTGAGTTGGTCATGCTCAGTGCCCTTGTTCTCTAATGAGTACCTGTACTCTCGCTCTAGTATCTCTATACCATAGACTCAAGACTCATTCTACTATAAAAGAAGCGATTGTACACCAATCTTTAGGATCAATCACCATCCTCATGATGATCATATGGTCTGGAGCATTTTATGAGTTAATAATGAAAATTCATGTCTTAAATTTTCAACTCTTGAAAATAACAACTATCATTGCCATTAACTCAAGGGATGTATCACAAACACTAAATATACATTATGATAGAAAATAACTCTCATTTTATTATTATTTATAGTTAAAATTATAATTTTTTTCTTAGAAGTGTATAACAAGTGTCAGCCAATTTTGACTTCTAGGGCACACATATCTAACAAACTCTCACTTGACCTAAAGCTAATTGGCTACAAATCTAAGTCCTATCTTCTCAAGGTGGGTTTCGATCTTCTGCTGGCCAAATGGCTTTATAAGTGAGTCTGCCGCATTGTCTGTAGAGTCGACTCTCTTGACCTCGACGTAATCCTTTCTCTAGATAATTGCAGATGAGATGGTATCGCCGCTCGATGTATTTACATTTCTAATGAGATCTCGACTCCTTAGCAAGGGCTGTGGCATCATTATTGTCGCAGTATAGAGGAATGGCATCTGATGGCATCACTTTAATCTTATGCATGGCATACTTTCTGTACCAGAATGCCTCCTTCGCAGCTTCTAATGCAGCGATGTATTCTGCTTCCATGGTGGAATCTGCTATTACTGTCTATTTGAAATTTTTCCAACTGACGGCACCACCATTACACATAAATAGATTTTCAGATGTTGATTTTTGATCATCTATATCAGACATAAAATCTAAGTCTGTATATCCTTGGACTTTGAGTTCTCCATTACCAAAAATCAAGAATATATTCTTAGTTCTTCTTAAGTACTTAAGGATACATTTCATAGAAGTCCAATGTTCTTCTCCTAGATTTGACTGATATCTGCTTGTGATACTCACAGCATGGGCTATATCAGATCGTGTGCATAACATAGCATACATAAGGCTCCTTATTGCAAAAGCATAAGGGATCTTGCTCATGTGTTCAATCTCCTCTGGTGTGTTGGGATACATTTTCTTGGAGAGATGAATGCCATGTTTGAAGGGTACCAAACCCCTCTTGGAGTTTTTCATGCTAAACCTCTTTAGCACTTCCTCTATGTACATCTTCTATGAAAGACCTAGCATCCTATTCGATCTATCTCTATAGACTTTGATTTCAAGAATGAAGGATGCTTCTCCTAGATCTTTCATGGAGAATTCTTTAGATAACCATATTTTAACTATGGTTAACATCAGAATATCATTCCCAATAAGGAGGATATCATCCACATACAGTATGAGGAAGACAATAGCGCTCCCACTGATCTTTCTAAAAATACATTATTCCTCCTCATTCTTGATAAAATCAAATAATTTGATCACATCATTAAAATGAGTATTCCAGCTCCGAGATGCTTGCTTAAGTCCATATATGGACCTTTGCAGCTTGTATACTTTGTGATCAGTATCACTGGATGTGAAACCCAGCGGTTGTTTCATATAGATATCTTTCTTAAGATATCTATTTAAGAATGTCATTTTCACGTCCATTTGCCATATTTTATAATCAAAATAAGGCTATGCAAACAGAATATGTGGCGTTGGGATTTTAGCAATGCTACTGGCGAAAAGATATCCTGATAGTCAATGCCTTCGCGTGTTGACTATAACCTTTTTCGCATTAATTTTAGCATTTGAATGTTTCCACATTTTCCATCTGCACCAATCTTTCTCTTGTAGATCCATTTACACCCAATAGGTATTATTACCTTTTCTTGGATCTACCAAGGTCCAGACTTGGTTTGAGTTCATGCATCGAGTCAATTTCTGACTTTATACCTCTAACCATTTCTCGGAGTCGATACTCCAATATCGCTCGTTTATAGGTTTTGGATCATCACCATGAAACCATCGCCTATCAGGAAACAGTTTCCTCTAACTTCCTCTGAAATAATACCTAAGTACCTTCTCGGATGGAATTTCTTTCCGATCTACGAGGTGAGAGGAGGTAGTGATTGCATTGACTCAACCTGATTTTGGTTCCATTTGTCCTTAGCTCTGTTGCTCTTGTTGAGACTTTTTCCTCGAGCTTATTGTCTGCTTTCCAATTGCCGTATCTTGAAATAAACTATTTTTCAAGGAAAGATGGCATGTCAACTCACAATCACATTGTGATTTTCTGGAATGTGTGAGTGAATAACTAATCATCCTACTGAATACCTCTTGATTACATGC
>QRFJ01001898.1:262507-296991 GCA_006176705.1 Cocos nucifera | reverse complement strand
ATAACAATTATGACTAACCTAGTGGCATGGGTCAGCTCGGATTATTGACCACCTCAGATCAGAACAGTGTCAACAGATATGGCCAGGTAAGTGAGACCGGTGGAAGGAATATGCCGTTAACTCGTACAAGAACGCATTCAGGTCGAGTAGCTTCCAATTAAAAACCAGTCGGTCGTCTGTGCCAAACTTACCTTAGACACCAAATTGTTGAGTCAGAACCAATTGGGTTAGCCTACAATCCAGACTCTAACCTCTGAGCCTAATTAGGTCTTGCTTGATCGTGACTCGATCTTGACCCAGACTTAATCCTATTAGGCTGGTCAATTTAAGCATTGTTGATCCCATCTAACCAACTCTTGATTCGGTTTGATCAACCGCTTAGACCTAATTGAGCTACCCAAGCCCGAACCCAGTATTATGAATATGTCTTAGATCTGAAATTCTCAATTTTAGACCTAATTAATATTCCATAAACTTAATTCTTAATTAAGTAGGGTTCATAAACAAAATATGCACAATAAATCCTAGGGTTTCAGGATCTAGGGTTTTGCAGAAAGTAAGTTTTGGGTTTCTGATTAAGGACGAACACGCAGCACCCCTACACATCATAAGAACACCCCATCGAATGGGAAGAGAGGGCCTTTAAACCCTTCTTCGTTCTTATGACCGGACGGCCAAGGGGAACGCCTTAATCAGGAACATTCAATAAACATTCAATACTACAAAACAGTTATAGATCTATATCATATATCTCATATACAAATTTAGATCTAACCATGGCATATTTTGCATACATCTCATGTATCATAATCATGCATGTTTTCAGATCTAAATTATCACATAATAATCTGAAAAATTAGATTTAAATTGATCTAATCAAAATAAATTCTAATCTAGACAATTATGTAGAACTATTCTACAACTAGTCTAGTCATGCATCTATCATATCTCATATGATATTTAAAATTAAAATAATTTTTATTTGCTGTTTATCAGATGTTATTATAACACTTATAATATCAGAAAACAGTAAATAAGAAGATCTAAAATATGATTTAATCATATTAAATCAAAGACATGCAAAACTATTCTATAGAACTATTCTATACTAGAACTAGTCATGCATATCTTCATGTTCTTAGATCCAAATCATTTAATTTTAATTTTCCTGATTTCAGATCTGATCACATCTCATGTGACATCTAAAATCACGTTATTTTTAATTAAAATAAAATTAAAAATCAGATCTAAACTATTTTTAGAACCTGGCTCTGATACCACTTGAAGGAAATCCTGATTTCCCTGACCAGGTTCGTTCAGATCTGATCAGATCAAGAGATATATTTCAAAATTTTTCTCTTAGATCTGCGTCAGATCAGGGATGCTTCAGATCTGATTCTTATTTATTTAATAAAAAATTAAATGAAAAGGATAAATTAAATCACATTCAATTTACCTGAATAGGGTAATCCTATTACCCTGTTGATGATCCTGTTTGCAGCGGAAGGTTCTGGATCAAGCCACGCAAGCGCCTGGCCTCTACCGGTATCCACTCGGGCTGGATCTGGAGATCCTCTTCTTCTCTATCACGCCTCCAAAAATCAGATCTGGATCTGATCTGGAGGATCTTCAAAACTCCTTTTGAAGATCTGCAGTCGCTCTTCGCAGCAGCGCAGCCTTCTTGCTTTTGATCTCCTTTTCTTTGATCTAAATCGCACCAATCCAAATCCAAAACACTTTTGGACGTGGAGAGCAAGGGGAGAAGAGAGTATGGCGTGGAGAAAGGGAGAGAGGCAGCCTTGGGGCGTGGGAAGATTGCTTCTTGATTGATTTTTTCACTTGGGCGCTGGGTCTCTTATATAGACTAAGCGTGATCCAAGTCATCTTCCTCCCAACCAATCACAACCCTTTGTGAAATCAGATCTAAATCTGATTGGTGGGATTAGAGTCCCCTGGATTCCTACTTGGAGAGTGCCTTGGACCAGTCAAACTGGATTCTTAGAAGAACTCTCATTGGAATCCTAAAGGGAGATGGAGTCCTTGTCCAACAAGGACTCCATAGGCGCCTCTTACTTGGGCTCACGCCTCCCTTGGCGTGCGCCCATTCTCCTTGCCAGGTTCTGGCAGGGGGACAAGCCCCCACCAGCTCTCCAATAGGTGCATGACATGTGGTCAAAAGTCAAAGGGTGAATGGTCAACGTTTGACCAGTCAAAGGTAGACTTTTGACCAAAGTCAAAGAACAAGAAATGGCAGGTGACCAAAAATGGCAGGTAATGTCTTACAAATAAGACAACCTATTCTGACTTGGACAACCTCCAGTCAGACCATATGAAGGCCTCTGATTGAGCACAAACTCCTTTTGGCTCAGTCAGGACAACTTATTTATGATAGTAAAAGAAGAACGTTAGGTTCAATCGAGTGCTAGCACGATTTCCTTGAACCTAATTGAATCTCATTCAGATCAATTGAACTAGATCAGTTCAATTGATGATCACCAGATTCAAACCCTTGTTTGTGTGACCCAGTTAGGTTCAGTTCTGTATGGTAATGGGATATGTCATGATCTCTATCATAGACATCATCGAAACTCCTTTCGATGGATCAGAACTCTTCTGATTCGAACAGCTAGAATGATCGATCATCTAAATCATTCTAATTGCTCCCAAAATCCACCAGTGACACCTAGCAGTATATGGTGGCAACCCATCAGAGCTGAATGCGAACCTCTTGGTGCAGCTACCTATGTGATTCAGTTCTTCTATCTTGAGCCCCGATCAGATTAGGGTTAAGGTGAACTCGTCAAACCCTAGTCTCTGTCATATGATGTAATCATTCGATTCGAGTCCAATGTGAAAATCTAAATAGAAACTCTTTCTATTATTTCACTCTGCCATGGCCATGGGCTTCAGGACTTGATTCTCATGATCATCATAGGGCTACTCCTCTACCACCGAGGTAGATAGATCCCATCTTGATGCAATCCAGTTCCTACAATGAACATGTCACAGCCAACATACACCTCAGGGTTCCATATGGCTAGGAGACCGAGTAATGGTGTAGTCAAACTATAACACCCTCAAGGTGAACTGCCGATGCATCTCAGGTCAAAGAACCAGACACACACTACTGCAGCATCGAGTCAGTCATTGACGAGAAGGTAGACTCCCTAATGACTACTCGAGGTGGTCACGCTCAGTGCCCTCGTTCTCTAACGAGTACCTGTACTCTCGCTCCGGTGTCTCCACACCGTAGACTCAAGACTCATCTACTAAAGAAGAAGCGATCGTACACCAACCTTTCGGATCAATCACCATCCTCGTGATGATCCTATGGTCGGGAGCTATTTATGAGTTAATAATGATTATTCATGTCTTAAATTTTCAACTCTTGAAAATATGAATTATCATTACCATTAACTCAAAGGATGTATCACAGACACTAAATACACATGTGTGATAGAAAATAACCCATTTATTAATTATAGTCAAAATTACAATTTTGCCCCTAGAAGTGTATTACAAGTGTCAGCCAATTCTGGCTTCTAGGGCACATATATCTAACATAAACCAGATGGTAGTCGAAGAGGGTTTGTTCCCACGACCATGGTAGCAACTCTTGCTCCATTTTCAACACATAGGATCATCTCACCATCCCTCAGACTCCTGCTATCCTCAAGACCCTACATAGAAGTGCACAAGTGAGCACTAGAACCAGAGTCAAGCACCCAACTAGATGCAGAAGAAACCATAAGGTTAGACTCAATAACAAGCATACCTCCAAAAGGACCCGCCTCCTTCTTCTTTAGGGTGACTAGGTAAGTAGGATAGTTTTGCTTTCAATGGCCGTCATTGTTGCAATGGAAATACTTTCCTTTATCAGCGGCCTTCTTCTTCAGCTCTGTCTTTTTCTTTTTTTCTCCTTCCATCTTCTGCTTTTTCACAGACTTCTTCTTTCCAAAAGACTTTCTCTTGAAAGAAGTCTATTCTATAGCAAGTACTGAGCCTTTAGAACCTTTCATAGAAAGCTCAGCGGTAACCAGCATGTTCATAAGTTTGACCAAGGAGTTTTGAAGTTTATGCATATGGTAGTTCATGATGAACTGTCCATATGCATCAGTCAAAGATTGTAAAATTATATCATTCTATAGATCCAAGTCCAACCTTACTCCGAGCTTCTCAAGCTCTTCCAAGTCCTTAATCATCATTAGACAATGATCTTGGACTGATTGTCTATCACGCATCTTAGTCTTGAACAGTCGTTTAGTGCCTTGATACTTGGCTGCACGACTCTGTTCGCCTAACATCTCCTATAGGTGAGCCAACATTTGGCAAGCAGTCCTGATATCTTCATGTTGGTGCTAAAGTTCATTGGACATCGAGCCTAATATATAGTATTTGGCCTTATTATCATCATCTATCCACTTATCTAGAGATGCTCTCTGCTCAACGAATGGACGAGCTGGTAAGGTGGGAGGATCCTGATCTAGTACATGAGTTAACTTCTCGGAACCCAAAATATTTTTAAAGTTCTGGAGCCAATCCTTATAATTTAGTTCGATCAGTCTATGGGCGTCCAAGATTCGTGCTAGTGGGTTGGATGCAGATATTTTCCTATAGAGAGTCAAAGTTTCTAGTTAGATACTGTAATTAAGACTTAACTAATTTATTTAGGGATTTTATTTTTAAATAAATTAGCTTCCACTATTTTTTTGAATCCCTACACTCTCTCTGTAGAGATGCGAAAATCTCCATGATTACTGATTTCTAGTGGATGGTGCAGTCCCACCGACTTGCTCATCACCTCATCTAATAGTTATTGGTGATGGGTTAGCCAATGAGTGAACTACTCTCGTTCAACGATTCTTTAATCATGATGCACCCAAACTTGATCTCTAATTTATGAATCTCACTGTATCAAGAATATTGATCCACTCCTTAGCTAAGTCAGACCCACCATTTGCATAGATTGGATTTCTAATTGAGTCTCTCATTGTATCTAGAATATTGAGCCCAATCCATCCTCCAGCCTGTAGCATCCAATGCCTAATAGACATGGTTGCGTCTTCTCGGTGCAACTGAGCCACTGTAACCAGTCAAGAACAATCAATCTCGAGAAGAGCCCACACATCTATAATGGTGGAAGACCTTAGACTTAATCTTTTCTTAGGAGGATTTGATTTAGATCTCATTAAACTAGACTTGACATAGTCATAACCATTATGACTAACCTAGTAGCATGGGTTAGCTCGAATTATTGACCACCTCATATCAGAACTGAGTCAACAAACATAGCCAGATAAGTGAGACCGATGGAAGGGATATGCCATTAGCTCGACAAGAACGCATTCGAGTCAAGTAGCTCCTAATTAAAAATCAGTCGATCGTATCTGCCAAACTTACCTTAGACACCAAATTATTGAGTCAGAATCAATTGGGTTAGCCTATAATCTAGACTCTAACCATTGAGCCTAATTAGGTCATAGCTTGATCGATCATTCACGTGACACGATCTTGACCTAGACTTAATCCTATTAAGTTGGTCAATTTAAGCATTATTGATCCCATCTAACCAACTCTTGATTCGGTTTGATCAACCGCTAGACCTAATTGAGCTACCCAAGTTCGAACCCAATTTTATGAACCTGTCTTAGATCTGAAAATTCTCAATTATAGACCTAATATGTTTCATAATCTTAATTCTTAATTAAGTTAAGGGTTCATAAACAAAACATATAAACAAGATCCAAGGATTTTAGGATCTAGGATTTTACAGAAAGTAAGTTTTTAATTTCTGATTAAGGACAAACGCGCAGCACCCCTACACATCATAAGAACATCCCATCGAATGAGAGGAGAGGATCTTTAAACTCTACTTTGTTCTTATGATCGGCAGCTAAGAGAAATGCCTTAATTAGAAATACAACTAATCTACAAAAACTAAGTAGATCTAAGCATATATCTCATATAAAAATTGATCTAATTAAAACATATTTTGCATACATCTCATGTATCATGCATGCATATTTTCTTAGATCTAAATTATCTCATAATCATCTAAAATATTAAATTTAAATTTGATCTCATCAAATAAAATTTAATCTAGACCTATTTGTAGAACTATTCTACAACTAGTCTAAACATGCAACTATCATATCTCATATGAATAAATTAAATTTAATTTATTTTCTATTTTTAGATCTGATTATAATATTTATAAGATTAGAAATAGTAAATAAATAGATCAAAAAATTATATTTAATCAAATAAAAATTATGATTATACTAGACTACACATAGAATAATTCTATTCCTAGTCTAGTTATGCATCTCATACATATTAGATCTAGATTAATTAATTTTAATTTTCTAATTTTTTTATTTTAAATCTAATTACATCTCATGTGATATCTAAAATCACTAATTTATTAGATTAAATAAGATCTAAATAAATTTTATAAGAACCTGACTCTGATACCAATTGAAGGGAAATCCTAAATTTTTGGGGTCAGATTCGTTCAGATCTGATTGGATCGAGAGGCATATTTCAAAAATATTCTCTTAGATCCTAATTAGATCTAACATTTTTTAGATCTTATTCTATGATTTGATAAATAATAAAATTAAATTAAATTAAATCTAAATTAGTTTTATCTTGAGATGGGTAATCTAATTATCCATTGATGGTCTTGTTGATTGCCTGAGGTTCTGAATCTAACCATGCAAGTGCCTGGCCTCTACCCATATCCACTTAGGATGGATCTAGAGATCTTCTCCTTCTTTATCTCATGTCCAAAAATTAGATCTGGATCTAATCTGGAGGACCTTCAAAACTCCTTCTGAAGATCAGCAGTCATCTCTGCAGCAGTGCTGCCTTCTTCCTTTCTCGTCAGCCTTTTCTTGCCTGAATCGCACTAATCTAAAGGGCCCAACTTTCTTGGACATGGAAGGAGAGAGAGGATTAAAAATGTGGCATGGAGAAGGGAGAGGGGCAACCTTGGGGCATGGCAAAGAAAAATTCTATGAAAGTTGGGCGCAGATAGGTCTTTATATAGACCTTACTGCACCATGCAGTGCCACATCACCCCGGCCAATCACGTTGCTTCATTCAATCAGATCTAAATCTGATTGGTGGGATGATATCACCGGATCCAATCAAATGAGAGACCCATAGATACATCCTAAGGTGGTGCCTAAGATTGGTCAAAGTCTATAGATGAGGGTCACCTAGTTTGAATCCAAGAAGCAACCAGGAGTCCCATCCGTATGGGACTCCAAACGTCTGTATCCATGGACGCATGCCATCCTAGGCGTGCGCCCCCTCCTTTCCAATTTCTAGGGAGGGGATAAGCTCCTATCTACTCTCCAATAAGTGCATGACACATGGGCAGATGTCCAAGGGTCAAAGGTCAATGTTTGACTAAAGTCAAAGAACAAGAATTAGCAGATGATGGAAAATGGCAGGTGTTGTCTTAAATTTATCTTATAAATTAAGACAACCCTTTTCTAACTTGGACAAGCTCCAGTCAGACTAGATAAAGGTATTTGAGTGAGCACAAACTCATTTGGCTCAGTCAAGATAATTTTTTTTAATGATAGAAGAAGAAGAATATTAGGCTCAATCGTGTGCTAGCACGATTTTCTTAAACCTAATTGAATCTAATTCAAATCAATTGAACTGAGTTAGTTCAATCGATAATATCCAGATCCAAACCCTTGTTTGTATGACCCAGTTAGGTTCAATTCTATATGGTAATGGGATATGTAGTGATCTCCATCATCAACATCATCGAAACACCTTTCGATGGATCAAAGCTTTTCTGATTTAGACAACTAGAATGATCGATCATCTAAATCATTCTAACCGCTACCAAAATCCACCAGGGACACCTAGCACTATATGGTGGCAACCCATCAAAATTAAAAATGAACCTCTCGGTGTAGCTACTTGTGCGATTAAGTTCTTTTATCTTGAGCCCCGATCAGATTAGGGTTAAGGTGAACTCGTCAAACCCTAATTTCTATCATATGATTTAATCATTCGATTCAAGTCTAATGTGAAAACCTTAATAGAAACTCTTTCTATTATTTCACTCTCTGCCATGGCCATGGGCTTATGGACTTGATTCTCATGATCATCATAGGGCTGCTCCTCATCCACCGAGGTAGATAGATTCTATCTTGGTGCAATCCAATTCCTACAATGAACATGCTATAGCCAACATACACCTCAGGGTTCCGAATGGCTAGGAGACCGAGTCATGGTGTAGTCAAACTATAACATCCTCAAGGTGAACTACCGATGCACCTCAGGTCAAAGAACCAGACACACCACTGCAACTTCAAGTCAGTCATCGATGAGAAGGTAGACTTCCTTATGACTACTCGAGGTGGTCACGCTCAGTGCCCTCGTTCTCTAACGAGTACCTATACTCTTGCTCTGGTGTCTCTACACCATAGACTCAAGACTCATCTACTATAAAGAAGCGATTGTACACTAACCTTTTGGATCAATCACCATCCTCATGACGATCCTACGGTCAGGAGCATTTTATGAGTTAATAATAAAAATTTTTGTCTTAAATTTTCAACTTTTGAAAATAAGAATTATCATTACCATTAACTCAAGGGATGTATCACAGACACTAAATACACAAATGTGATAGAAAATAATCCATTTTATTATTTATAGTCAAAATTATAATTTTGCCCCTAGAAGTGTATTTTAAGTGTCAATCAATTCTGACTTCTAGGGCACACATATCTAACATATGCAACCTCGATCTGAGTCTCCTTAATCCAGTAGGTACATATTTGCATCATCTTCACTATTCTTTTCATCCTTTTCTAACTTTGGCTTGCTTATCATTGTAGAAATGACTCTCGAAGAGTTTGAAAGTTTGGCTAAACGACTTCGGGCCAAGAAAAGAAAGGGGGATGCACCTATAGAGACATCCAAATGGTCAAAGATCAGCAGCTCAAGTTCGGTCGCTCCTACCTAGGCAGCCCCTAGACCTAAAATTGTAGTGCCTCTATCGACCTTGAGTCTGCCCACCGAGGTCCTTGCCTTAGTGCCATTTGTCAAAGGGGAAAGCAATAGAAGAAGGTAATGGCGAAGAAAACTTGAATTCAAAAAGACTTTGAGGAATCTAGTGGTGATAGCATCAACTGGGGAAATACTTCATTTGATAATTGGAGGGTCATCAAAACCCTAGTTGATGGGTGCATTCTGCCAAGCATGATAGATAGAGTCATTTTCACCGACCCTGAACAGCGGGCAAAGGCCATAGGCTTCTTGGAGGTAATCAAAGGCTTGGTGCTTATCGGTTGATAGAATTATCATTCATAATATGATTTCTTAGCCGCATCTTTCTAAATGAAGGTTAGGTTGACCAACCAAAGTTGAGCTTAATCATTCACTGGTTTGATGGACCAAGTATGGTCATGTTAATGGTTGGACCTAACTGAATATTTTTTAGTGGAGGCTAAAGCCTACTGATTAGGGACTGAGAAAAAAATTAAATTATTAAAAATTATTTTAAAAAATAATTGATTATGAACCTACCCTTAGATGTATATGAGTTGACCAACCAAAGTTGGGCTCATGTGTAGTGTATATGGATTCTAGTACCCACTAAGAAATTAAGATAATTTCTTGAATTGGAGGTAGAGGCTACCAATTTGAATAAAATAGTGGAAGAATATTTTGATTAAAATCCAAATCTTTAAGTTTAATGAATCAATTACTAATTAGATTTTAATTTTTCTTGGTGCAGATATGGCCACTTTTCTATCGCTCTGATCATTGTTAGACAATGATAAGTTGGTGGGACCTAACTTCAGTAGCTGGTACCAAAAGTTGAAGATAGTCTTGGAGCATGAACGGATCCTGTATGTATTGATGGATTCTATATCTGAGGAGCTAGCTCCCAATGCATGTGGAACAGTTAGAGATACTTATCAGAAATAGCTCTGTGATTGAACTATGATGCGCTGCATTATGCTAGCTGCCATGAGCGACGAGTTCAATTGTAGATTTGAGATGGTTCAACTAAAGAATATGCTTCAAGTGTTGGAGGATTCTTTTGGCACACCCGATGATATTGAAAAGTATAAGACTAGTTGTACCATCTTCAATGTCAGGATGCGAGATAGAGCCTCTATCACTAATCATGTACTGTACATGATCGAGCTGATAAAGCAATTGATCAAGCTTGGCTTTCCCTTGCATAAGCAGCTTGAAAAAGATGCAATACTGAACTCACTACCTAAGTCCTATCTTCCATTCCTCACTTATTATAGAATGGCAAAGCATGAAGTAGACTACCATGGGTTACTGGGATTGCTTCAAAACTTTGAGAAGGATCATCAACTTCATAAGGAGTCAGTGAGCTTAGTGGAAGGTTCATCTTCTGGTTCTCAACTCTTTAGAAAAATAAAGAAGAACAAGAAGAAGAAGGGCAAGAAGGTGCAAGTTTAGGCTGAGACATCTGTGCAAGGCCAGTCCAGAAAGATCAAGCCCGATAAGAGTCAAGCTGAATGCTTTTTTTTCAAGAAGCAAGGGCACTGAAAGAGGAGCTATCCGAAGTACATTGCCTCCTTAGATCCGAACAGGTAGAGAAAAAAGCAAGCTATTGCTGGGCAAGGTATTTATATGATAACTCCTCATAATTTTTTTATTTATGATTTTACTGACTGTGTATTAGATACCGCTAGCCCTTACCATATTTACAATTTGTTGCAGGGATTGTAGGTCAGTAGGAGATTCAAGCAAAGTGAGAGGTTTTTGAATGTTGGAGATCGAAGACCAGTTCTAGTTCTAGCATTAAAAATCTTGAAACTTATATTTGAGTCCCATACTATTATTCTTAATGATTATCATTTCTATCCAAGTTTCTTTTTAAATATCATTTATGTAGGCAGAAATAGTTTTATAATATCATTATGAATGGCATTACTATTTTCTCTGGACTTTTGAACAATGGTATGTATATATTATCACAATCTGTTAACGTCATTTATTCAACTAGAAAGTACCCTAAATTAGATAGTGTGTCAAATATCTACTTATGGCACTATACACTAGGTCACATAAATAAGAACAGGATAAATAGATTGACTCAAGAGGAAATTCTTGAAGTTAGTGATGAAGGAAAAAATCCTATTTTCTAGGTTAGATTCGTTCAGATCTGATAGGATCGAGAGGGATATTTCAAAAAAAAAATTCTTAAATCCAATTCAAATCTGAGACTCTTCAGATCTAATCTTATTGATCTAATAAAATAAAATAAAAATAAATTAAATCTAATTTAATTGTACCTATATTTTGGGTAATCCAATTATCCTATGATGATCTCGATGTTTGCAGCTGGAAGGTTCTGAATCTAGCCACGCAAGCACCCGGCCTCTATCGGTATCCACTCAGGCAAGATCTAGAGATCTTCTTCTTCTTCTTAATCTATGCTTCCAAAAATTAGATCTGGATCTGATCTTAAAGGATCTTCAAAATGACTTTTGAAGATCAATCGTTATCTCTTGCAGCAGTGCTGCCTTCTTCCTTTCTTGTCCCCTTTCTCCTGATCTGGATCGCACCAAACTTGAGTCCAAAAACTCTTTGGACATGGAGAGGAGAGAGAGGACCTAAAGGTGGCATGGAGAGAGAGGCCTTGTGGCATGGGCAAAAGGTAGAATCTCTATATTTTAGTCGTAGATAGGGTCTTATTTATAGACCCTATTGTGCCATGCCAGTGCCACATCATCCCAACCAATCACGATCCTTTGTGCAAATCAGATCTAAATCTGATTGGTGAGATAATATCATCTAATCCAATCAGATTAGTCCCTCATAAATCTCCTTAGGTGGCACCAAGACTAGTCAAACTAGGACTTCTTTGGCACCACCTAAGTTGAAACCATGAAAGCAACCTGGAGTCCCATTTGTATGGGACTCCAGGCGTGATCCTCATGGGGTGCACACCTCCCTAGGCATGCACCTCCTTCCTTTTTGCTAGGTTCTAGTAGGAGGAGAAAGCCCCACCATTTTCTCCTAATAGGTGCATGACATATGGGTCAGATGTCTAAAGTGTCAAAGGTCAACATTTGACCAAATTCAAAGGTAAACAAGATTTAGCAGGTGACGAAAAATGGCAGGTGTTGTCTCAAAAATTTATCTCATAAATTAAGACAACCCTTTTTTGACCTTGGACAAGCTCCAGTCAGACCATATGTAAAGGCCTTCTGAGTTGAGCACAAACTCCTTTTGGCTCAGTCAGGACAACTTTTAATGATAGTTGAAAGGAAGAACAATTAGGCTTCAATCGAGTGCTAGCACGATTTTCTTGAACCTAATTGAATCTCATTCAGATCAATTGAACTAGATCAGTTCAATTGATGATCATCCAGATTCAAACCCTTGTTTGTGTGACCCAGTTAGGTTCAGTTCTGTATGGTAATGGGATATGTCATGATCTCTATCATCGACATCATCGAAACTCCTTTCGATGGATCAGAACTCTTCTGATTCGAACAGCTAGAATGATCGATCATCTAAATCATTCTAATTGCTCCCAAAATCCACCAGTGACACCTAGCAGTATATGGTGGCAACCCATCAGAGCTGAAAATGCGAACCTCTTGGTGCAGCTACCTGTGTGATTAAGTTCTTCTATCTTGAGCCCCGATCAGATTAGGGTTAAGGTGAACTCGTCAAACCCTAGTTTTCATCATATGATGTAATCATTCGATTCAAGTCCAATGTGAAAACCTAAATAGAAACTCTTTCTATTATTTCACTCTGCCATGGCCATGGGCTTCTGGACTTGATTCTCATGATCATCATAGGGCTGCTCCTCTACCACCGAGGTAGATAGATTCCATCTTGATGCAATCCAGTTCCTACAATGAACATGCTATAGCCAACATACACCTCAGGGTTCCGATATGGCTAGGAGATCCGAGTTAATGGTGTAGTCAAACTATAACACCCTCAAGGTGAACTGTCCGATGCACCTCAGGTCAAAGAACCAGACACACTACTGCAGCATCGAGTCAGTCATTGACGAGAAGGTAGACTTCCTAATGACTACTCGAGGTGGTCACGCTCAGTGCCCTCATTCTCTAACGAGTATCCTATACTCTCGCTTCCGGTGTCTCCACACCATAGACTCAAGACTCATCTACTAAAGAAGAAGCGATTGTACACCAACCTTCCGGATCAATCACCATCCTCATGATGATCCTATGGTCGGGAGCATTTTATGAGTTAATAATGATTATTCATGTCTTAAATTTTCAACTCTTGAAAATATGAATTATCATTACCATTAACTCAAAGGATGTATCACAGACACTTTCAAATACACATATGTGATAGAAAAATAACCCATTTTATTATTTATAGTCAAAATTATAATTTTGCCCTTAGAAGTGTATTACAAGTGTCAGCCAATTCTGGCTTCTAGGGCACATATATCTAACAATCTTCCACTTGTCCTAAAGCCAATTGGCTACAAGTCTAAGTCCCATCTTCTCAAGGTGGGCTTCGATCTTCTGCTGGCCCAACGGCTTTGTAAGTGGGTCTGCCACATTATCTGTGGAGTTGACTCTCTTGACCTCGACATAACCCTTCTCAAGGTAATCGCGGATGAGGTGGTATCGCCGCTCAATGTGCTTGGATTTTTGGTGAGACCTCGGCTCCTTAGCAAGGGCTATGGCGCCATTGTTGTCGCAGTATAGAGGAATGGCATCTGATGGCATTACTCCGATTTCTGCAGCAAACTTCTTGTACCAGAATGCTTCTTTTGCAGCCTCTGATGCAGCGATATATTCTGCTTCCATGGTGGAATCTGCTATCACCATTTGCTTGAACTCTTCCAACTGACAGCGCCACCATTGCGCACAAACAGACTTCCAGATGTCGACTTTCGATCATCTATATCGGACATGAAATCCGAGTCTGTGTATCCCCTTGGACTTGGAGTTCTCCATTACCAAAGACCAACATCATATCCTTAGTTCTTCTCAAGTACTTAAGGATACATTTCACAGAAGTCCAGTGTTCTTCACCTGGATTTGACTGATATCTGCTTGTGACACTCACAGCATGGGCTATATCAGGTCGTGTACATAGCATGGCATATACATGAGGCTCCCTATTGCAGAAGCATAAGGGATCTTGCTCATGCATTCTATTTCCTCAGGTGTGCTAGGGCACATCTTCTTGGAAAGATGAATACCATGTCTGAAGGGTATTAATCCCCTCTTAGAGTTTTCCATACTAAACCTCTTTAGTACTTCCTCTATGTACATCTTCTGTGAAAGTCCTAGCATCCTATTCGGTCTATCTCCTATAGACCTTAATTCCTAGAATAAAGGATGCTTCACCTAGGTCTTTCATGGAGAATTCTTTAGACAACCACATTTTGACTATGGTCAACATGGAAATATCATTCCCAATAAGGAGGATGTCATCCACGTACAATACGAGGAAGACAACAGCGCTCCCACTGACCTTTTTGAAAACACATGGTTTCTCTTCATTTTTGATGAAACCAAATATTTTGATCACATCATTGAAATGAGTGTTCCAGCTCCGAGATGCTTGCTTAAGTCCATATATGGACCTTTGCAGCTTGCAAACCTTGTGATCAGTATCACTGGATGTGAAACCTAGCGGCTGTTCCATATAGATATCTTCCTCAAGATATCCATTTAAGAACGTTGTTTTCACATCCATTTGCCATATTTCATAATCGAAATAGGCTGCAATAGCAAGCAATGTGCGGATGGATTTTAGCATAGCTACTGGCGAAAAGGTATCCTGATAGTCAATGCCTTCACGCTTGACTATAACCTTTTGCCACTAGTCTAGCCTTGAATGTCTCCACATTCCCATCTGCACCAATCTTTCTCTTGAAGATCCATTTACACCCAATAGGTACTATACCTTCTGGTGGATCTACCAAGGTCCAGACTTGGTTTGAGTGCATCGAGTCAATTTCTGACTTCATTGCCTCTAACCATTTCTCGGAGTCGATATCTGATATCGCCTCGTTGTAGGTTTTGGGATCATCACCATGAGCACCATTACCTATAAGGAATATTTTCTCTACTTCCTCTGAAATAATACCTAAGTATCTCTTCAGGGGGATGGAAAACTCTTTCCGATCTACGAGGTGGAGGAGGTAGTGTTCTTATTGGCTCAACCTGATTTGGTTCCAATTGGGTCCTTAGCTCTTTGCTACTTGTGAGACTTTCTCATCAAGCTTGAATCTGCTTTTCCAATGCCGCTATCTTGAATAAACTATTTTTCAAGAAAGATGGCATGTCGACTCACAATCACATTATGGTCTTCTGGAATGTAGAAATAGTATCCTAATGACTCTTTAGGATATCCTATGAATCGAGCTCTAAAGGACCTAAACTCTAACTTGTCCGCTTGTTGTCTTTTGACATGAGCCGGACAACCCCAAATTCTGAGATGACTCAGACTTGGTTTCTTACCATGCCATATCTCATACGGTGTGGTAGGAACGGTTTTAGAGGAGAACCCTATTCAGTAATATATTGAAGTTAATAGACTGATGTTTCCCAAAGAAAATCAAGGAAGGTCTGTGAAGCTCATCATGGATCGAACCATATCTAATAGGGTCCGATTTCTCCATTCTGAAATCTCCATTGAGTTGAGGTATTTCAGGTGGAGTCCATTGAGAGACTATGCCATTTTTCTTGAGATAGTCTAAAAATTCTCGACTAAGGTATTCACCTTCCTCGATCTGATCGAAGAACCTTAATGGATTTTTTAGTTTGCTTTTTCTACTTCATGTCTGAATTTCTTTGAACTTTTCAAAGGCTTCAGACTTGTGTCTCATAAGATACACATACCCATACCTGAGATAAATCATCGATAAAGGTTATGAAGTAGATCAAAGTTGCCTCTAGCCAATACATCAAATGGGCCGCACACATCAGTATGTACTAGGGCAAGGAGATCTGTGGCCCTTTCTCCATGTCCAACAAAAGGGAGCTTTAGTCATTTTGCCATTGAAGATATGATTCACAAATTGGATATGACTCGGAAAGTCAATGAACTCAATAGTCCCATTTTCTCCAATTTGTTAATCCTATCTTCTGCTATATGACCTAGATCTTAGGTGCCATAGATACCTATCATTTGGACTATCCCTAGGATCATTTTACGGCATTCACATTTTGCTCGATAGTTAAAGATAGATACATCAATATGTAACTGATAGAAGACCATTAATAAGGAAAATCCACTTTGCAATTTTATTTCTTTCATAAAGAATATTACAATGGTCCTTAAGAAAACTAATTACATAGCCTTCTTGTGCTAAGCATGAAATAGAAATCAAATTCTTGCTTAGCTGCAAGGCACATAATAATAATTCCTTTCAAGTACTAAATCTAAACTAGATGGTAGTCGAAGAGGATAGGTTTCCATGGCCACTAAGCAGCAACTCTTGCTCCATTTCCAATGCATAGGATCATCTCACCATCCCTCAGCCTCCTGCTATCCTCAAGACCCTACATGGAAGTGCACAAATGAGCACTAGAATCCAGAGTCAAGCATCCAACTAGGATGTAGAAAAAACCATAAGGTTAGATTCAATAACGAGCATACCTCCAGAAAGGACCTATCTCCTTCATATTCTTCAGGGTTGGCCAGGTATGTAGGATAGTTTCGCTTTCAGTGGTCGTCAATATTATAATGAAAATACTTTTCTTTATCAATGGCTTTCTTCTTCAGCTCTGCCTTTTTTTTCTTTCTACCTTCCACCTTCTATCTTTTCACAAACTTCTTCTTTCCAAAAGACTTTCTCTTGGAAGAAGTCTATTCCATAGCAAGTATTGAGCCTTTAGAATCTTTCATAGAAAGTCAGCAGTAACCAGCATATTCATAAGTTCGACCAGAGTATTCTAAAGTTTATGCATATGGTAATTCATGATGAACTGCCCATATGCATCAGTCAAGGATTGCAAAATTATATCATTCTGTAGATCCTAATCTAACTTTACTCCAAGCTTCTCAGGTTCTTTCAAGTCCTTGATCATCATTAGACAATGATCTTAGGACTGACTGCACATCATGCATTTTAGTCTTCAAAAGTCATTTAGTGACTATGATATTTGGCTGCGTGACTCTGTTCACCAAACAACTCTTACAGATGAGCCAACATTTAGTGGGCAGTTTTGATATCTTCATATTGGTGCTGAAGCTCATCAAACATCGAGCCCAACATGTAGTATCTGATCTTGTTATCTTCATCCATCCATTTATCAAAAGATGCTCTCTATTCAGTGGATGGACAGACTGATAAGGTGGGGGGATCCTGATCGAATACATGAGTTAACTTCTCAAAACCCAAAATAATTTTGAAGTTTTAGAGCCAATTCTTATAATTGGATTTGGTCAGTCTATGGGTGTCCAGGATACAAGCTAGTAGATTGGATGTAGACATTTTCCTTTTTCCTATAGAGAATCAAAGTTTCTAGTTAGATTTTGTAATTAAGACTTGATCAATTTATTTAAGAGTTTGATTTTTAAACAAATTAGCTTCCACTATTTTTTTATATCTCTACACTTCCTCTGTAGAGATGCGAAAAATCTCCACGATTAATGATTTCTAATGGGTGGTGCAGTCCCACCAACTGACTCATCACCTCACCTAACAGTTATTGGTGATGGGTTAGCCAATGAGTGAACAACTCTTGTCCAATGATTCTCTAATCATGGTGCACCTAGGCTTGGTCTCTAATTCATGAATCTCACCATGCCCGAAATATTGATCCACTCCTTAGTTAAGTCAAACCCACCATTTGCATAGATTGGATTTCTAATTAGGTCTCTCACCGTATCCAGAATATTGAGCTCCAATCCATCCTCTAGCCCGTAGCATCCAATTCCTAATAGATATGGTTGCATCTTTCCAATGCAACTGAACCACTATGACCAATCAAGAACAATCAACCCTGGGAAGGGCCCACATATCTACAATGGTGGAAGACCTTAGACTTAATCTTTTCTTAGGAAGATTTGATTTAGGTTTCTTTAAACTTGACTTGACATAGCCATAACTATTATAACTAACCGAGTGGCATGGATTAGCTCAAATTATTAGCCACCTTAGATCAGGATTGAGCCGACAAATATGGCTAGGTAAGTGAGATCGGTGGAAGAAATATGCCATTAACTCTACAAGAACGTATTCAAGTCGAGTAGCTCCCAATTAAAAACCAGTCGATCGTATGTCAAACTTACCTTAGACACCAAATTGTTGAGCCAGAATCAATCGGATTAGCCTACAATCCAGACTCTAACCACTAAGCCTTAATTAGGTCTTAACTTGATCGATCACTCATGTGACTCAACCTTAACCCAGAACTTAATCCTATTAGGCTGATCAATTTAAGCACACTCTTGATCCCATCTAACCGACTCTTGATTTGGTTTGATCAATCGCTAGACCTAATTGAGCTACCTAAGCCCGAACCTAATTTTATTAATATATCTTAGATCTAAAAATTCTTAATTTTAGATCTAATATATTTTATAATCTTAATTCTTAATTAAGTTTAGGGTTCATAAACAAAATATGTAAATAAAATCTTAAGATTTCAAGATCTAGAATTTTGCAGAAAATAAGTTTTTAATTTCTGATTAAGGATGAACACGCAGAACCCCTACACATCATAAGAACATCCCATTGAATGAAAGAAAAGAGCCTTTAAACCCTTCTTTATTCTTATGACCGGATGGCCAAGGAGAATGCCTTAATCAGAAATATGATGAATCTACAAAACTAGTTAGATCTACATTATATATCACATATAAAAATTGATCTAACTTAAAAATATGTTTTGCATACATCTCATGTATCATATCATATATATTTTTAGATCTAAATTATCTCATAAACATCTAAAAAATAAAAGTTAAATTTGATTATATCAAATTAAATTTATTCAAGACAACTTTGAAGATCTATTCTACAACTAGTCTAAACATGCATCAATCATGTCTCATACGAAAAAAATTAAATAAATTTATTTTCTATTTTTTAGATTTAATTATAATATTTATAATATTAAAAAATAATAAATAAATAGACTAAAAATTATAATTAATCAAATTAAAATTATAATAATGTTAGACTACACATAGAATAATTTTATTCCTAGTGTAGTCATGCATCTCATACATCTTAGATCTAAATTATTTAATTTTAATTTTTTAATTTTAGATCTAATTATATATCATGTGATATCTAAAAATATCTAATTATTAGATCAAAATTAAAATAAAATTAGATCTAATGAATTTTTAAAACCTGGCTCTGATACTAGTTGAAGAAAAAAACTCAATTTCCTGGGTCAAATTCGTTCAGATTTGATTGGATCAAGAGGGATATTTCAAAATTTTTTTCTCTTAAATCTAAATCAGATCAGAGACTCTTTAGATTTAATCTTATTAATCTAATAAAATAAAATAAAAATAAATTAAATCTAATTTAATTGTACCTATATTTTGGGTAATCCAATTATTCTATGATGATCCCGATGTTTGCCTGAGATTCTAGATGTAGCCATGCAAGCGCCTAGCCTCTACAGGTATCCACTCGGGCATGATCTAAAGATCTTCTTCTTCTTAATCTGTGCTCCAGAATACAGATCTGGATCTAATCTTGAAGATCTTCAAAATGGCATTTGAAGATTAGCCATTGTATCTTGCAGTAGTGCCGCCTTCTTTCTTTTCTGTTGCCTTTCTCTTGCTTGGATCGCACCAAACTCAAGCCCAAAAACACTTGGACATGAATAGGAGAGAGAAGACCTAAAGGTGGCATGAACGGGGAGGGAAAGAAGCCTTGTGGAATGGGCAAAGGGCAGAATCTCTATATTCTAGGCATAGATAGGGTTTATATAGACCCTACTGCACCATGCAGTGCCACATCATCCCAACCAATCATAGTCCTTTATGCAATCAAATCTAAATCTGATTGATGGGATGACATCATCTAATCTAATCAAATTAAAGACCCTCATAAACCTCCTTAGGTGGCATCAAAACTGAGCAAACTGGACTCTTTGGCGCCACCTAAGTTGAAACTATGAAGCAACCTAGAGTCCCATCTGTATGGGACTCTAGGCGTGATCCTCATGGGGTGCATGCCTCCCTAGGCATGCATCCCCTCCCTTTCTACTATTTAGTAGGGGGACAAAGCCCCATGTTCTCTCCTATGGGTGCATGACATATGGGCAGATGTTTAAGTATCAAAGGTCAATATTTAACCAAAGTCAAAAGACAAGATTTAGCAGATGACGAAAAATAGTAGGTATTGTCTCAAATTTATCTCATAAATTAAGACAACCCTTTTTTGAGCTGGACAAGCTCCAGTCAAACTAAGTAAAGATTCCTGAGTGAGCCCAAATATATTTGGCTAAGTTGAGACAAGCTTTAATGATTGTTGAAGGAGAACATGAGGCTCAATCATGTGCTAGCACGATTTTCTTGAACCAATTGAATCTTACTCAAATCAATTGAACTGAATTAGTCCAATTGATGATATCCAGATCAAAACTCTTATTTATGTGACCTAGTTTGGTTTAGTTCCATATGGTAATAGGATACGTCGCAATCTTTATCATCGACATCATCAAAACATCTTTCGATGGATCAGAACTTTTTTGATTCAAACAACTAGTATGATTGATCATCCAAATCATTCTAATTGCTCCCAAAATCCACCAGTGACACCTAGCAGCATATGGTGGCAACCCATCAGAACTAAAAATGAACCTCTTGGTGTAGTAACATGTATAATTAAGTTCCTCTATCTTGAGCCCTGACTGAATTAGGGTTAAGGTGATCTCGTCAAACCCTAATTTCCATCATATGAATTAATCATTCGATTCAAGTCAAATATGAAAATCCTAATAGAAACTCTTTCTATTATTTCACTCTACCATGGCCATGGGCTTATGGACTTAATTCTCATGATCATCATAGGGCTGCTCCTCATCTACCGAGGTAGATAGATCTCCTATTAGTGCAATCCAATTCCTATAATGAACATGCTATAGCCAACATACACCTTAGGATTCTGAATGGCTAGGAGACTAAGTTATGGTGTAGTCAAACTATAACACCCTCAAGATGAACTATCGATGTACCTTAGATCAAAGAACCAGACACACCACTGCAGCTTCCAGTCAGTCATCGATGAGAAGGTAGACTTCCTCATGACTACTCGAGGTGGTCATGCTCAGTGCCGTCATTCTCTAACAAGTACCTACACACTCGCTTCGATTTCTCTACACCATAGACTCAAGATTCATCTATCTTAAAAAAATGATCGTACACCAACCTTCCAGATCAATCACCATCCTCATGATGATCCTATGGTTGGGAGCATTTTATGTGTTCAATAATAAAAATTCATGTCTTAAATTTTCAACTCTTGAAAATACGAACCATCATTATCATTAACTCAAGGGATGTATCACAGGCACTTTCAAATACACATTGTGATAGAAAATAATCTATTTTATTATTTATAGTCAAAATTATAATTTTAACCTTAGAAGTGTATTATAAGTGTCAGTCAATTTTGGCTTCTAGGACACACATATCTAATAAGTGATTGTAAATCACTTTCAACCTATGAATCTTATCTTCTTAGTAAAATGACCAAATCATCTTTTACTAGAAAAGGTGAGAAAGTCACTGAGCTCTTAGGTCTAGTACATACTGATGTATGCAGACCAATGAGCACAAGTACCAGAGATGGATATTTCTACTTCATTACTTTCATAGATGATCTATCTAGATATGGATATGTCTATCTGATGAAACATAAGTCGAATTCATTTGAAATGTTCAAACGATTCTAAAGTGAAGTAGAAAAATAAACTAGAAAGAGTATCAAAACTCTTCAGTCTGATCGAAGAGAGGAATACCTTTTCAGTGAGTTTCTCACATATCTAGGAGAGAATGAAATTCTCTCTCAATGGACCCTCTAAAAGCACCATAGCATAATAGTGTATCTAAAAAGAGGAATTGAACTATGTTAGACATGATCCGATTCATGATGGATTTTGCTAGCTTATTGATATCCTTCTGGGGATATGCACTCGAATCGGCTTGCTATCTATTAAATAGGATTCTAAGTAAGTTTGTAGTTAAGACTCAATATGAGATATGGATAGGGCGTAAGCTAACACTTTCACACCTTAGGATCTATGGATATCCGGCTTATATCAAACGGTTAATTATAGATAAACTTGAATCTAGATCTGATAAGTGCACATTCATAAGATACCCAAAAGAGACCAAAGGATACCTTTAATATCATGCTGATGAACAAAAAATATTCGTCAGACTTAAGGCAATCTTTTTAGAAAAGAAGTTTCTTGGTGAAGAAACTGTTACCTCTAAGGTTAAACTTAATGAAGTTCAAAAGGTAGAAAGACTGACACCTATAACTGAACCTAAGTCAGATTTGATTAGATCAGATTTGGAGTCTAATGTACCTGCACCATTAAGGCGATCCGATAGAGTACCATGTCAGCTGAAAAGATACTATAATATTTTGGTCTGGAATTGTGATCCCATCGAACTCAATGAGAATGATGAGGATCCAATCACCTATATGGATACTATGCAGAGACCTGATTCCGAGAAATGGCTTGAAGCCATGAAGTTTGAAATGGAGTCCATGAAGGTCAATGATGTGTGGACATTAGTTGACCCATCTAAAGGGGTTAAACCTATTGGGTGTAAGTGGATCTTCAAAAAGAAGAGGGATGCAGACGAAAAGGTGGGGACCTATAAAGCCCATCTGGTTGCTAAGAGGTATCATCAATATTATGGTATTGACTATGATGAGACGTTCTTTCCAATGGCAATGCTCAAATCCATTCAGATAATACTTACGATAGCTACCCATTTGGATTATGAGATTTGGAAGATGGATGTGAAGATAGCTTTCGTGAATGGAGAGTTGATCGAAGAGGTGTATATAATATAACCTAAGAGGTTCACATCCACAGATGAGTCTAAGGTGTGCAAGCTTCAAAGATCCATTTATGGATTGAAGTAGGCATCTCGGAGTTGGAACATTTATTTTGATAAGATGATCAAAACATATAGCTTCGTTAAGAATAGAGAAGAGCCCTGCATTTACAAATGGAAAAATGGTCCAGTAGTGGTATTCCTTATCTTGTACGTGGATGACATTCTCTTAATCAGGAATGACATCCTCGCACTATAGAGAATAAAAGTTTGGTTGTCATCACAGTTCTCCATAAAGAATTTGGGTGAAGCATCTTACATCCTAGGAATGAAGATCTATAGGAATAGATCTAAGAGATTGTTTGAATTATCCCAGTCCACATATATATATATACGATGCTGAAGAGGTTCAGTATGAAGAATTCCAAAAAGAGCTATCTCCCGATAGGCCATGAAATTTCTCTCTTCTTATTGTCTGACAACTCCTAAAGAGAGAGAGTATATGAGTAGAGTCCCATATGCTTCGACAATGGGATCTATCATGTATGCCATGACATGTACGAGATCAGATGTGGCATACTTACTAGGCATAGTGAGTAGATACCAATCTGATCCTGGAGAAAACTACTAGAAAATGGTTAAAGCCATCCTTAAGTATTTGAGAAATACTAAGGACCAATGGTTGGTTTATGGCGAATCAGATCTGAAACTTGTGGGGTTTATAGACTCCAGCTTTCAATCTGACCATGATGATAGTAGAAGCATGTCGGGATATATCTTTACTCTAAATGATGAAGTCATCCACTGGAAGAGTTCTAAGTAGCATACTATGGTAGACTCTATTTGTGAGGCAGAGTACATCGCAGCATCAAATGCCATGAAGAAAGCTATGTGACTGAAGAAATTCATCACCGAGCTTGGAGTAGTATCCTCTCTTGATAGTCCGATCTTGCTCTACTGCAACAGCACTGATTCCATAGCTCAGGCAAAGGATCTGAAGGCACACCAATGGACGAAGCACATTTTGCACTGCTTCCATCTAGTTTGAGAGATCATGGATCGAGATGATGTCGATCTTTAGAAGATCGATGAAAAGAAGAATCTGACCGACCCCTTCACTAAAGCCCTAGCAATAAAGGTGTTCGACAACCACAAGTCGAAGATGGAGATTAGATATTGTGCTGAGTGGCTTTAGGATAGGAGTTGTTAAAAAATGTATCCTAAAGTCAATTATCAACCTATTGATGGTTGAGCTATATTATAATTATAATTAATTTATTAATAAATAAAATAATTTTTTTAGCATTTTCATCATAAAGTTTTTATCTTCTAATGAACTCCATTGCTGTGATAAAATTCTTCAACTATTTAGATTCGATAAAGAGAGAATTTATCGATTAGTCCTTAAAATTGTTCACGATCAAATGATTGGTTGTTATAAAGAGGACAAGATCTATTGAGCATAGATCACTGTATGCCATATAGGTTGATTATTCTCTTAACCAAAGAGTGTGGAGATATCGGTATGGCATACAGATGAGATGTAGGAGTACATCGTCACTGAACGTGATCAACTTCAGAGCATTCTGCTGTTGAGAATGTCTCTTATGGAATATAGGTATAAGTGTCTCTTAGACCTAAGATCATCATAGTGGCTTGCAAGCAACTCACTGTGCTTTGATACCAGACTAACCGAATTTCAAATTCAGTAACAAAAAATTTTTGGGCATAGTCAAGTACTTGCAAAGTCGGTGTGTGGTCAATATGGGATTGACTACTCCAAAATTTGGAGAAGAATGTATCACTGTATTTTAATATAGCAAAACCTTGGCCAGGATAATCCATGAGATGGATTTGATATTTTGAAATACAATATGGATAGCCTGATCAAAGTTGATAGTTAAACTCTGAGGTATCCTACTAGTATTTTGGTCAAGGGGATGAATTATATGGAAACTATATTTATATGGACTCTATGGATGTTGTTCTACACATTCGACCTATCCAACTATCGGATACCATTGCTCGATGGTCACTTCGATTGGTATAAAAATTTATTTCTATGCTACTAGCTTAGATTCAAACCTATAGGATCACACACATTAGAGTTCATGATCTGATCGAATGGTTCATCAATGATTAAGAATTGTTCTAGGGTTAAACGATCAATACGATTGATGTTTAACCTAGTGCAAGTATTGCAAGAGGATTGATTAGCAATTTGATTGCTAATTGGCTTAATTTGATTAAATCAGAGAACTAAGATTAAGTTTAATTAAATATAATTTAATTAGATTTAGTTTGGGCTTGATTGGATCAAGTTCAATTGGTTTATTGGATAAGCCAATGGCAAGATAGAATGAGTCCTAGTTCAATTAGGACTTGTATCAACCCAAACTCTAATTTGATTAGAAAATTAAATTAAATTTAAACCTAATTTAATCTAATTTAATTAGATTCTTAATTGGATTAAGATCTATTTTAATTAGATTGATTTGTTTCTAATTTAATTTGATTAAAAGTTCTTATTTGACCAAGTCAAATTGGAAGTCCTAGTGTGACTAGAACTTCCCATCCTTGCGCCATCTAGGCCCAATGCCCTCCACTCTCTCTTCTTAGAGTTTTGTGTGACCAAACTCTCACACCCAGCAATCCCACGAGCACCCCTTACTCTCTCCCTTATATCCTATATGGAAATTAGGTTGTGGACCAAGTCAAAGGTAGGTAGTTTGTTTTGATTTTGGATTCTATGAGAAGAATCCTAGAAAACCAAAACTCCTCCCATAAGCACCGCCCACTCCCTATTTTCCCTTGATTTTTTTGGTGGAGAAAGCCCATCCTTGTTCCTTGCTAGTATCCCGGTGAAAAAGGAGGGCGCCAGAGCGCAGATATGAGCTTTTTTAAACCATTGTTTTAAAGAAGATCAACCCTTTAAGAGATGCATTTAGATTGACCAATTATTGGAAAATGCTGCCTGTTAGATATATGTGCCCTAGAAGCCAGAATTGGCTGACACTTGTAATACACTTCTAGGGGCAAAATTATAATTTTGACTAAAATCAATAAAATGGGTTATTTTCTATCACATATGTGTATTTAGTGTCTGTGATACATCCTTTGAGTTAATGGTAATGATAATTCATATTTTCAAGAGTTGAAAATTTAAGACATGAATAATCATTATTAACTCATAAAATGCTCCCGACCATAGGATCATCACGAGGATGGTGATTGATCCGGAAGGTTGGTGTACAATCGCTTCTCTTTAGTAGATGAGTCTTGAGTCTACGGTGTGGAGACACCGGAGCGAGAGTACAGGTACTCGTTAGAGAACGAGGGCACTGAGCGTGACCACCTCGAGTAGTCATTAGGGAAGTCTACCTTCTCGTCAATGACTGACTCGATGCTGCAGTAGTGTGTCTGGTTCTTTGACCTGAGATGCATCGGCAGTTCACCTTGAGGGTGTTATAGTTTGACTACACCATTACTCGGTCTCCTAGCCATATGGAACCCTGAGGTGTATGTTGGCTATAGCATGTTCATTGTAGGAACTGGATTGCATCAAGATGGAATCTATCTACCTCGGTGGTAGAGGAGCAGCCCTATGATGATCATGAGAATCAAGTCCAGAAGCCCATGGCCATGGCAGAGTGAAATAATAGAAAGAGTTTCTATTTAGATTTTCACATTGGACTCGAATCGAATGATTACATCATATGACAGAGACTAGGGTTTGACGAGTTCACCTTAACCCTAATCTGATCGGGGCTCAAGATAGAAGAACTTAATCACACAGGTAGCTGCACCAAGAGGTTCGCATTCAGCTCTGATGGGTTGCCACCATATACTGCTAGGTGTCACTGGTGGATTTTGGGAGCAATTAGAATGATTTAGATGATCGATCATTCTAGCTGTTCGAATCAGAAGAGTTCTGATCCATCGAAAGGAGTTTCGATGATGTCGATGATAGAGATCATGACATATCCCATTACCATACAGAACTGAACCTAACTGGGTCACACAAACAAGGGTTTGAATCTGGTGATCATCAATTGAACTGATCTAGTTCAATTGATCTGAATGAGATTCAATTAGGTTCAAGGAAATCGTGCTAGCACTCGATTGAACCTAACGTTCTTCTTTTACTATCATAAATAAGTTGTCCTGACTGAGCCAAAAGGAGTTTGTGCTCAATCAGAGGCCTTCATATGGTCTGACTGGAGGTTGTCCAAGTCAGAAAAGGTTGTCTTATTTTGTAAGACATTACCTGCCATTTTTGGTCACCTGCCATTTCTTGTTCTTTGACTTTGGTCAAAAGTCTACCTTTGACTGGTCAAACGTTGACCATTGACACTTTGACTTTTGACCACATGTCATGCACCTATTGGAGAGCTGGTGGGGGCCTGTCCCCCTGCCAGAACCTGGCAAGGAGAAGGGCGCACGCCACCCTAGGCGTGTGCCCAAGTTGGAGGCGCCTAGGAGTCCTTGTTGGACAAGGACTCCATCTCCTTTTTGGATTCCAATTAGAGTTCTACTAAGAATCCAACTTTGACTGGTCTTAGGCGCCCTCTAAGGAGGAATCCAGGGGACTCTATTCCCACCAATCAGATTTAGATCTGATTTCACAAAGGGTTGTGATTGGTTGGGAAGGAAGAGGAGTTGGATCACAAGCTTAGTCTATAAATAAGACCCTGCGCCCAACTCAATTAAGAATGATGAATCATAGATTTCCCACGCCCCAAGGCTGCCTCTCCCCTCCTTCTCCATGCCAAACCACCTTCTCCCCTTGCTCTCCACGTCCAAAAGGAGTTTTGGACCTTGGTTGGTGCGATTCAGATCAAAGAAAGGCGATCAAAAGCTAAGAAGGCTGCGCTGCTGCAAAGGACGACTGCTGATCTTCAAAAGAGTTTTGAAGATCCTCCAGATCAGATCCAGATCTGATTTTTGGAGGTGTGATAGAGAAGAAGAGGATCTCCAGATCCAACCCGAGTGGATACCGGTAGAGGCCAGGCGCTTGCGTGGCTAAGATCCAGAACCTTCCGCTGCAATCAGGATCATCAACAGGGTAATAGGATTACCCAAATCAGGTAAATTAAATTTGATTTAATTTATCTTATTTTATTTTATTTATTAAAATAATAAGAATCAGATCTAAAACATATCAAGATCTGATTGGGATCAAGAGAAAAATTTTTGAAATATATCTCTTGATCTGATCAGATCTGAACGAACCTGGACCGGGAAAATCAGGATTTCCCTTCAACTGGTATCAGAGCCATGGTTCTAAATTGTTTAGATCTAATTTTAAATTTATTTTAATTAAAAAATAATTGATTTTAGATGTCACATGAGATGTGATCAGATCTGAAATCAGAAAAAATTAAAATTAAATGATTTGGATCTAAGATTAGAAGATATGCATGACTAGTTCTAGAATAGAATAGTTCTATAGAATAGTCTTGCATGTTTTTGATTTAATCTGATTAAATCATATTTTAGATCTTTTTATTTACTATTTTTTGATATTATAAGTGTTATAATAACATCTAAAAAATAGCAAATAAAAATTATTTAATTTTAAATATCATATGAGATATGATTGATGCATGTCTAGACTAGTTGTAGAATAGTTCTACATAATTGTCTAGATTAGAATTTATTTTGATTAGATCAATTTAAATCTAATTTTTTAGATTATTATGAGATAATTTAGATCTGAAAACATGCATGATTTGATACATGAGATGTATGCAAAATATGCCATGATTAGATCTAATTTGTATATGAGATATATGATATAGATCTATAAACTGTTTTGTAGTATTGAATGTTCCTGATTAAGGCGTTCCTCTTGGCCGTCCGGTCATAAGAACGAAGAAGGGTTTAAAGGCCCTCTCTTCCCATTCGATGGGGTGTTCTTATGATGTGTAGGGGTGCTGCGTGTTCGTCCTTAATCAGAAACCCAAAACTTACTTTCTGCAAAACCCTAGATCCTGAAACCCTAGGATTTATTGTGCATATTTTGTTTATGAACCCTACTTAATTAAGAATTAAGTTTATGGAATATTAATTAGGTCTAAAATTGAGAATTTCAGATCTAAGACATATTCATAATACTGGGTTCGGGCTTGGGTAGCTCAATTAGGTCTAAGCGGTTGATCAAACCGAATCAAGAGTTGGTTAGATGGGATCAACAATGCTTAAATTGACCAGCCTAATAGGATTAAGTCTGGGTCAAGATCGAGTCACGATCAAGCAAGACCTAATTAGGCTCAGAGGTTAGAGTCTGGATTGTAGGCTAACCCAATTGGTTCTGACTCAACAATTTGGTGTCTAAGGTAAGTTTGGCACATACGACCGACTGGTTTTTAATTGGAAGCTACTCGACCTGAATGCGTTCTTGTACGAGTTAATGGCATATTCCTTCCACCGGTCTCACTTACCTGGCCATATCTGTTGACACAGTTCTGATCTGAGGTGGTCAATAATCCGAGCTAACCCATGCCACTAGGTTAGTCATAATTGTTATGACTAAGCCAAGTCTAGTTTAATGAGACCTGAATCAATTCTCCCTAAGAAAAGATTAAGTCTGAGGTCTTCCACCATTGTAGATGTGCGGGCCCTTCCCGGGGTTGATTGTTCTCGGCTGGATACAGTGGCTCAGTTGCACCGGAAAGATGCAACCATGTCTATTAGGCATTGGATGCTATGGGCTGGAGGATGAGTTGGGCTCAATATTTTGGATACGGTGAGAGACTCAATTAGGAACCCAGTCTATGCAAATGGTGGGTCTGACTTAACTAAGGAGTGGATCAATATTTCCGGATACGGTGAGATTCATGAATTAGAGACCAAGTTTGGGTGCACCATGATTAGAGAATCATTGAACAAGAGTTGTTCACTCATTGGCTAACCCATCACCAATAACTGTTAGGTGAGGTGATGAGTCAGTTGGTGAGACCGCACCACCCACTAGAAATCATTAATCGTGGAGATTTTCGCATCTCTACAGAGGGAGTGTAGGGATCCGAGAAAATAGTGGGAGCTAATTTGTTTAAAAATAAAATCCCTAAACAAATTGGTCAAGTCAAAATTACAGTATCTAACTAGAATCTTTGACTCTCTACAGGAAAATGTCTGCGTCCAACCCATTGGCACGTATCCTAGGACACACATAGACTGACTGGACCCAATTATAAAGATTGGCTCAGGAACTACAAAATTATTTTGGGTTTCAGAGAAGTTAACCCATGTTTTGGACCAGGACCCTCCCACCTTACCAGCCGTCCATCCACTGAACAGAGAGCGTCTCTGGAAAAATGGATTGACGAAGATAATAAGGCCAGATATTACATGTTGGGCTCGATGTCTGATGAGCTCCAGCGCCAACATGAAGATATCGGGACTGCTCGCCAAATGTTGGCTCACCTGCAGGAGATGTTTGGTGAACAGAGTCGCGCAGCCAAATATCAAGTCACGAAATGACTTTTTAAGGCTAAGATGCGTGATGGGCAGTCAGTCCAAGATCACTGTCTGACAATGATCAAGGACATGGAAGAGCTTGAGAAGCTCGGTGTGAAGTTGGACTTGGACCTGCAGAACGATATTATTCTGCAATCCTTGACTGATGCATATGGGCAATTCATCATGAATTACCACATGCATAAACTTCAAAATTCCTTGGCCGAGTTAATGAATATGCTGGTTACCGCTGAGCTTTCTATGAAAGGTTCTAAAGGCTCAGTTCTTGCTATGGAACGGACTTCTTCCAAAAGAAAGTCTTATGGAAAGAAAAAGAAGTCTGTGAAAAAGCAAAAGGTGGAAGGATCAAAGAAGAAGAAGGCAGAACCGAAGAAGAAGGCCGATGGCAAAGGAAAGTGTTTCCATTGCAACAGCGACGGCCATTGGAAGCGGAACTGCCCTACTTACCTGGCCACCCTGAAGAACAAGAAGGAAGGTCCTTCTGGAGGTATGCTCGTTATTGAGTCTAACCTTACGGTTTCTTCTGCATCCAGTTGGGTGCTTGACTCTGGTTCTAGTGCTCATCTGTGCACTTCTATGCAGGGTCTTGAGGATAGCAGGAGGCTGAGGGATGGAGACATGATCCTACGCATCGGTAATGGAGCAAGAGTTGCTGCAGTAGCCGTGGGAACATACCCTCTTCGATTACCATCTGGTTTAGACTTAGTTTTAAAAGACTGTTATTATGTGCCTGCAGCTAGCAGGAATTTGATTTCTGTTTCATGCTTAGCACAAGAAGGTTATGTGATCACCTTCTTTAAGGACCATTGTAACATTCTTTATGAAAGAAATAAAATTGCAAATGGTTTCCTTATTAATGGTCTTTATCAGCTACATATTGATGTACCTGTTCTAACTATCGAGCAAAACGTGAATGCCAAACGACCTAGGGATAGTCCAAACGACAGATATCTATGGCACCTGAGATTAGGTCATATAGCAGAAGATAGGATCAACAAATTGGAGAAAAATGGGCTATTGAGTCCATTGACTTTTGAGTCATATCCAACTTGTGAATCTTGTCTTCAAGGCAAAATGACTAAACTCCCTTTTGTTGGACATGGGGAGAGGGCCACAGATCTCCTTGCCCTAGTACATACTGATGTGTGCGGCCCATTTGATGTGCCGGCTAGAGGCAATTTTGTCTACTTCATTACCTTTACCGATGATCTGTCTAGGTATGGGTATGTGTATCTTATGAGACACAAGTCTGAAGCTTTTGAAAAGTTCAAAGAATTCAGACATGAAGTAGAAAAACAAACTGGAAAACCCATTAAGGTTCTTCGATCAGATCGAGGAGGTGAATACCTTAGCCGGGAATTCCTAGACTATCTTAAGGAAAATGGCATAGTCTCTCAATGGACTCCACCAGGAACACCTCAACTCAACGGGGTTTCAGAACGGAGAAATCGGACTCTATTGGATATGGTTCGATCCATGATGAGCTTCACAGACCTCCCTGATTTTCTTTGGGGACACTTCATTGTTAACTTCAATCTATCTACTGAATAGGGTTCCCTCTAAAACCGTTCCTACCACACCGTATGAGATATGGCACGGTAAGAAACCAAGTCTGAGTCATCTCAGAATTTGGGGTTGTCCGGCTCATGTCAAAAGACAACAAGCGGACAAGTTAGAGTTTAGGTCCTTTAGAGCTCGATTCATAGGATATCCTAAAGAGTCATTAGGATACTATTTCTACATTCCAGAAGACCACAATGTGATTGTGAGTCGACATGCCATCTTTCTTGAAAAATAGTTTATTCAAGATAGCGGCATTGGAAAGCAGAGATTAAGCTTGATGAGAAAGTCTCACAAGCAGAACGAGCTAAGGACCAAGTGGAACCAAATCAGGTTGAGCCAATAAGAACACTACCTCCTCCACCTCGTAGATCGGAAAGAGTTTTCCCGTCCCCCTGAAAGATACTTAGGTATTATTTCAGAGGATGTAGAGGAAAATGTTCCTCATAGGTAATGGTGCTCATGGTGATGATCCCAAAACCTACAACGAGGCGATATCAGATATCGACTCCGAGAAATGGCTAGAGGCAATGCAAGTCAGAAATTGACTCGATGCACTCAAACCAAGTCTGGACCTTGGTAGATCCACCAGAAGGTATAGTACCTATTGGGTGTAAATGGATCTTCAAGAGAAAGATTGGTGCAGATGGGAATGTGGAGACATTCAAGGCTAGACTGGTGGCAAAAGGTTATAGTCAACGCGAAGGCATTGACTATCAGGATACCTTTTTCCCAGTAGGCTATGCTAAAATCCATCCGCACATTGCTTGCCGTTGCAGCCTATTTCGATTATGAAATATGGCAAATGGACGTGAAAACGGCATTCCTAAATGGATATCTTGAGGAAGATATCTATATGGAACAGCCGCTAGGTTTCACATCCAGTGATACTGATCACAAGGTTTGCAAGCTGCAAAGGTCCATATATGGACTTAAGCAAGCATCTCGGAGCTGGAACACTCGTTTCAATGATGTGATCAAAAAGTTTGGTTTCATCAAAAATGAAGAGGAACCATGTGTTTTCAAAAGGGTCAGTGGGAGCGCTGTTGTCTTCCTCGTATTGTACGTGGATGACATCCTCCTTATTGGGAATGATATTCCCATGTTGACATCAGTCAAGATGTGGTTGTCCAAGGAATTCTCCATGAAAGACCTAGGTGAAGCATCCTTTATTCTAGGAATTAAGGTCTATAGGGATAGACCGAATAGGATGCTAGGACTTTCACAGAAGATGTACATAGAGGAAGTACTAAAGAGGTTTAGTATGGAAAACTCTAAGAGGGGATTAATACCCTTCAGACATGGTATTCATCTTTCCAAGAAGATGTGCCCCAGCACACCTGAGGAAATAGAACGCATGAGCAAGATCCCTTATGCTTCTGCAATAGGGAGCCTCATGTATGCCATGCTATGTACACGACCTGATATAGCCCATGCTGTGAGTGTCACAAGCAGATATCAGTCAAATCCAGGTGAAGAACACTGGACTTCTGTGAAATGTATCCTTAAGTACTTGAGAAGAACTAAGGATATGATGTTGGTCTTTGGTAACGGAGAACTCCAAGTCCAGGGATACACAGACTCGGATTTCATGTCCGATATAGATGATCGAAAGTCGACATCTGGAAGTCTGTTTGTGTGCAATGGTGGTGCTGTCAGCTGGAAGAGTTCCAAGCAAACGGCGATACCACCTCATCCGCGATTACCTTGAAAAGGATTACGTCGAGGTCAAGAGAGTCAACTCCGCAGATAATGTGGCAGACCCACTTACAAAGCCGTTGGGCCAGCAGAAGATCGAAGCCCACCTTGAGAAGATGGGACTTAGACTTGTAGCCAATTGGCTTTAGGACAAGTGGGAGATTGTTAGATATATGTGCCCTAGAAGCCAGAATTGGCTGACACTTGTAATACACTTCTAGGGGCAAAATTATAATTTTGACTAAAATCAATAAATGGGTTATTTTCTATCACATATGTGTATTTAGTGTCTGTGATACATCCTTTGAGTTAATGGTAATGATAATTCATATTTTCAAGAGTTGAAAATTTAAGACATGAATAATCATTATTAACTCATAAAATGCTCCCGACCATAGGATCATCACGAGGATGGTGATTGATCCGGAAGGTTGGTGTACAATCGCTTCTCTTTAGTAGATGAGTCTTGAGTCTACGGTGTGGAGACACCGGAGCGAGAGTACAGGTACTCGTTAGAGAACGAGGGCACTGAGCGTGACCACCTCGAGTAGTCATTAGGGAAGTCTACCTTCTCGTCAATGACTGACTCGATGCTGCAGTAGTGTGTCTGGTTCTTTGACCTGAGATGCATCGGCAGTTCACCTTGAGGGTGTTATAGTTTGACTACACCATTACTCGGTCTCCTAGCCATATGGAACCCTGAGGTGTATGTTGGCTAT
>QRFJ01001898.1:226260-261507 GCA_006176705.1 Cocos nucifera | reverse complement strand
GGTTCGTTCAGATCTGATCAGATCAAGAGATATATTTCAAAATTTTTCTCTTGATCCGTCAGATCTTGATGCTTTCAGATCTGATTCTTATTTATTTAATAAAAAATTAAATGAAAAGATAAATTAAATCACATTCAATTTACCTGAATAGGGTAATCCTATTACCCTGTTGATGATCCTGTTGCAGCGGAAGGTTCTGGATCAAGCCACGCAAGCGCCTGGCTCTACCGGTATCCATCGGGCTGGATCTGGAGATCCTCTTCTTCTCTATCACGCTCCAAAAATCAGATCTGGATTGATCTGAGGATCTTCAAAACTCTTTTGAAGATCAGCAGTCGCTCTTGCAGCAGCGCAGCTTCTTGCTTTTGATCTCCTTTTCTTGATCTAAATGCACAACTCCAAATCCAAAACACTTTTGGACGTGGAGAGCAAGGGGAGAAGAGAGTATGGCATGGAGAAAGGGGAGAGAGGCAGCCTTGGGGCGTGGGAAGATTGCTTCTTGATTGATTTTTTCACTTGGGCGCTGGGTCTCTTATATAGACTAAGCGTGATCCAAGTCATCTTCCTCCCAACCAATCACAACCCTTTGTGAAATCAGATCTAAATCTGATTGGTGGGATTAGAGTCCCCTGGATTCCTACTTGGAGAGTGCCTTGGACCAGTCAAACTGGATTCTTAGAAGAACTCTCATTGGAATCCTAAAGGGAGATGGAGTCCTTGTCCCACAAGGACTCCATGCCGCCTCTTACTGGGCTCACGCCTCCCTTGGCGTGCGCCCATCTCCTTGCCAGGTTCTGGCAGGGGGACAAGCCCCCACCAGCTCTCCAATAGGTGCATGACATGTGGTCAAAAGTCAAAGTGTGAATGGTCAACGTTTGACCAGTCAAAGGTAGACTTTTGACCAAAGTCAAAGAACAAGAAATGCAGGTGACCAAAAATGGCAGGTAATGTCTTACAAATAAGACATACCTTTTCTGACTTGGACAACCTCCAGTCAGACCATATGAAGGCCTCTGATTGAGCACAAACTCCTTTGGCTCAGTCAGGATAACTTATTTATGATAGTAAAAGGAGAACGTTAGGTTCAATCGAGTGCTAGCACGATTTCCTTGAACCTAATTGAATCTCATTCAGATCAATTGAACTAGATCAGTTCAATTGATGATCACCAGATTCAAACCCTTGTTTGTGTGACCCAGTTAGGTTCAGTTCTTGTATGGTAATGGGATATGTCATGATCTCTATCATCGACATCATCGAAACTCCTTTCGATGGATCAGAACTCTTCTGATTCGAACAGCTAGAATGATCGATCATCTAAATCATTCTAATTGCTCCCAAAATCCACCAGTGACACCTAGCAGTATATGGTGGCAACCCATCAGAGCTGAATGCGAACCTCTTGGTGCAGCTACTGTGTGATTAAGTTCTTCTATCTTGAGCCCCGATCAGATTAGGGTTAAGGTGAACTCGTCAAACCCTAACTCTGTCATATGATGTAATCATTCGATTCAGTCCAATGTGAAAATCTAAATAGAAACTCTTTTCTATTATTTCACTCTGCCATGGCCATGGGCTTCTGGACTTGATTCTCATGATCATCATAGGGCTGCTCCTCTACCACCGAGGTAGATAGATTCCATCTTGATGCAATCCAGTTCCTACAATGAACATGTCATAGCCAACATACACCTCAGGGTTCCATATGGCTAGGAGACCGAGTAATGGTGTAGTCAAACTATAACACCCTCAAGGTGAACTGCCGATGCACTCAGGTCAAAGAACCAGACACACTACTGCAGCTCGAGTCAGTCATTGACGAGAAGGTAGACTCCCTAATGACTACTCGAGGTGGTCACGCTCAGTGCCCTCGTTCTCTAACGAGTACCTGTACTCTCGCTCCGGTGTCTCCACACCATAGACTCAAGACTCATCTACTAAGAGAAGCGATTGTACACCAACCTTCCGGATCAATCACCATCCTCGTGATGATCCTATGGTCGGGAGCATTTATGAGTTAATAATGAATTATTCATGTCTTAAATTTTCAACTCTTGAAAATATGAATTATCATTACCATTAACTCAAGGATGTATCACAGACACTAAATACACATTATGATAGAAAATAACCCATTTTATTAAATTTATAGTCAAAATTATAATTTTGCCCCTAGAAGTGTATTACAAGTGTCAGCCAATTCTGGCTTCTAGGGCACATATATCTAACAATCTCCCACTTGTCCTAAAGCCAATTGGCTACAAGTCTAAGTCCCATCTTCTCAAGGTGGGCTTCGATCTTCTGCTGGCCCAATGGCTTTGTAAGTGGGTCTGCCACATTATCTGCGGAGTCGACTCTCTTGACCTCGACGTAACCCTTCTCGAGGTAATCGCGGATGAGGTGGTATCGCCGCTCAATGTGCTTGGATTTTTGGTGAGACCTCGGCTCCTTAGCAAGGGCTATGGTGCCATTGTTGTCGCAGTATAGGGGAATGGCATCTGATGGCATTACTCCGATTTCTGCAGCAAACTTCTTGTACCAGAATGCTTCCTTTGCAGCCTCTGATGCAGCGATATATTCTGCTTCCATGGTGGAATCTGCTATCACCGTTTGCTTGAACTCTTCCAGCTGACAGCACCACCATTGCACACAAACAGACTTCCAGATGTCGACTTTCGATCATCTATATCGACATAAATCCGAGTCTGTGTATCCCTGGACTTGGAGTTCTCCATTACCAAAGACCAACATCATATCCTTAGTTCTTCTCAAGTACTTAAGGATACATTTCACAGAAGTCCAGTGTTCTTCACCTGGATTTGACTGATATCTGCTCGTGACACTCACAGCATGGGCTATATCAGGTCGTGTACATAGCATGGCATACATGAGGCTCCCTATTGCAGAAGCATAAGGGATCTTGCTCATGCGTTCTATTTCCTCAGGTGTGCTAGGGCACATCTTCTTGGAAAGATGAATACCATGTCTGAAGGGTATTAATCCCCTCTTAGAGTTTTCCATACTAAACCTCTTTAGTACTTCCTCTATGTACATCTTCTGTGAAAGTCCTAGCATCCTATTCGGTCTATCCTATAGACCTTAATTCCTAGAATAAAGGATGCTTCACCTAGGTCTTTCATGGAGAATTCTTTGACAACCACATCTTGAACTGATGTCAACATGGGAATATCATTCCAATAAGGAGGATGTCATCCACGTACAATACGAGGAAGACAACAGCGCTCCCACTGACCTTTTTGAAAACACATGGTTCCTCTTCATTTTTGATGAAACCAAACTTTTTGATCACATCATTAAAACGAGTGTTCCAGCTCCGAGATGCTTGCTTAAGTCCATATATGGACCTTTGCAGCTTGCAAACCTTGTGATCAGTATCACTGGATGTGAAACCTAGTGGCTGTTCCATATAGATATCTTCCTCAAGATATCCATTTAGGAATGCCATTTTCACGTCCATTTGCCATATTTCATAATCGAAATAGGCTGCAACAGCAAGCAATGTGCGGATGGATTTTAGCATAGCTACTGGGGAAAAGGTATCCTGATAGTCAATGCCTTCACGTTGACTATAACCTTTTGCCACTAGTCTAGCCTTGAATGTCTCCACATTCCCATCTGCACCAATCTTTCTCTTGAAGATCCATTTACATCCAATAGGTACTATACCTTCTGGTGGATCTACCAAGGTCCAGACTTGGTTTGAGTGCATCGAGTCAATTTCTGACTTCATTGCCTCTAAGCCATTTCTCGGAGTCGATATCTGATATCGCCTCGTTGTAGGTTTTGGGATCATCACCATGAGCACCATTACCTATGAGGAACATTTTCTCTACTCCTCTGAAATAATACCTAAGTACTTTCAGGGGGATGGGAAACTCTTTCCGATCTACGAGGTGGAGGAGGTAGTGTTCTTATTGGCTCAACCTGATTTGGTTCCATCATTGGTTCCTTAGCTCGTTTCTCTTGTGAGACTTTCTCATCAAGCTTAATCTGCTTTCCAATGCCACTATCTTGAATAAACTATTTTTCAAGAAAGATGGCATGTCGACTCACAATCACATTGTGGTCTTCTGGAATGTAGAAATAGTATCCTAATGACTCTTTAGGATATCCTATGAATCGAGCTCTAAAGGACCTAAACTCTAACTTGTCCACTTGTTGTCTTTTGACATGAGCCGGACAACCCCAAATTCTGAGATGACTCAGACTTGGTTTCTTACCATGCCATATCTCATACGGTGTGGTAGGAACGGTTTTAGAGGGAACCCTATTCAGTAGATAGATTGAAGTTAACAATGAGTGTCCCCAAAGAAAATCAGGGAGGTCTATGAAGCTCATCATGGATCGAACCATATCTAATAGGGTCCGATTTCTCCATTCTGAAACCCCGTTGAGTTGAGGTGTTCCTGGTGGAGTCCATTGAGAGACTATGCCATTTTCCTTAAGATAGTCTAGGAATTCCCGACTAAGGTATTCACCTCCTCGATCTATCGAAGAACCTTAATGGGTTTTCCAGTTTATTTTTCTACTTCATGTCTGAATTCTTTGAACTTTTCAAAAGCTTCAGACTTGTGTCTCATAAGATACACATACCCATACCTAGACAGATCATCGGTAAAGGTAATGAAGTAGACAAAATTGCCTCTAGCCGGCACATCAAATGGGCCGCACACATCAGTATGTACTAGGGCAAGGAGATCTGTGGCCCTCTCCCCATGTCCAACAAAAGGGAGTTTAGTCATTTTGCCTTGAAGACAAGATTCACAAGTTGGATATGACTCAAAAGTCAATGGACTCAATAGCCCATTTTTCTCCAATTTGTTGATCCTATCTTCTGCTATATGACCTAATCTCAGGTGCCATAGATATCTGTCGTTTGGACTATCCCTAGGTCGTTTGGCATTCACGTTTTGCTCGATAGTTAGAACAGGTACATCAATATGTAGCTGATAAAGACCATTAATAAGGAAACCATTTGCAATTTTATTTCTTTCATAAAAGAATGTTACAATGGTCCTTAAAGAAGGTGATCACATAACCTTCTTGTGCTAAGCATGAAACAGAAATCAAATTCCTGCTAGCTGCAGGCACAAAATAACAGTCTTTCAAAACTAAGTCTAAACCAGATGGTAATCGAAGAGGGTATGTTCCCACGGCTACTGCAGCAACTCTTGCTCCATTACCGACGCGTAGGATCATGTCTCCATCCCTCAGCCTCCTGCTATCCTCAAGACCCTGCATAGAAGTGCATAGGTGAGCACTAGAACCAGAGTCAAGCACCCAACTGGATGCAGAAGAAACCGTAAGGTTAGACTCAATAACGAGCATACCTCCAGAAGGACCTTCCTTCTTGTTCTTTAGGGTGGCCAGGTAAGTAGGGCAGTTCCGCTTCCAATGGCCGTCGCTGTTGCAATGGAAACACTTTCCTTTGCCAACGACCTTCTTCTTCGGTTCTGCCTTCTTCTTCTTTGATCCTTCTACCTTTTGCTTTTTCACAGACTTCCTTTTCTTTCCATAAGACTTTCTTTTGGAAGAAGTCCATTCCATAGCAAGAACTGAGCCTTTAGAACCTTTCATAGAAAGCTCAGCGGTAACCAGCATATTCATCAACTCAGCCAAGGAATTTTGAAGTTTATGCATGTGGTAATTCATGATGAATTGCCCATATGCATCAGTCAAGGATTGCAGAATAATATCATTCTGCAGGTCCAAGTCCAACTTCACACCGAGCTTCTCAAGCTCTTCCATGTCCTTGATCATTGTCAGACAGTGATCTTGGACTGACTGCCCATCACGCATCTTAGCCTTAAAAAGTCATTTCGTGACTTGATATTTGGCTGCGCGACTCTGTTCACCAAACATCTCCTGCAGGTGAGCCAACATTTGGCGAGCAGTCCCGATATCTTCATGTTGGCGCTGGAGCTCATCAGACATCGAGCCCAACATGTAGTATCTGGCCTTATTATCTTCGTCAATCCATTTTTCCAGAGACGCTCTCTGTTCAGTGGATGGACGAGCTGGTAAGGTGGGAGGGTCCTGGTCCAAAACATGTGTTAACTTCTCGGAACCCAAAACAATTTTGTAATTCCTGAGCCAATCTTTATAATTGGGTCCAGTCAGTCTATGTGTGTCTAGGATACGTGCCAGTGGGTTGGACGCAGACATTTTCCTGTAGAGAGTCAAAGATTCTAGTTAGATACTGTAATTTTGACTTGACCAATTTGTTTAGGGAATTTTATTTTTAAACAAATTAGCTCCCACTATTTTCTCGGATCCCTACACTCCCTCTGTAGAGATGCGAAAATCTCCACGATAATGATTTCTAGTGGGTGGTGCGGTCTCACCAACTGACTCATCACCTCACCTAACAGTTATTGGTGATGGGTTAGCCAATGAGTGAACAACTCTTGTTCAATGATTCTCTAATCATGGTGCACCCAAACTTGATCTCTAATTCATGAATCTCACCGTATCCGAATATTGATCCACTCCTTAGTTAAGTCAGACCCACCATTTGCATAGACTGGGTTCCTAATTGAGTCTCTCACCGTATCCGGAAATATTGAGCCCAACTCATCCTCCAGCCCATAGCATCCAATGCCTAATAGACATGGTTGCGTCTTCCCGGTGCAACTGAGCCACTGTATCCAGCCGAGAACAATCAACCCCGGGAAGGGCCCGCACATCTACAATGGTGGAAGACCTCAGACTTAATCTTTTCTTAGGGAGAATTGATTCAGGTCTCATTAAACTAGACTTGGCTTAGTCATAACAATTATGACTAACCTAGTGGCATGGGTTAGCTCGGATTATTGACCACCTCAGATCAGAACTGTGTCAACAGATATGGCCAGGTAAGTGAGACCGGTGGAAGGAATATGCCGTTAACTCGTACAAGAACGCATTCAGGTCGAGTAGCTTCCAATTAAAAACCAGTCGGTCGTCTGTGCCAAACTTACCTTAGACACCAAATTGTTGAGTCAGAACCAATTGGGTTAGCCTACAATCCAGACTCTAACCTCTGAGCCTAATTAGGTCTTGCTTGATCGTGACTCGATCTTGACCCAGACTTAATCCTATTAGGCTGGTCAATTTAAGCATTGTTGATCCCATCTAACCAACTCTTGATTCGGTTTGATCAACCGCTTAGACCTAATTGAGCTACCCAAGCCTGAACCCAGTATTATGAATATGTCTTAGATCTGAAATTCTCAATTTTAGACCTAATTAATATTCCATAAACTTAATTCTTAATTAAGTAGGGTTCATAAACAAAATATGCACAATAAATCCTAGGGTTTCAGGATCTAGGGTTTTGCAGAAAGTAAGTTTTGGGTTTCTGATTAAGGACGAACACGCAGCACCCCTACACATCATAAGAACACCCCATCGAATGGGAAGAGAGGGCCTTTAAACCCTTCTTCGTTCTTATGACCGGACGGCCAAGAGGAACGCCTTAATCAGGAACATTCAATAAACATTCAATACTACAAAACAGTTATAGATCTATATCATATATCTCATATACAAATTTAGATCTAACCATGGCATATTTTGCATACATCTCATGTATCATAATCATGCATGTTTTCAGATCTAAATTATCACATAATAATCTGAAAAATTAGATTTAAATTGATCTAATCAAAATAAATTCTAATCTAGACAATTATGTAGAACTATTCTACAACTAGTCTAGTCATGCATCTATCATATCTCATATGATATTTAAAATTAAATAATTTTTATTTGCTGTTTATCAGATGTTATTATAACACTTATAATATCAGAAAACAGTAAATAAGAAGATCTAAAATATGATTTAATCATATTAAATCAAAGACATGCAAAACTATTCTATAGAACTATTCTATTCTAGAACTAGTCATGCATATCTTCATGTTCTTAGATCCAAATCATTTAATTTTAATTTTTCCTGATTTCAGATCTGATCACATCTCATGTGACATCTAAAATCACGTTATTTTTAATTAAAATAAAATTAAAAATCAGATCTAAACTATTTTTAGAACCTGGCTCTGATACCACTTGAAGGGAAATCCTGATTTCCCTGACCAGGTTCGTTCAGATCTGATCAGATCAAGAGATATATTTCAAAATTTTTCTCTTAGATCTGCGTCAGATCAGGGATGCTTCAGATCTGATTCTTATTTATTTAATAAAAAATTAAATGAAAAGGATAAATTAAATCACATTCAATTTACCTGAATAGGGTAATCCTATTACCCTGTTGATGATCCTGTTTGCAGCGGAAGGTTCTGGATCAAGCCACGCAAGCGCCTGGCCTCTACCGGTATCCACTCGGGCTGGATCTGGAGATCCTCTTCTTCTCTATCACGCCTCCAAAAATCAGATCTGGATCTGATCTGGAGGATCTTCAAAACTCCTTTTGAAGATCTGCAGTCGCTCTTCGCAGCAGCGCAGCCTTCTTGCTTTTGATCTCCTTTTCTTGATCTAAATCGCACCAATCCAAATCCAAAACACTTTTGGACGTGGAGAGCAAGGGGAGAAGAGAGTATGGCGTGGAGAAAGGGGAGAGAGGCAGCCTTGGGGCGTGGGAAGATTGCTTCTTGATTGATTTTTTCACTTGGGCGCTGGGTCTCTTATATAGACTAAGCGTGATCCAAGTCATCTTCCTCCCAACCAATCACAACCCTTTGTGAAATCAGATCTAAATCTGATTGGTGGGATTAGAGTCCCCTGGATTCCTACTTGGAGAGTGCCTTGGACCAGTCAAACTGGATTCTTAGAAGAACTCTCATTGGAATCCTAAAGGGAGATGGAGTCCTTGTCCCACAAGGACTCCATGCCGCCTCTTACTGGGCTCACGCCTCCCTTGGCGTGCGCCCATCTCCTTGCCAGGTTCTGGCAGGGGGACAAGCCCCCACCAGCTCTCCAATAGGTGCATGACATGTGGTCAAAAGTCAAAGGGTGAATAGTCAACGTTTGACCAGTCAAAGGTAGACTTTTGACCAAAGTCAAAGAACAAGAAATGGCAGGTGACCAAAAATGGCAGGTAATGTCTTACAAATAAGACAACCTATTCTGACTTGGACAACCTCTAGTCAGACCATATGAAGGCCTCTGATTGAGCACAAACTCCTTTGGCTCAGTCAGGACAACTTATTTATGATAGTAAAAGAAGAACGTTAGGTTCAATCGAGTGCTAGCACGATTTCCTTGAACCTAATTGAATCTCATTCAGATCAATTGAACTAGATCAGTTCAATTGATGATCACCAGATTCAAACCCTTGTTTGTGTGACCCAGTTAGGTTCAGTTCTGTATGGTAATGGGATATGTCATGATCTCTATCATAGACATCATCGAAACTCCTTTCGATGGATCAGAACTCTTCTGATTCGAACAGCTAGAATGATCGATCATCTAAATCATTCTAATTGCTCCCAAAATCCACCAGTGACACCTAGCAGTATATGGTGGCAACCCATCAGAGCTGAATGCGAACCTCTTGGTGCAGCTACTTATGTGATTCAGTTCTTCTATCTTGAGCCCCGATCAGATTAGGGTTAAGGTGAACTCGTCAAACCCTAATCTCTGTCATATGATGTAATCATTCGATTCGAGTCCAATGTGAAAATCTAAATAGAAACTCTTTCTATTATTTCACTCTGCCATGGCCATGGGCTTCAGGACTTGATTCTCATGATCATCATAGGGCTACTCCTCTACCACCGAGGTAGATAGATCCCATCTTGATGCAATCCAGTTCCTACAATGAACATGTCACAGCCAACATACACCTCAGGGTTCCATATGGCTAGGAGACCGAGTAATGGTGTAGTCAAACTATAACACCCTCAAGGTGAACTGCCGATGCATCTCAGGTCAAAGAACCAGACACACTACTGCAGCATCGAGTCAGTCATTGACGAGAAGGTAGACTCCCTAATGACTACTCGAGGTGGTCACGCTCAGTGCCCTCGTTCTCTAACGAGTACCTGTACTCTCGCTCCGGTGTCTCCACACCGTAGACTCAAGACTCATCTACTAAAGAGAAGCGATCGTACACCAACCTTTCGGATCAATCACCATCCTCGTGATGATCCTATGGTCGGGAGCTATTTATGAGTTAATAATGATTATTCATGTCTTAAATTTTCAACTCTTGAAAATATGAATTATCATTACCATTAACTCAAAGGATGTATCACAGACACTAAATACACATGTGTGATAGAAAATAACCCATTTATTAATTATAGTCAAAATTACAATTTTGCCCCTAGAAGTGTATTACAAGTGTCAGCCAATTCTGGCTTCTAGGGCACATATATCTAACATAAACCAGATGGTAGTCGAAGAGGGTTTGTTCCCACGACCATGGTAGCAACTCTTGCTCCATTTTCAACACATAGGATCATCTCACCATCCCTCAGACTCCTGCTATCCTCAAGACCCTACATAGAAGTGCACAAGTGAGCACTAGAACCAGAGTCAAGCACCCAACTAGATGCAGAAGAAACCATAAGGTTAGACTCAATAACAAGCATACCTCCAAAAGGACCCGCCTCCTTCTTCTTTAGGGTGACTAGGTAAGTAGGATAGTTTTGCTTTCAATGGCCGTCATTGTTGCAATGGAAATACTTTCCTTTATCAGCGGCCTTCTTCTTCAGCTCTGTCTTTTTCTTTTTTTCTCCTTCCATCTTCTGCTTTTTCACAGACTTCTTCTTTCCAAAAGACTTTCTCTTGAAAGAAGTCTATTCTATAGCAAGTACTGAGCCTTTAGAACCTTTCATAGAAAGCTCAGCGGTAACCAGCATGTTCATAAGTTTGACCAAGGAGTTTTGAAGTTTATGCATATGGTAGTTCATGATGAACTGTCCATATGCATCAGTCAAAGATTGTAAAATTATATCATTCTATAGATCCAAGTCCAACCTTACTCCGAGCTTCTCAAGCTCTTCCAAGTCCTTAATCATCATTAGACAATGATCTTGGACTGATTGTCTATCACGCATCTTAGTCTTGAACAGTCGTTTAGTGCCTTGATACTTGGCTGCACGACTCTGTTCGCCTAACATCTCCTATAGGTGAGCCAACATTTGGCAAGCAGTCCTGATATCTTCATGTTGGTGCTAAAGTTCATTGGACATCGAGCCTAATATATAGTATTTGGCCTTATTATCATCATCTATCCACTTATCTAGAGATGCTCTCTGCTCAACGAATGGACGAGCTGGTAAGGTGGGAGGATCCTGATCTAGTACATGAGTTAACTTCTCGGAACCCAAAATATTTTTAAAGTTCTGGAGCCAATCCTTATAATTTAGTTCGATCAGTCTATGGGCGTCCAAGATTCGTGCTAGTGGGTTGGATGCAGATATTTTCCTATAGAGAGTCAAAGTTTCTAGTTAGATACTGTAATTAAGACTTAACTAATTTATTTAGGGATTTTATTTTTAAATAAATTAGCTTCCACTATTTTTTTGAATCCCTACACTCTCTCTGTAGAGATGCGAAAATCTCCATGATTACTGATTTCTAGTGGATGGTGCAGTCCCACCGACTTGCTCATCACCTCATCTAATAGTTATTGGTGATGGGTTAGCCAATGAGTGAACTACTCTCGTTCAACGATTCTTTAATCATGATGCACCCAAACTTGATCTCTAATTTATGAATCTCACTGTATCAAGAATATTGATCCACTCCTTAGCTAAGTCAGACCCACCATTTGCATAGATTGGATTTCTAATTGAGTCTCTCATTGTATCTAGAATATTGAGCCCAATCCATCCTCCAGCCTGTAGCATCCAATGCCTAATAGACATGGTTGCGTCTTCTCGGTGCAACTGAGCCACTGTAACCAGTCAAGAACAATCAATCTCGAGAAGAGCCCACACATCTATAATGGTGGAAGACCTTAGACTTAATCTTTTCTTAGGAGGATTTGATTTAGATCTCATTAAACTAGACTTGACATAGTCATAACCATTATGACTAACCTAGTAGCATGGGTTAGCTCGAATTATTGACCACCTCATATCAGAACTGAGTCAACAAACATAGCCAGATAAGTGAGACCGATGGAAGGGATATGCCATTAGCTCGACAAGAACGCATTCGAGTCAAGTAGCTCCTAATTAAAAATCAGTCGATCGTATCTGCCAAACTTACCTTAGACACCAAATTATTGAGTCAGAATCAATTGGGTTAGCCTATAATCTAGACTCTAACCATTGAGCCTAATTAGGTCATAGCTTGATCGATCATTCACGTGACACGATCTTGACCTAGACTTAATCCTATTAAGGCTTGGTCAATTTAAGCATTATTGATCCCATCTAACCAACTCTTGATTCGGTTTGATCAACCGCTAGACCTAATTGAGCTACCCAAGTTCGAACCCAATTTTATGAACCTGTCTTAGATCTGAAAATTCTCAATTATAGACCTAATATGTTTCATAATCTTAATTCTTAATTAAGTTAAGGGTTCATAAACAAAACATATAAACAAGATCCAAGGATTTTAGGATCTAGGATTTTACAGAAAGTAAGTTTTTAATTTCTGATTAAGGACAAACGCGCAGCACCCCTACACATCATAAGAACATCCCATCGAATGAGAGGAGAGGATCTTTAAACTCTACTTTGTTCTTATGATCGGCAGCTAAGAGAAATGCCTTAATTAGAAATACAACTAATCTACAAAAACTAAGTAGATCTAAGCATATATCTCATATAAAAATTGATCTAATTAAAACATATTTTGCATACATCTCATGTATCATGCATGCATATTTTTTAGATCTAAATTATCTCATAATCATCTAAAAAATTAAATTTAAATTTGATCTCATCAAATAAAATTTAATCTAGACCTATTTGTAGAACTATTCTACAACTAGTCTAAACATGCAACTATCATATCTCATATGAATAAATTAAATTTAATTTATTTTCTATTTTTAGATCTGATTATAATATTTATAAGATTAGAAATAGTAAATAAATTGATCAAAAAATTATATTTAATCAAATAAAAATTATGATTATACTAGACTAGACATAGAATAATTCTATTCCTAGTCTAGTTATGCATCTCATACATATTAGATCTAGATTAATTAATTTTAATTTTCTAATTTTTTTATTTTAAATCTAATTACATCTCATGTGATATCTAAAATCACTAATTTATTAGATTAAATAAGATCTAAATAAATTTTATAAGAACCTGACTCTGATACCAATTGAAGGGAAATCCTAAATTTTTGGGGTCAGATTCGTTCAGATCTGATTGGATCGAGAGGCATATTTCAAAAATATTCTCTTAGATCCTAATTAGATCTAACATTTTTTAGATCTTATTCTATGATTTGATAAATAATAAAATTAAATTAAATTAAATCTAAATTAGTTTTATCTTGAGATGGGTAATCTAATTATCCATTGATGGTCTTGTTGATTGCCTGAGGTTCTGAATCTAACCATGCAAGTGCCTGGCCTCTACCCATATCCACTTAGGATGGATCTAGAGATCTTCTCCTTCTTTATCTCATGTCCAAAAATTAGATCTGGATCTAATCTGGAGGACCTTCAAAACTCCTTCTGAAGATCAGCAGTCATCTCTGCAGCAGTGCTGCCTTCTTCCTTTCTCGTCAGCCTTTTCTTGCCTGAATCGCACTAATCTAAAGGGCCCAACTTTCTTGGACATGGAAGGAGAGAGAGGATTAAAAATGTGGCATGGAGAAGGGAGAGGGGCAACCTTGGGGCATGGCAAAGAAAAATTCTATGAAAGTTGGGCGCAGATAGGTCTTTATATAGACCTTACTGCACCATGCAGTGCCACATCACCCCGGCCAATCACGTTGCTTCATTCAATCAGATCTAAATCTGATTGGTGGGATGATATCACCGGATCCAATCAAATGAGAGACCCATAGATACATCCTAAGGTGGTGCCTAAGATTGGTCAAAGTCTATAGATGAGGGTCACCTAGTTTGAATCCAAGAAGCAACCAGGAGTCCCATCCGTATGGGACTCCAAACGTCTGTATCCATGGACGCATGCCATCCTAGGCGTGCGCCCCCTCCTTTCCAATTTCTAGGGAGGGGATAAGCTCCTATCTACTCTCCAATAAGTGCATGACACATGGGCAGATGTCCAAGGGTCAAAGGTCAATGTTTGACTAAAGTCAAAGAACAAGAATTAGCAGATGATGGAAAATGGCAGGTGTTGTCTTAAATTTATCTTATAAATTAAGACAACCCTTTTCTAACTTGGACAAGCTCCAGTCAGACTAGATAAAGGTATTTGAGTGAGCACAAACTCATTTGGCTCAGTCAAGATAATTTTTTTTAATGATAGAAGAAGAAGAATATTAGGCTCAATCGTGTGCTAGCACGATTTTCTTAAACCTAATTGAATCTAATTCAAATCAATTGAACTGAGTTAGTTCAATCGATAATATCCAGATCCAAACCCTTGTTTGTATGACCCAGTTAGGTTCAATTCTATATGGTAATGGGATATGTAGTGATCTCCATCATCAACATCATCGAAACACCTTTCGATGGATCAAAGCTTTTCTGATTTAGACAACTAGAATGATCGATCATCTAAATCATTCTAACCGCTACCAAAATCCACCAGGGACACCTAGCACTATATGGTGGCAACCCATCAAAATTAAAAATGAACCTCTCGGTGTAGCTACTTGTGCGATTAAGTTCTTTTATCTTGAGCCCCGATCAGATTAGGGTTAAGGTGAACTCGTCAAACCCTAATTTCTATCATATGATTTAATCATTCGATTCAAGTCTAATGTGAAAAACTTAATAGAAACTCTTTCTATTATTTCACTCTATGCCAAGGCCATGGGCTTACGGACTTGATTCTCATGATCATCATAGGGCTGCTCCTCATCCACCGAGGTAGATAGATTCTATCTTGGTGCAATCCAATTCCTACAATGAACATGCTATAGCCAACATACACCTCAGGGTTCCGAATGGCTAGGAGCCTGAGTCATGGTGTAGTCAAACTATAACATCCTCAAGGTGAACTACCGATGCACCTCAGGTCAAAGAACCAGACACACCACTGCAACTTCAAGTCAGTCACCGATGAGAAGATAGACTTCCTTATGACTACTCGAGGTGGTCACGCTCAGTGCCCTCGTTCTCTAACGAGTACCTATACTCTTGCTCTGGTGTCTGTACACCATAGACTCAATACTCATCTACTATAAAGAAGCGATTGTACACTAACCTTTTGGATCAATCACCATCCTCATGACGATCCTACGGTCAGGAGCATTTTATAAGTTAATAATAAAAATTTTTGTCTTAAATTTTCAACTTTTGAAAATAAGAATTATCATGACCATTAACTCAAGGGACGTATCACAGACACTAAATACACTAATGTGATAGAAAATAATCCATTTTATTATTTATAGTCAAAATTATAATTTTGCCCCTAGAAGTGTATTTTAAGTGTCAATCAATTCTGACTTCTAGGGCACACATATCTAACATATGCAACCTCGATCTGAGTCTCCTTAATCCAGTAGGTACATATTTGCATCATCTTCACTATTCTTTTCATCCTTTTCTAACTTTGGCTTGCTTATCATTGTAGAAATGACTCTCGAAGAGTTTGAAAGTTTGGCTAAACGACTTCGGGCCAAGAAAAGAAAGGGGGATGCACCTATAGAGACATCCAAATGGTCAAAGATCAGCAGCTCAAGTTCGGTCGCTCCTACCTAGGCAGCCCCTAGACCTAAAATTGTAGTGCCTCTATCGACCTTGAGTCTGCCCACCGAGGTCCTTGCCTTAGTGCCATTTGTCAAAGGGGAAAGCAATAGAAGAAGGTAATGGCGAAGAAAACTTGAATTCAAAAAGACTTTGAGGAATCTAGTGGTGATAGCATCAACTGGGGAAATACTTCATTTGATAATTGGAGGGTCATCAAAACCCTAGTTGATGGGTGCATTCTGCCAAGCATGATAGATAGAGTCATTTTCACCGACCCTGAACAGCGGGCAAAGGCCATAGGCTTCTTGGAGGTAATCAAAGGCTTGGTGCTTATCGGTTGATAGAATTATCATTCATAATATGATTTCTTAGCCGCATCTTTCTAAATGAAGGTTAGGTTGACCAACCAAAGTTGAGCTTAATCATTCACTGGTTTGATGGACCAAGTATGGTCATGTTAATGGTTGGACCTAACTGAATATTTTTTAGTGGAGGCTAAAGCCTACTGATTAGGGACTGAGAAAAAAATTAAATTATTAAAAATTATTTTAAAAAATAATTGATTATGAACCTACCCTTAGATGTATATGAGTTGACCAACCAAAGTTGGGCTCATGTGTAGTGTATATGGATTCTAGTACCCACTAAGAAATTAAGATAATTTCTTGAATTGGAGGTAGAGGCTACCAATTTGAATAAAATAGTGGAAGAATATTTTGATTAAAATCCAAATCTTTAAGTTTAATGAATCAATTACTAATTAGATTTTAATTTTTCTTGGTGCAGATATGGCCACTTTTCTATCGCTCTGATCATTGTTAGACAATGATAAGTTGGTGGGACCTAACTTCAGTAGCTGGTACCAAAAGTTGAAGATAGTCTTGGAGCATGAACGGATCCTGTATGTATTGATGGATTCTATATCTGAGGAGCTAGCTCCCAATGCATGTGGAACAGTTAGAGATACTTATCAGAAATAGCTCTGTGATTGAACTATGATGCGCTGCATTATGCTAGCTGCCATGAGCGACGAGTTCAATTGTAGATTTGAGATGGTTCAACTAAAGAATATGCTTCAAGTGTTGGAGGATTCTTTTGGCACACCCGATGATATTGAAAAGTATAAGACTAGTTGTACCATCTTCAATGTCAGGATGCGAGATAGAGCCTCTATCACTAATCATGTACTGTACATGATCGAGCTGATAAAGCAATTGATCAAGCTTGGCTTTCCCTTGCATAAGCAGCTTGAAAAAGATGCAATACTGAACTCACTACCTAAGTCCTATCTTCCATTCCTCACTTATTATAGAATGGCAAAGCATGAAGTAGACTACCATGGGTTACTGGGATTGCTTCAAAACTTTGAGAAGGATCATCAACTTCATAAGGAGTCAGTGAGCTTAGTGGAAGGTTCATCTTCTGGTTCTCAACTCTTTAGAAAAATAAAGAAGAACAAGAAGAAGAAGGGCAAGAAGGTGCAAGTTTAGGCTGAGACATCTGTGCAAGGCCAGTCCAGAAAGATCAAGCCCGATAAGAGTCAAGCTGAATGCTTTTTTTTCAAGAAGCAAGGGCACTGAAAGAGGAGCTATCCGAAGTACATTGCCTCCTTAGATCCGAACAGGTAGAGAAAAAAGCAAGCTATTGCTGGGCAAGGTATTTATATGATAACTCCTCATAATTTTTTTATTTATGATTTTACTGACTGTGTATTAGATACCGCTAGCCCTTACCATATTTACAATTTGTTGCAGGGATTGTAGGTCAGTAGGAGATTCAAGCAAAGTGAGAGGTTTTTGAATGTTGGAGATCGAAGACCAGTTCTAGTTCTAGCATTAAAAATCTTGAAACTTATATTTGAGTCCCATACTATTATTCTTAATGATTATCATTTCTATCCAAGTTTCTTTTTAAATATCATTTATGTAGGCAGAAATAGTTTTATAATATCATTATGAATGGCATTACTATTTTCTCTGGACTTTTGAACAATGGTATGTATATATTATCACAATCTGTTAACGTCATTTATTCAACTAGAAAGTACCCTAAATTAGATAGTGTGTCAAATATCTACTTATGGCACTATACACTAGGTCACATAAATAAGAACAGGATAAATAGATTGACTCAAGAGGAAATTCTTGAAGTTAGTGATGAAGGAAAAAATCCTATTTTCTAGGTTAGATTCGTTCAGATCTGATAGGATCGAGAGGGATATTTCAAAAAAAAAATTCTTAAATCCAATTCAAATCTGAGACTCTTCAGATCTAATCTTATTGATCTAATAAAATAAAATAAAAATAAATTAAATCTAATTTAATTGTACCTATATTTTGGGTAATCCAATTATCCTATGATGATCTCGATGTTTGCCTGAGGTTCTGAATGTAGCCACGTAAGCACCCGGCCTCTATCGGTATCCACTCAGGCAAGATCTAGAGATCTTCTTCTTCTTCTTAATCTATGCTTCAAAAATTAGATCTGGATCTGATCTTAAAGATCTTCAAAATGACTTTTGATGATCAATCGTTATCTCTTGCAGCAGTGCTGCCTTCTTCCTTTCTTGTCCCCTTTCTCCTGATTGGATCGCACCAAACTTGAGTCCAAAAACTCTTGGACATGGATAGGAGAGAGAGGACCTAAAGGTGGCATGGAGAGAGAGGCCTTGTGGCATGGGCAAAAGGTAGAATCTCTATATTTTAGTCGTAGATAGGGTTTATATAGACCCTATTGTGCCATGCAGTGCCACATCATCCCAGCCAATCACGATCCTTTGTGCAATCATATCTAAATCTGATTGGTGAGATAATATCATCTAATCCAATCAGATTAGTCCCTCATAAATCTCCTTAGGTGGCACCAAGACTAGTCAAACTAGACTCTTTGGCACCACCTAAGTTGAAACCATGAAGCAACCTGGAGTCCCATTTGTATGGGACTCCAGGCGTGATCCTCATGGGGTGCACACCTCCCTAGGCATGCACCTCCTTCCTTTTTGCTATTTAGTAGGAGGAGAAAGCCCCATATTTTCTCCTATGGGTGCATGACATATGGGTAGATGTCTAAGTGTCAAAGGTCAACATTTGACCAAATTCAAAAAACAAGATTTAGCAGGTGACGAAAAATGGCAGGTGTTGTCTCAAATTTATCTCATAAATTAAGACAACCCTTTTTTGACCTGGATAAGCTTCAGTCAGACTATGTAAAGATTTCTAAGTCAGCCCAAACACATTTAGCTCAGTCGAGACAAGCTTTAATGATTGTTGAAGGAGAACAATAGGCTCAATCATGTGCTAGCATGATTTTCTTGAACCTAATTGAATCATATTCAAATCAATTGAATTAGATTAGTCCAATTGATGATATCCAGATCCAAACTCTTGTTTGTATGACCCAGTTTAATTCAATTTTGTATGGTAATAGGATATGTCAGGATCTCTATCATTGACATCATTGAAACACCTTTCGATGGATCAAAACTTTTTTGATTCAGACAACTAGTATGATCGATCATCCAAATTATTCTAATTGCTCCCAAAATTCACCAATGACACCTAGCAGCGATGGTGGCAACCCATCAGAACTGAAAATGAACCTCTTGGTGTAGTTATCTGTGTGATTAAGTTCCTCTATCTTGAGCCCTGATCGGATTAGGGTTAAGGTAATCTCGTCAAACCCTAATTTTCATCATATGAATTAATCATTCGATTCAAGTCAAATGTGAAAACCCTAATAGAAACTCTTTCTATTATTTCACTCTGCCATGGCCATGGGCTTATAGACTTGATTCTCATGATCATCATAGGACTGCTCCTCATCTACTGAGGTAGATAGATCCCCCATTGGTGCAATCCAATTCCTATAATGAATATGCTATAGTCAACATATACCTCAGGATTCCGAATGGCTAGGTGATCGAGTTAGGTGTAGTCAAACTATAACACTCTCAAGGTGAACTGTCAATGCACCTCAGGTCAAAGAATCAGACATACCGCTACAGCTTCGAGCCAATCATCGACGAGAAGGTAGACTTCCTCATGACTGCTCAAGGTGGTCACGCTCAGTGCCCTCATTCTCTAACGAGTATCTATACTCTCGCTTCGGTGTCTCTACACCATAGACTCAAGACACTTCTATCCTAAAGAAGCAATCGTACACCAACCTTCTGAATCAATCACCATCCTCATGATGATCCTATGGTCGGGAGCATTTTATGAGTTTAATAATGAGAATTCATGTCTTAAATTTTCAACTCTTGAAAATACGAACCATCATTACCATTAACTCAAAAGATGTATCACAGGCACTTTCAAATACACATTGTGATAGAAAGGAATCTATTTTATTATTTATAGTCAAAATTAAAATTTTGCCCTTAGAAGTGTATTACAAGTGTCAGCCAATTCTAGCTTCTAGGACACACATATCTAACAAACTTTCACATAACCTAAAGCCAATTAACTATAAATCTAAGTCCCATCTTCTTGAGGTGGGTTTCGATCTTCTACTGGCTCAACGGCTTTATCAGTGGGTCTACCGCATTATTTGCAGAGTCGACTCTCTTGATCTTGACATAACCTTTCTCAAGATAATCATAGATGAGGTGATATCTCTGCTCGATGTGCTTGAAATTTTGGTGAGACCTCGGCTCCTTAGCAAAGGCGATGGCACCATTGTTGTTGCAGTACAGAGGAATGGCATCCAATGGCATCACTCCGATCTCTACGGCTTTTTGTACCAAAATGCCTCTTTTGTAATTTCTGATGCAATAATATATTCTGCTTCCATAGTGGAATCTGCTATCACTATCTGCTCAGAACTCTTCCAACTGACAACGCCATCATTACGCACAAACAAACTTCCAGATGTCGACATTCGATCATCTATATCGAACATAAAATCCGAGTTTGTATACCCTTGGACTTGGAGTTCTCCATTACTAAAAACTAACAACATATCTTTAGTTCTTCTCAAGTACTTAAGAATATATTTCACAGAAGTCCAGTGTTCTTTACCTGAATTCAACTGATATCTGCTCGTGACACTCACAGCATGGGCTATATCAGGTCGTGTACATAGCATGATATACATGAGGCTTCCTATTGCTAAAGCATAAGGGATCTTGCTCATGCATTCAATCTCCTCTAGTATGTTAGGACACATTTTCTTAGAGAGATGAATGCCATGTCTGAAGGGTACTAATCCTCTCTTGGAGTTTTCCAAGCTAAACCTCTTTAACACTTCCTCTATGTACATTTTCTATGAAAGACCTAGCATCCTATTCGGTCTATCTCTATAGACTTTGATTCCTAAAATGAAGAATGCTTCTCCTAGATCTTTCATAGAGAATTCTTTAGATAACCACATTTTAACTATGGTCAACATGGAAATATCATTCCCAATAAGGAGGATATCATCCACGTATAATACGAGAAAGACAATAGTGCTCCCACTGGTCTTTTTGAAAACACATGATTTCTTCTCATTTTTTGAAATCAAATAATTTGATCACATCATTAAAATGAGTATTCTAGCTCCGAGATGCTTACTTAAGTCCATATATAGACCTTTGCAGCTTACATACTTTATGATCAGCATCACTGGATGTGAAACCTAGCAGCTATTCTATATAGATATCATCCTCAAGGTATCCATTTAAGAACGTTGTTTTCACATCCATTTTTCATATTTCATAATCGAAATAAGCTGCAATAGCAAGCAATGTGTGGATGAATTTTAGCATAGCTACTAACGAAAAGGTATCCTGATAGTCAATGCCTTCATGCTGACTATAATCTTTTGCCACTAATCTAGCTCTGAATGTCTCCACATTCCCATCTGCACCAATCTTTCTCTTGTAGATCCATTTGCACCTAATAGGTACTATACTTTCTAGTGTATCTATCAAAGTTCAGACTTGGTTTGAGTGCATTGAGTCAATTTCTGACTTCATTGCCTCTAACCATTTTTTGGAGTCGATATCTGATATCTCCTCGTCATCGATTTTGGGATCACCATGAATCTCATTACCTATAAGGAATATTTTCTCTACTTCCTTTGAAATAGTACCTAAGTACCTCTTAGGGGGATGAGAAACTCATTCCGATCTACGAGGTGGAGGAGGTAGTGATTGTATTGGCTCAACCTGATTTGGTTCCATGGGGTCCTTAGCTCTTTGCTCTTGGGAGACTTTCTCCTCTAGGTTGATTTGCTTTTCAATGCCGCTATCTTAAATAAACTATTTTTCAAGAAAGATGGCATGCTGACTCACAATCACATTATGATCTTCTGGAATGCAGAAATATTATCCTAATAACTCTTTAGGATATCCTATGAATCGAGCTCTAAAGGACCTATGTCTAACTTATCCTCTTGTTGTCTTTTGACATGAGCCGGACAATCCCAAATTCTGAGATGACTCAGACTTGATTTTTCACCATGTCATATCTCATATGGTGTGGTTGGAACGGTTTTAGGGAGAACCCTATTTAGTAATATATTATAGTTAATAGACTATGTTTCCAAAGAAAATCAAGAAGGTATGTGAAGCTCATCATGGATCGGACCATATCTAATAGGGTTCGGTTTCTCCATTCTGAAATCTCATTGAGTTGAGGTATTTCAGGTGAAGTCCACTGAGAGACTATGCCATTTTGCTTGAGATAGTCCAAAAATTCTCGACTAAGGTATTCACTTTCTTGATCTAATCGAAGAACCTTAATGGATTTTTTAGTTTGCTTTTCGACTTCATGTTTGAATTTCTTGAACTTTTCAAAGGCTTCAAACTTGTGTCTCATAAGATACACGTACCCATACTGAGATAAATCATTGATAAAGGTTATGAAGTAATCAAAGTTACCTCTAGCCAATACATCAAATAGGTCGCACACATCAGTATGTACTAGGGTAAGTAGATCTGTGGCCCTTTCTCCATGTCCAACAAAAGGGAGCTTAGTCATTTTACCATGAAGATATGATTCACAAATTGGATATGGCTCGGAGGTCAACGAACTCAATAGTCTGATTTTCTCCAATTTGTTAACCCTATCTTCTGCTATATAACCTAGACTTAGGTGCCATAGATACCTATCATTTGGACTATCCCTGGATCATTTTACGGCATTCACATTTTGCTTGATATTAAAGATAGATACATTAATATGTAACTAGTAGAGACCATTAATAAGGAAATCACTTGCAATTTTATTTCTTTCATAAAGAATATTATAATGGTCCTTAAGAAAACTAGTTACATAGCCTTCTTGTGCTAAGCATGAAATAGAAATCAAATTCTTGCTTACGGCAAGCACATAATAATAATTCCTAAGTACTAAATCTAAGCTAGATGGTAGTCGAAGAGGATAGGTTTCCATGGCCAAAGCAGCAACCCTTGCTTCATTTCCAATGCATAGGATCATCTCACCATCCCTCAACCTACTGCTATCCTCAAGACCCTACATGGAAGTGCACAAATGAGCACTAGAATCAGAGTCAAGCATCCAACTAGATGTAGAAAAAACCATAAGGTTAGATTCAATAACGAGCATACCTCCAGAAAGACCTATCTCCTTCATATTCTTCAGGGTTGCCAGCTATGTAGGATAGTTTCGCTTTCAGTGGTCGTCAATATTATAATGAAAATACTTTTCTTTATCAATGGCTTTCTTCTTCAGCTCTGCCTTTTTTTTCTTTCTACCTTCCACCTTCTATCTTTTCACAAACTTCTTCTTTCCAAAAGACTTTCTCTTGGAAGAAGTCTATTCCATAGCAAGTATTGAGCCTTTAGAATCTTTCATAGAAAGTCAGCAGTAACCAGCATATTCATAAGTTCGACCAGAGTATTCTAAAGTTTATGCATATGGTAATTCATGATGAACTGCCCATATGCATCAGTCAAGGATTGCAAAATTATATCATTCTGTAGATCCTAATCTAACTTTACTCCAAGCTTCTCAGGTTCTTTCAAGTCCTTGATCATCATTAGACAATGATCTTAGACTGACTGCACATCATGCATTTTAGTCTTCAAAAGTCATTTAGTGATATGATATTTGGCTGCGTGACTCTGTTCACCAAACAACTCTTACAGATGAGCCAACATTTAGTGGGCAGTTTTGATATCTTCATATTGGTGCTGAAGCTCATCAAACATCGAGCCCAACATGTAGTATCTGATCTTGTTATCTTCATCCATCCATTTATCAAAAGATGCTCTCTATTCAGTGGATGGACAGACTGATAAGGTGGGGGGATCCTGATCGAATACATGAGTTAACTTCTCAAAACCCAAAATAATTTTGAAGTTTTAGAGCCAATTCTTATAATTGGATTTGGTCAGTCTATGGGTGTCCAGGATACAAGCTAGTAGATTGGATGTAGACATTTTCCTTTTTCCTATAGAGAATCAAAGTTTCTAGTTAGATTTTGTAATTAAGACTTGATCAATTTATTTAAGAGTTTGATTTTTAAACAAATTAGCTTCCACTATTTTTTTATATCTCTACACTTCCTCTGTAGAGATGCGAAAATCTCCACGATTAATGATTTCTAATGGGTGGTGCAGTCCTACCAACTGACTCATCACCTCACCTAACAATTATTGGTGATATGTTAGCCAATGAGTGAACAACTCTTGTCCAATGATTCTCTAGTCATGGTGCACCTAGGCTTGGTCTCTAATTCATGAATCTCACCATGCCCGAAATATTGATCCACTCCTTAGTTAAGTCAAATCCACCATTTACATAGATTGGATTTCTAATTAGGTCTCTCACCGTATCCAGAATATTGAGCTCAATCCATCCTCTAGTCCGTAGCATCCAATTCCTAATAGATATGGTTGCATCTTTCCAATGCAACTGAACCACTATGACCAATCAAGATCAATCAACCCTGGGAAGGGCCCACATGTCTACAATGGTGGAAGACCTTAGACTTAATCTTTTCTTAGGAAGATTTGATTTAGGTTTCTTTAAACTTGACTTGACATAGCCATAACTATTATAACTAACCGAGTGGCATGGATTAGCTCAAATTATTAGCCACCTTAGATCAGGATTGAGCCGACAAATATGGCTAGGTAAGTGAGATCGGTGGAAGAAATATGCCATTAACTCTACAAGAACGTATTCAAGTCGAGTAGCTCCCAATTAAAAACCAGTCGATCATGTCAAACTTACCTTAGACACCAAATTGTTGAGCCAGAATCAATCGGATTAGCCTACAATCCAGACTCTAACCACTAAGCTTAATTAGGTCTTAACTTGATCGATCACTCATGTGACTCAACCTTAACCCAAACATAATCCTATTAGGCTGATCAATTTAAGCACACTTGATCCCATCTAACCGACTCTTGATTTGGTTTGATCAATCGCTAGACCTAATTGAGCTACCTAAGCCCGAACCTAATTTTATTAATATATCTTAGATCTAAAAATTCTTAATTTTAGATCTAATATATTTTATAATCGTAATTCTTAATTAAGTTTAGGGTTCATAAACAAAATATGTAAATAAAATCTTAAGATTTCAAGATCTAGAATTTTGCAGAAAATAAGTTTTTAATTTCTGATTAAGGATGAACACGCAGAACCCCTACACATCATAAGAACATCCCATTGAATGAAAGAAAAGAGCCTTTAAACCCTTCTTTATTCTTATGACCGGATGGCCAAGGAGAATGCCTTAATCAGAAATATGATGAATCTACAAAACTAGTTAGATCTACATTATATATCACATATAAAAATTGATCTAACTTAAAAATATGTTTTGCATACATCTCATGTATCATATCATATATATTTTTAGATCTAAATTATCTCATAAACATCTAAAAAATAAAAGTTAAATTTGATTATATCAAATTAAATTTATTCAAGACAACTTTGAAGATCTATTCTACAACTAGTCTAAACATGCATCAATCATGTCTCATACGAAAAAAATTAAATAAATTTATTTTCTATTTTTTAGATTTAATTATAATATTTATAATATTAAAAAATAATAAATAAATAGACTAAAAATTATAATTAATCAAATTAAAATTATAATAATGTTAGACTACACATAGAATAATTTTATTCCTAGTGTAGTCATGCATCTCATACATCTTAGATCTAAATTATTTAATTTTAATTTTTTAATTTTAGATCTAATTATATATCATGTGATATCTAAAAATATCTAATTATTAGATCAAAATTAAAATAAAATTAGATCTAATGAATTTTTAAAACCTGGCTCTGATACTAGTTGAAGAAAAAAACTCAATTTCCTGGGTCAAATTCGTTCAGATTTGATTGGATCAAGAGGGATATTTCAAAATTTTTTTCTCTTAAATCTAAATCAGATCAGAGACTCTTTAGATTTAATCTTATTAATCTAATAAAATAAAATAAAAATAAATTAAATCTAATTTAATTGTACCTATATTTTGGGTAATCCAATTATTCTATGATGATCCCGATGTTTGCCTGAGATTCTAGATGTAGCCATGCAAGCGCCTAGCCTCTACAGGTATCCACTCGGGCATGATCTAAAGATCTTCTTCTTCTTAATCTGTGCTCCAGAATACAGATCTGGATCTAATCTTGAAGATCTTCAAAATGGCATTTGAAGATTAGCCATTGTATCTTGCAGTAGTGCCGCCTTCTTTCTTTTCTGTTGCCTTTCTCTTGCTTGGATCGCACCAAACTCAAGCCCAAAAACACTTGGACATGAATAGGAGAGAGAAGACCTAAAGGTGGCATGAACGGGGAGGGAAAGAAGCCTTGTGGAATGGGCAAAGGGCAGAATCTCTATATTCTAGGCATAGATAGGGTTTATATAGACCCTACTGCACCATGCAGTGCCACATCATCCCAACCAATCATAGTCCTTTATGCAATCAAATCTAAATCTGATTGATGGGATGACATCATCTAATCTAATCAAATTAAAGACCCTCATAAACCTCCTTAGGTGGCATCAAAACTGAGCAAACTGGACTCTTTGGCGCCACCTAAGTTGAAACTATGAAGCAACCTAGAGTCCCATCTGTATGGGACTCTAGGCGTGATCCTCATGGGGTGCATGCCTCCCTAGGCATGCATCCCCTCCCTTTCTACTATTTAGTAGGGGGACAAAGCCCCATGTTCTCTCCTATGGGTGCATGACATATGGGCAGATGTTTAAGTATCAAAGGTCAATATTTAACCAAAGTCAAAAGACAAGATTTAGCAGATGACGAAAAATAGTAGGTATTGTCTCAAATTTATCTCATAAATTAAGACAACCCTTTTTTGAGCTGGACAAGCTCCAGTCAAACTAAGTAAAGATTCCTGAGTGAGCCCAAATATATTTGGCTAAGTTGAGACAAGCTTTAATGATTGTTGAAGGAGAACATGAGGCTCAATCATGTGCTAGCACGATTTTCTTGAACCAATTGAATCTTACTCAAATCAATTGAACTGAATTAGTCCAATTGATGATATCCAGATCAAAACTCTTATTTATGTGACCTAGTTTGGTTTAGTTCCATATGGTAATAGGATACGTCGCAATCTTTATCATCGACATCATCAAAACATCTTTCGATGGATCAGAACTTTTTTGATTCAAACAACTAGTATGATTGATCATCCAAAATCATTCTAATTGCTCCCAAAATCCACCAGTGACACCTAGCAGCATATGGTGGCAACCCATCAGAACTAAAAATGAACCTCTTGGTGTAGTTAACATGTATAATTAAGTTCCTCTATCTTGAGCCCTGACTGAATTAGGGTTAAGGTGATCTCGTCAAACCCTAATTTCCATCATATGAATTAATCATTCGATTCAAGTCCAATATGAAAATCCTAATAGAAACTCTTTCTATTATTTCACTCTACCATGGCCATGGGCTTATGGACTTAATTCTCATGATCATCATAGGGCTGCTCCTCATCTACCGAGGTAGATAGATCTCCTATTAGGTGCAATCCAATTCCTATAATGAAACATGCTATAGCCAACATACACCTTAGGATTCTGAATGGCTAGGAGACTAAGTTATGGTGTAGTCAAACTATAACACCCTCAAGATGAACTATCGATGTACCTTAGATCAAAGAACCAGACACACCACTGCAGCATTCCAGTCAGTCATCGATGAGAAGGTAGACTTCCTCATGACTACTCGAGGTGGTCATGCTCAGTGCCGTCATTCTCTAACAAGTACCTACACACTCGCTTCGATTTCTCTACACCATAGACTCAAAGGCATTCATCTATCTTAAAAAAATGATCGTACACCAACCTTCCAGATCAATCACCATCCTCATGATGATCCTATGGTTGGGAGCATTTTATGTGTTCAATAATAAAAATTCATGTCTTAAATTTTCAACTCTTGAAAATACGAACCATCATTATCCATTAACTCAAGGGATGTATCACAGGCACTTTCAAATACACATTGTGATAGAAAAATAATCTATTTTATTAATTTATAGTCAAAATTATAAAATTTTAACCTTAGAAGTGTATTATAAGTGTCAGTCAATTTTGGCTTCTAGGACACACATATCTAATAAGTGATTGTAAATCACTTTCAACCTATGAATCTTATCTTCTTAGTAAAATGACCAAATCATCTTTTACTAGAAAAGGTGAGAAAGTCACTGAGCTCTTAGGTCTAGTACATACTGATGTATGCAGACCAATGAGCACAAGTACCAGAGATGGATATTTCTACTTCATTACTTTCATAGATGATCTATCTAGATATGGATATGTCTATCTGATGAAACATAAGTCGAATTCATTTGAAATGTTCAAACGATTCTAAAGTGAAGTAGAAAAATAAACTAGAAAGAGTATCAAAACTCTTCAGTCTGATCGAAGAGAGGAATACCTTTTCAGTGAGTTTCTCACATATCTAGGAGAGAATGAAATTCTCTTCAATGGACCCTCTAAAAGCACCATAGCATAATAGTGTATCTAAAAAGAGGAATTGAACTATGTTAGACATGATCCGATTCATGATGGATTTTGCTAGCTTATTGATATCCTTCTGGGGATATGCACTCGAATCGGCTTGCTATCTATTAAATAGGATTCTAAGTAAGTTTGTAGTTAAGACTCAATATGAGATATGGATAGGGCGTAAGCTAACACTTTCACACCTTAGGATCTATGGATATCCGGCTTATATCAAACGGTTAATTATAGATAAACTTGAATCTAGATCTGATAAGTGCACATTCATAAGATACCCAAAAGAGACCAAAGGATACCTTTAAATATCATGCTGATGAACAAAAAATATTCGTCAGACTTAAGGCAATCTTTTTAGAAAAAGAAGTTTCTTGGTGAAGAAACTGTTACCTCTAAGGTTAAACTTAATGAAGTTCAAAAGGTAGAAAGACTGACACCTATAACTGAACCTAAGTCAGATTTGATTAGATCAGATTTGGAGTCTAATGTACCTGCACCATTAAGGCGATCCGATAGAGTACCATGTCAGCTGAAAAGATACTATAATATTTTGGTCTGGAATTGTGATCCCATCGAACTCAATGAGAATGATGAGGATCCAATCACCTATATGGATACTATGCAGAGACCTGATTCCGAGAAATGGCTTGAAGCCATGAAGTTTGAAATGGAGTCCATGAAGGTCAATGATGTGTGGACATTAGTTGACCCATCTAAAGGGGTTAAACCTATTGGGTGTAAGTGGATCTTCAAAAAGAAGAGGGATGCAGACGAAAAGGTGGGGACCTATAAAGCCCATCTGGTTGCTAAGAGGTATCATCAATATTATGGTATTGACTATGATGAGACGTTCTTTCCAATGGCAATGCTCAAATCCATTCAGATAATACTTACGATAGCTACCCATTTGGATTATGAGATTTGGAAGATGGATGTGAAGATAGCTTTCGTGAATGGAGAGTTGATCGAAGAGGTGTATATAATATAACCTAAGAGGTTCACATCCACAGATGAGTCTAAGGTGTGCAAGCTTCAAAGATCCATTTATGGATTGAAGTAGGCATCTCGGAGTTGGAACATTTATTTTGATAAGATGATCAAAACATATAGCTTCGTTAAGAATAGAGAAGAGCCCTGCATTTACAAATGGAAAAATGGTCCAGTAGTGGTATTCCTTATCTTGTACGTGGATGACATTCTCTTAATCAGGAATGACATCCTCGCACTATAGAGAATAAAAGTTTGGTTGTCATCACAGTTCTCCATAAAGAATTTGGGTGAAGCATCTTACATCCTAGGAATGAAGATCTATAGGAATAGATCTAAGAGATTGTTTGAATTATCCCAGTCCACATATATATATATACGATGCTGAAGAGGTTCAGTATGAAGAATTCCAAAAAGAGCTATCTCCCGATAGGCCATGAAATTTCTCTCTTCTTATTGTCTGACAACTCCTAAAGAGAGAGAGTATATGAGTAGAGTCCCATATGCTTCGACAATGGGATCTATCATGTATGCCATGACATGTACGAGATCAGATGTGGCATACTTACTAGGCATAGTGAGTAGATACCAATCTGATCCTGGAGAAAACTACTAGAAAATGGTTAAAGCCATCCTTAAGTATTTGAGAAATACTAAGGACCAATGGTTGGTTTATGGCGAATCAGATCTGAAACTTGTGGGGTTTATAGACTCCAGCTTTCAATCTGACCATGATGATAGTAGAAGCATGTCGGGATATATCTTTACTCTAAATGATGAAGTCATCCACTGGAAGAGTTCTAAGTAGCATACTATGGTAGACTCTATTTGTGAGGCAGAGTACATCGCAGCATCAAATGCCATGAAGAAAGCTATGTGACTGAAGAAATTCATCACCGAGCTTGGAGTAGTATCCTCTCTTGATAGTCCGATCTTGCTCTACTGCAACAGCACTGATTCCATAGCTCAGGCAAAGGATCTGAAGGCACACCAATGGACGAAGCACATTTTGCACTGCTTCCATCTAGTTTGAGAGATCATGGATCGAGATGATGTCGATCTTTAGAAGATCGATGAAAAGAAGAATCTGACCGACCCCTTCACTAAAGCCCTAGCAATAAAGGTGTTCGACAACCACAAGTCGAAGATGGAGATTAGATATTGTGCTGAGTGGCTTTAGGATAGGAGTTGTTAAAAAATGTATCCTAAAGTCAATTATCAACCTATTGATGGTTGAGCTATATTATAATTATAATTAATTTATTAATAAATAAAATAATTTTTTTAGCATTTTCATCATAAAGTTTTTATCTTCTAATGAACTCCATTGCTGTGATAAAATTCTTCAACTATTTAGATTCGATAAAGAGAGAATTTATCGATTAGTCCTTAAAATTGTTCACGATCAAATGATTGGTTGTTATAAAGAGGACAAGATCTATTGAGCATAGATCACTGTATGCCATATAGGTTGATTATTCTCTTAACCAAAGAGTGTGGAGATATCGGTATGGCATACAGATGAGATGTAGGAGTACATCGTCACTGAACGTGATCAACTTCAGAGCATTCTGCTGTTGAGAATGTCTCTTATGGAATATAGGTATAAGTGTCTCTTAGACCTAAGATCATCATAGTGGCTTGCAAGCAACTCACTGTGCTTTGATACCAGACTAACCGAATTTCAAATTCAGTAACAAAAAATTTTTGGGCATAGTCAAGTACTTGCAAAGTCGGTGTGTGGTCAATATGGGATTGACTACTCCAAAATTTGGAGAAGAATGTATCACTGTATTTTAATATAGCAAAACCTTGGCCAGGATAATCCATGAGATGGATTTGATATTTTGAAATACAATATGGATAGCCTGATCAAAGTTGATAGTTAAACTCTGAGGTATCCTACTAGTATTTTGGTCAAGGGGATGAATTATATGGAAACTATATTTATATGGACTCTATGGATGTTGTTCTACACATTCGACCTATCCAACTATCGGATACCATTGCTCGATGGTCACTTCGATTGGTATAAAAATTTATTTCTATGCTACTAGCTTAGATTCAAACCTATAGGATCACACACATTAGAGTTCATGATCTGATCGAATGGTTCATCAATGATTAAGAATTGTTCTAGGGTTAAACGATCAATACGATTGATGTTTAACCTAGTGCAAGTATTGCAAGAGGATTGATTAGCAATTTGATTGCTAATTGGCTTAATTTGATTAAATCAGAGAACTAAGATTAAGTTTAATTAAATATAATTTAATTAGATTTAGTTTGGGCTTGATTGGATCAAGTTCAATTGGTTTATTGGATAAGCCAATGGCAAGATAGAATGAGTCCTAGTTCAATTAGGACTTGTATCAACCCAAACTCTAATTTGATTAGAAAATTAAATTAAATTTAAACCTAATTTAATCTAATTTAATTAGATTCTTAATTGGATTAAGATCTATTTTAATTAGATTGATTTGTTTCTAATTTAATTTGATTAAAAGTTCTTATTTGACCAAGTCAAATTGGAAGTCCTAGTGTGACTAGAACTTCCCATCCTTGCGCCATCTAGGCCCAATGCCCTCCACTCTCTCTTCTTAGAGTTTTGTGTGACCAAACTCTCACACCCAGCAATCCCACGAGCACCCCTTACTCTCTCCCTTATATCCTATATGGAAATTAGGTTGTGGACCAAGTCAAAGGTAGGTAGTTTGTTTTGATTTTGGATTCTATGAGAAGAATCCTAGAAAACCAAAACTCCTCCCATAAGCACCGCCCACTCCCTATTTTCCCTTGATTTTTTTGGTGGAGAAAGCCCATCCTTTGTTCACCCTTTGCTAGTACTCCACGGTGAAAAAGAGGAGGGGGCGCCCAAGAGTCGGGCACCCCATATGATGCCTTATTTTGACATACCTTATCTAGGTATTTGACATAGACAAGGAGTTATCCTAACTCCCTATTTAAAGAGATTTTTGAGCAGATTTTTTTATGAATTCTAGATCATTGCGAGAGGTTTTAGGAATATAAAAATTAGAGAGAAAAGTTATTGAAAAATATGTCCCAAAGCTAATCATCAGCCTATTGTGTTAGATATATGTGTCCTAGAAGCCAAAATTGGCTGACATTTGTAATACACTTCTAGGGGCAAAATTATAATTTTGACTAAAAGCAATAAATGGGTTATTTTCTATCACATATATGTATTTAGTGACTGTGATACATCCTTTGAGTTAATGGTAATGATAATTCATATTTTCAAGAGTTGAAAATTTAAGACATGAATAATCATTGTTAACTCATAAATTGCTCCCGACCATAGGATCATCACGAGGATGGTGATTGATCCGGAAGGTTGGTGTACAATCGCTTCTCTTTAGTAAATGAGTCTTGAGTCTATGGTGTGGAGACACCAGAGCAAGAGTATAGGTACTCGTTAGAGAACGAGGGCACTGAGCGTGACCACCTCGAGTAGTCATTAGGGAGTCTACCTTCTCGTCAATGATTGACTCGATGCTGCAGTAGTGTGTCTGGTTCTTTGACCTGAGGTGCATCGATAGTTCACCTTGAGGGTGTTATAGTTTGACTACACCATTACTCGGTCTCCTAGCCATATGGAACCTGAGGTGTATGTTGGCTATGACATGTTCATTGTAGGAACTGGATGGCATCAAGATGGAATCTATCTACCTCGGTGGTAGAGGAGCAGCCCTATGATAATCATGAGAATCAAGTTCAGAAGCCCATGGCCATGGCAGAGTGAAATAAAAGAAAGAGTTTCTATTTAGATTTTCACATTGGACTCGAATCGAATGATTACATCATATGACAGAGACTAGGGTTTGACGAGTTCACCTAAACCCTAATCTGATCGGGGCTCAAGATAGAAGAACTGAATCACACAGGTAGCTGCACCAAGAGGTTCGCATTCAGCTCTGATGGGTTGCCACCATATACTGCTAGGTGTCACTGGTGGATTTTGGGAGCAATTAGAATGATTTAGATGATTGATCATTCTAGCTGTTCGAATCAGAAGAGTTCTGATCCATCGAAAGGAGTTTCGATGATGTCGATGATAGAGATCATGACATATCCCATTACCATACAGAACTGAATCAACTGGGTCACACAAATAAAGGTTTGAATCTGGTGATCATCAATTGAACTGATCTAGTTCAATTGATCTGAATGAGATTCAATTAGGTTCAAGAAAATCGTGCTAGCACTCGATTGAACCTAACGTTCTTCTTTTGCTATCATAAATAAGTTGTCTTGTCTGAGCCAAAGGAGTTTATGCTCAAACAGAGGCCTTCATATGGTCTGACAGGAGGTTGTCCAAGTCAGAAAAGGTTGTCTTATTTGTAAGACACTACCTGCCATTTTTGGTCACCTGCCATTTCTTGTTCTTTGACTTTGGTCAAAAGTCTACCTTTGACTGGTCAAACGTTGACCATTGACACTTTGACTTTTGACCACATGTCATGCACCTATTAGAGAGCTGGTGGGGGCCTATCCCCCTACCAGAACCTGGCAAGGAGAAGGGCGCACGCCACCCTAGGCGTGTGCCCAAGTTGGAGGCGCCTAGGAGTCCTTGTTGGACCAGGACTCCATCTCCTTTTTGCATTCCAATTAGAGTTCTTCTAAGAACCAACTTTGACTAGTCTTAGGTGCCCTCTAAGGAGTAATCCAGGGGACTCTATTCCCACCAATCAGATTTAGATCTGATTTCATAAAGGGTTGTGATTGGTTGGGAAGAAGAGGAGTTGGATCACAGCTAGTCTATAAATAAGACCTTGTACCCAACTCAGATTAGAGAGATGATGAGATCATAGTTTCTCCACACCCCAAGGCTGCCTCTCCCCTCCCTCTCCATGCCTAACCACCTTCTCCCCTTGCTCTCCATGTCCAAAATGAGTTTTGGACCTTGGTTGGTGCAATTCAGATCAAAGAAAGGCGATCAAAAGTAAGAAGGCTGCGCTGTTGCAAAGGATGACTGCTCATCTTCAAAAAGAGTTTTGAGATCCTTCAGATCAGATCTAGATCTAATTTTTAGAGGCATGATAGAGAAGAAGAGGATCTCCAAATTCAACCCAAGTGGATACCGGTAGAGGCCAGGCGCTTGCGTGGCTAAGATCCAGAACCTTCCGCTGCAAATAGGATCATCAACAGGGTAATAGGATTACCCAGATCAGGTAAATTAAATTTAATTTAATTTATCTTTTAATTTTATTTTATTAAAATAATAAGAATCAGATCTAAAATATATCAAGATCTGATTGGGATCAAGAGAAAAATTTTTGAAATATATCTCTTGATCTGATCAGATCTGAACGAACCTAGACCGGGAAATCAGGATTTCCCTTCAACTGGTATCAGAGCCATGGTTCTAAATTATTTAGATCTAATTTTAAATTTATTTTAATTAAAAAATAATTGATTTTAGATGTCACATAGATGTGATCAGATCTGAAATCAGAGAAAATTAAAATTAAATAATTTGGATCTAAGATTAGAAGATATG
>QRFJ01001898.1:0-225334 GCA_006176705.1 Cocos nucifera | reverse complement strand
ATCAACTCCAGAGCATTCTGCTGTCGAGAATGTTTCTTATGGGATATAGATATAAGTGTCCCTTAGACCTGAGATCATCTCAGTGACTTGCAAGCAACTCACTATACTTTGATATTGGACTAACTAAATTTTTAATTTAGAAATAGAAGGCTTCTGAGCATAGTTAAGTACTTGCAAAGTCAAAGTGTGATCAAGATGGGATTGACTACTCCAAGAGTTGGAGAAGAATGTATCACTATATTTCAATATAGCAAAATCTTGGCTAGGGTAATCCATCAGATGGATTTGGTATTTTGAAATAAAGTGTGGACAACCTGATCAGAGTTGACAGTTGAACTCTGAGGTGTCCTATAAGAATTTTGGTGAAGGAAATGAATTATATGAAAACTATATTCGCATGGGTTCTAAGGATGTTGTTCAACACATTTGACCTATCCGACCGTCAAATATCATTGCTAGATGGTCACTTCGATTGGTATAAGAATCTATTCCTATACTATCAGCTTAGATTTAGATCTATGAGGTCACACACATTAGAGCTCATGATCTGATCGGATGGTTGATCAACGATTAAGAATCATTCTAGGGTTAAACAATGAATATAATTGGTGTTTAACCTAGTGCAAGTATTATAGGAGGATCGATTAGCAATTAGATTATTAATTGACTTAATTTGATTAAGCTAGAGAGCTAAGATTAAGTCTAATAGAATATAATTTAATTAGATTTAGTTTGGACTTGATTGGAATAAGTTCAATTGGCTTATTGGATAAGCCAAGTGCAAGAAAGAACTAGTCCTAGGCTAACTAGGACTTGGGTCAACCCAATTTTCTAATTTAATTAGAATATTAAATTATAATTAAATATAATTTAATCTAATTAATTAAATTTTTAATTGAGTTAGGACTTAATTTAATTTGGTTGTGTTGGTTTTAATTTATTTGGTTAAAAGACCTTGTTTGATCAAGTCAAAATAGGAGTCCTAGTTTGACCAAGTCAAAATAGGAGTCCTAGTGTGACTAGGACTCCCTAACCTTGCACCACCTTAGCCCACCCTCCCATGCCCACTTTACTTTATTTTGTGCATGAGATGTCCTCTCCCTAATGTTCACACACACCCTTCTCTCCCTCCTTTTGTCATAAGGCAATTTGTTGGAAGACCAAGTCAAAAGGAGAGTTAGTTTTGCTTTAGGATTATATGAGAGAGAATTCTTATTGACTAAAACACCTTCCCTTGAGTGCCACCCCCTCTTTTATTAATTCTTCTCTTATTCTATGTGAGAAACCTCTTTTTTGTGTGCCCTCCCTTTCTTATCCATGCTAATAATTATGGAGCAGGTGCCCAAGAGTTGGGCGCCCCTTGTCTTGCCCTGTTTGACCTTTCCTTATCTTGTTTCTGACCTAGACAAGGACTCTTCATTTTTTCTCTATTTATTGGATAAATTTTTGGTTGAAATTTTTATGAGATTCATAACATTGGGAGAGGTTTTTGTTGTGCGAAAATCAGAGGGAGAGGGTCTTTGGGCATGGGGTTCCATAGGCACCAAACTAGATATCTAGGTGCGAGAAAAGAAAAGAAGAAGAGGGTCTTCTTCTAGGACTATTTCATTCTTCATCTCTCCTCCTTTTAAGTTTCTTTCTAAGAGAGTCTTAGATCAGAAAACTCTCCTCTTCCTTCTCATATTTTGGAGAGTCCAAGTTTTGAAGAAGAGAGCATCGGATCGACCGTCGAAGAAGGATCGGCATGATACTAGCATACTATGCTAATTTCCTACATTGGACTTCAGATCAAAGTTCGTAGGCTCGTGTGGATGACTCCTAGAGGCCAGACGCATATGTGGCTCATGACTTCATCCTCAAGCCTAGATCAACAAGTTAAAATATCTAACTTGTATAAGTAATAGATCTGATCTATTGATTTCATACCTATAATAGATGTAGTGTAGATCTAGATTGATGTGATTAACCTTTCCTTCTCCTTTATGTTTTTAATTTCTTATTTAATATCATGCCTTGATTATGTAATAGATCTGAGATCTAGATATTTATATATTTATTTAAATAAATATTTAATTTATTTTAGTCTTTCACTGTCTGATCCTAAAAAAGTTTCAAGAACTACCTGTGAAACCCTAGATCTGGTTTCTTCAATTGGTATCAGAGCCTAGGTTCTTATTACATGATTTTTATGCATATTTAGATTATTTCTTAGATTAAATCTAATTTATAATCTAATTATTAAATTTAAAATTAAAAATCAAGATCTCATGAACTGCCATAAGGTTGTCCTGCTGTAAGGTTTATCCCTTACAGTGAAAAGATTATCCTAGTTTGTGATGATCTGACTCAAATCATAAATTTATTAGATTTAATTTAATTTAATTTATAATTTAATAGATTTAAAATAGTTTTAGATCTAAAAATAAAATATTTTACATTTCACGAACTGCCATAAGGTTGTCCTGCTATAAGGTCTACCCCTTATAGTGGAAAGATTGTTCTAGTACATGCTGATCTAAAATATTGATTATAAAATTTTAGATTAGATCTAAAAGATTTATAATCTGATTAAAAATATTTTGATCTAATTTTAATCATCATAAATATGTTAGATTTGATCTAGGAAGATTTATGATTGATTACTTTTGAAACTATTTTAATTACATGAAACTGTTTAGATTAGATCTAAAGTAGTTTCATGTTTATTTTACTTACATATTGATTATAAATCAAACATACAACTTGGTTGATAGAACCATGTTGTAAAAATATTTTACAAATATGAAAATTATTTTCAAAAAGTCAAACCCCAACCCTCAGCCCAAAAGTTAATTAAGAATCAAGAAGTTGTTTGATTAGGTTCTAGAATTATAAATTAAAGATTCTATGACACAAATTATAACACATTGGGTTAACGGATTAGTGGGGATTAGGTCCATTAATTTGGTTAGACCTAAGGTTAGATTAAAGAATGGACTTAATTAGAGAATTGACTAAATCTAATCAATTATTATCTTAGATTAGGTCAAGGATTCTTTAGATCAATTACAATAGTTATAATTGGTCAAGTCTATGTCTTTAACAAGAATCAAATGGACTTGATTTTTGGCTAAAAGGTCTAGCTCGAACTGTTAGGTTGATCTAATTAAGACTAAGTAAACCAGTTGGTATCTAAGGTAAGTTTGGCACATATGATCGGTGGTTTTTAAATGGTAGTCTGCTTACCTGTCCATTTTCGATGGTGTCTGTGGCAAGCTTTGGCAGATCCTTTCATCGATCTCATTTACCTAGCCTTCTTGGTGAGATTGAGTTTTGATAAGATCACTTGACAATTTGAGTTGACCTATGTTAGCTAGATAAATTAGTGTGATGGATTTAGGTGCTCCTAGATCAGCCTGTTAGTGGTCTCTCTTAAGCTGACTTGGTGAAGCCAGTGAGAGGATCATGACAAGCTAGTTAATCTGACCTACTCACTTCTATAAATAAATACTCTAAAATTATTAGGTCCCTAAAATGAAATAGTTATATAATAACTGGATCATAGCCTTCCATTAAAGTGGATGATAATGGGTCCATCAGTTGGATAATCATTGGAGGCCCAAAGGCTTGGTGCTTATCGGTTGATAGAATTATCATTCATTATATGATCTCTTGGATACATCTTTCTAACTAGTGGTCAGGTGGGCCAACCAAAGTTGGGCTCGTGAACAGTCTATGTAGATTCTAGTATCCACTAAGAAATTATGATAATTCCTCGGATTGGAGGTAGAGGCTACCAATTTGAATAAATAGTAGAAGAAATCTTTCGATTAAAGTCCAAATCTTTAGGTTTAATGAATCAATTACTAATTAGGCTTTTGGTTCTTCTTTATGCAGTTAAATCCTAACCACAGTTGTTCCATTCACTATTAGACAGTGATTAAGTTATGAAACCCAACTTCAATAATAAGTATCGAAAGTTGAATGTTATTTAGCAACATGAAGTGGTTCGTACAGGGGCCTCTATGCCCAATTTAAACATAAGATTCAAGAATAACCTAGATCAGGCAGAGTGCTTCCATTGTAAGAAGCAGGAGTATTGAAAGAGGAACTATCCTCAGTATCGTGATTTCCATGACCCCAATAGGCTGAATAAGAGAGATGAGCAAGTAGTTGTTGATCAATTATATTATATGATAACATCTTGTAATTTCTTTATTTGTGATACTTCTACTTAGGTATTGGATATTGGAAGTCCAATCCATATTTGCAATACATTGCAAGGACTTCAAATTAGTAGATGATTTGAGAATAATGAGTGATTCCTGAATGTTGGAGATGGAAGGTCTGTTCCAATTCTAGCTATGGAAATAGTTCAACTTATTCTCAATACTAATATTATTTCTTTAAATGAATGTCATTATTATCCTTCCTTTCTGATGAATATAATCTCTATTAGCCTTGTGGCCAAGGATGGTTATCATTTATTTATAGAGAAAGATTATTGTGATATCATTATGAATGATGTTACAATAATGCAAGAATAATAAAAAAATAATATTTATATTTTATCACAACCTATGAGTGTAATATACACTTTTAGAAATATCCTAAATTAGATAATATCTCTGATATCTACCTATGGCACTATAGGATAGGTCACATTAACAAGAACAGGATAAACAGGTTGATCCAAGAGGAAATCCTCAAAGTCAGTGATTGTGAATCACTTCCAACCTATAAATCCTATCTTCTTGAAAAAATGACCAAGTCATCTTTTACTAAAAAGGATGAAAGAGCTATTGAGCTCTTAGGTCTAGTACATACTGATGTATGTGGACCAATGAGCACTGGAGCTAGAGATAGATATTTCTACTTCATAACTTTCATAGACGATCTATCCAAGTATGGATATGTTTATCCAATGAAACATAAGTCGGATTCATTTGAAATATTCAAAAGATTTCGATGTAAAGTAGAAAAATAAACCAGAAAGAATATTGAAACTCTTTGATCAAATTGAGGAGGTGAATATCTATCCAGTAAGTTTTTGACATATCTAGGAGAGAATGGGATTCTCTCACAGTGGACTCCTAGGACACCACAGCATAATGGTGTATTGGAAAGAAGAAATCAAACCTTGTTGGACATGGTTCGATCCATGATGGGTTTTGCTAGTCTACCTATTTTATTTTGGGGTTATGTTCTTGAGACTGCATGTTATATATTGAATAATGTACCAAGTAAATCTATCGTAAAAACTCTATATGAGATATGGACTAGGCATAGGCCTACACTCTCACACCTACGGGTTTAGGGTTGTCGAGCCTATGTCAAACATTTGCATATAGATAAGCTTGGACCCCAGTCAGATAAGTGTGTGTTTACAGAGTATCCCAAAGAAAATAAGGGTTACTATTTCTATCATGCCGAATAACAAAAGATGTTCGTCAGCCTTAAGGCAATCTTCTGGAAAAAAAATCCTTGGTGAAGAAACTGTTGCCTCTAAGGTTGAACTTAATGAAGTTCAATAGGTAGAAAAATTGACACATGTAGCTAAACTAGAACTGGATTTGATTAGATTAAATCTAGAGCCCAGTGTACCTACACCATTAAGGCATTTTGGTAGAGTACCGCATCAGTTGGATAGATACTATGATTTCTTGGTCCGAGATGGAGACCCCATTGAACTTGATGAAAATGATGAGGATCCGATCACCTATATGGATGCTATATTGAGATCTAGTTCTAAGAAATGGCTTGAGACCATGAAATTCGAAATGAAGTCTATGAAGGTCAACGATGTGTCGACATTAGTTGACCCACCTGAAGGGGTTAAATCCTTTGGGTATAAATGGGTCTTTAAAAGGAAGAGAGACGCAGATGGAAAGGTGTAGACCTATAAAGCCCATCTGGTTGCCAAGGAATATTGTCAATGTTATTGTATTGACTATGACGAGACGTTCTTTCTTGTGGCAATACTCAAGTTCATTCGGATTATGCTTGCGATTGCTGTCCATCTGGACTATGAGATCTAGCAGATGGATGTGAAGATAGCTTTTCTGAATGGAGAGTTGATCGAAGAGGTGTATATGAGTACAATCTGAGGGGTTCACATCCACAGATGAGTTCAAGGTGTGCAAGCTTCAGAGATCCATTTATGGACTGAAGCAGGCATCTCGGAGTTGGAACATGCATTTTGATAAAGTGATAAAAATGTATGGCTTCATTAAGAATGGAGAACCCTGCATTTACAAATGGACAAATGGTCTAGTAGTGGTATTTCTTATTTTGTATGTGGACGATATTCTCTTAATCGAGAATGACATCCCCATACTATAGAGAATAAAAGTCTGGTTGTCATCACAGTTTTCTATGAAGGACTTGGGTGAAGCATCTTACATCCTAGGGATGAAGATCTATAGGGATAGATCTGAAAGGATGCTTGGATTATCCTAGTCCATGTACTTAGATACTGTGCTGAAGAGATTCAACATGAAGAATTCCAAAAAAGGCCATCTTTCGATAGGCCATGGAATTTCTCTCTCTAAGAAGGATTGTCTGACAACTCCTGAAGAGAGAGACCATATGAGTAGAGTCCCATATGCTTCAATAGTGGGATCTATCATGTATGTCATTACATGTATGAGACCAGACGTGGCATACTCACTAAAAGTAGTGAGTAGATACCAGTCTGACCCCAGAGAAAACCACTGAAAAATGGCTAAAGCCATACTTAAGTATTTGAGAAATACTAAGGACCAATGGTTGGTTTATGGCAAGTCAAATCTAAAATTTATGGGATTTACAGACTCCAGCTTTCAATCTTTCCATGATGGAAGCAGAAGCATGTCAGAATATATCTTTACTCTGAATGGTGGAGCCATCTACTGGAAGAGTTCCAAGCAACATACTATGATAGACTCTATTTGTGAATTAGAGTACATGGCAACATCAGATGCTGCAAAGGAAGTTGTGTGGTTGAGGATGTTTATCATCGAGCTCGGAGTAGCATCCTTCCTTGATGGTCCAGTCCTGCTCTATGACAGCACTGGTGCCATTGCCCAGATGAAAGAACCAAAGGCACACCAGCAGATGAAGCACATTCTGCGCCGCTTTCATCTTGTCTAGAAGATCGTGGATCCAGCTGACATTGACCTTTAGAAGATTGACAGAAAGGAGGACCTAGCTTACCCCTTCACTAAAGTCCTAGCAATAAAGAAGTTTGACAACCATAAGTTGAAGATGGATATTAGATACTATGTCGAGTGGCTTTAGGATAAGTGGAAGTTGTTAAGAAATGTGTCCCAAAATCAATCATCAACCTGTTGATGGTTGAGCTACTTTATATTTATAATTGATTTATTAATAAATAAAATATATTTTTGATATTTTTCATCATAAGTATTCATCTTCTAATGAACTCCATTGTTGTAATGAAGTTCTTAGAAATATTTAGCTTCAATAAAGAGAGAATTTATTGATTAGTCCTTAAATTTATTCACGATCAAATAATAGGCTGTTAATAAGGACGACAACATCTATCAAGCATAGATCGCTGTATGCCATATAGGTTGGTTGTCCTCTTAACCAAGGAGTGTGGAGATACTGGTATGGCATATAATTGAGATGTATGGGTACATCGTTATTGAACGTGACCAACTTCGGAGCATTTTGCTATCGAGAATATTTCTGATGGGATATAGGTATAAGTGTCCCTTAGACCTAAGATCATCTCAGTGACTTGCAAGCAACTCACTATGCTTTGGTATCAGACTAACTAAATTTCTAATTTAGTAACAAAAGGCTTTTGGGTATAGTCAAATACTTGCAAAGTCAGAGTTTGATCAAGATGAGATTGACCACTCCAGGAGTTGGAGAAGAATGCATCGCTGTATTTCAATATAGCAAAACCTTGGCCAGGGTAATCCATCATATGGATTTGATATTTTAAACTATAATGTGGACAACCTGATCAGAGTTGACAATTGAACTTTGAGGTGTCCTATGAACATTTTGGTCAAGAGGATGAATTATATGGAAACTATATCCACATGGGTTCTAAGGATGTTGTTCTACACATTCGACCTATCCGGCCATTGGGTACCATTACTAGATGGTCATTTTGATTGGTACAAAAATATATTACTATGCTATCAACTTAGGGCCGGACCTATGAGGTCACGCACATTAGAGCTTACGATCTGATTGGATGGTTGATCAACGATTAAGAATTATTCTAGGGTTAAACAATCAATACGATTGGTGTTTAACCTAGTGCAAGTATTACAGGAGAATCGATTAGCAACTAGATTACTAATTAGCTTAATTTGATTAACCCAGAGAGTTGAGATTAAGTCTAATAGAATATGAGTTAATTAGATTTGGTTTGGGCTTGATTGGATCAAGTCCAATTGGCTTATTGGATAAGCCAAGTGCAAGGAAGAACTAGTCGTAGTCTAACTAGGACTTTGGTCAATCCAATTTTTAAATTTGATTAGAATATTAAATTATAATTAAATATAATTTAATTTTATTTAATTAAATTATTAATTGGGTTAGGGTCTAATTTAAATTAGTTAAGTTGGTTTTAATTTATTTGGTTAAAAGATCTTGTTTGACCAAGTCAAAATAGGAGTCCTAGTATGACTAGGACTCCCTAACCTTGTGCCACCTTAGCCCACACCCACTTTTTTTTATTTTGTGCATGAGATCTCCTCTCCCTGATGTTCACTCACACCCCTCTCTCCCTCCTTTTCGTATAAGGTAATTTGTTGGAAGACCAAGTCAAAAGGAAAGTTAGTTTTGCTTTAGGATTCTATGAGATAGAATCCTTGTTGACCAAAGCACCTTCCCTTGAGTGCCGCCCCCTTTTTTATTAATTCTTCTCTTATTCCACATGAGAAACCTCTTTTCTGTGCACCCTCCCTAGCTGGTCCATTCCTATAATTGTGGAGGAGGTGCCCAACCTTGTCTTGCCCTATTTGACCTTTCCTTATCTAGTTTTTGACCTAGACAAGGACTCTTTTTTTTTCTTTATTTATTGGATGAATTTTTGGCTGAAATTTTTATGAGATTCAAAGCATTGGGAGAGGTTTTTGGTATGCGATAATTAGAGGGAGAGGGTCTTTGGATGTGGGGTTCCATAGGCACCAAACTGTTGTCTAGGTGAGAGAAAAGAGAAGAAGAAGAAGATCTTCTTCTAGGGCTATTTTATTCTTCATCTCTCCTCCTTTTGAGTTTTTTCTAAGAGAGTCTTAGATCAAAAAATTCTTTTCTTCCTTCTCATATTTTGGAGAGTCCAAGTTTTGAAGAAGAAAGCATCGGATCGACCCTCGAAGAAGGATCAGTGTGATACTAGCATATTGTGCCGATTTTCTACATCGGACTTCATATCAGAATTCGTAGACTTGTGTGGATGACTCCTAGAGGTCGGACATGTATGTGGCTCATGACTTCATCCTCAAGCCTAGATGAGTAAGTTAGAATGTCTAACTCACACAGGTAATAGATTCGATCTATTAATTTCATACCTGCATTAGATGTAGTGTAGATCTAAGTTGATGTAATCAACCTTTTCTTCTCCTTTATGTTTTTTATTTTTGATTTAATATCATATCTTGATCATGTAATCGATCTAAGATCTAGATGTTTACATATTTATTTAAATAAATATTTGATTTATTTAAGTCTTTCTCTACCTGATCCTAAAAAAGTTTCAAGATCTATCCGTGAAACCCTAGATCCGATTCCTTCAAAAGCTTATTGGGCATTTGATTTTCATAGACACCAATCTAGATGTCTAGGTGAGAGAAGAAAAAAGAAGAAAAGGGTCTTCTTCTAGGGTTTCTTCTATTCATCCCTTTTCTTCCATCTTTGAGATTTATTTTGAGAGTGTCTAAGATCTAAAGTCTCTTCTCTTCCTTATAATCTTTGTAGAGTCCAAATCTTGAAGAAGAAAGCACCGGATCGACCATCGAAGAAGGATTAGCATAGTACTAACATACTATACTGATTTTTGAAGATCGAACTTTTGATCAGGATTCATGGACTTATGTGGATATCTCTTAGAGGTCGGATACATGTGCAACTCAAAGCTTCATCCTCAAGCTCAGATCAGCAAGTTAGAATATTTAACTTGCATAGATAATATGGATCTGATCCTCTGTTACATACCTATAGTAGATCTAGTGTAGATCTATGTTGATACAATCAACATCTTTTCTTCTTTCTTATGTTTTAAATTTTTGATTTAATCTCATGTCATAATCATGTAATAGGATCTTAGATCTAGGATCTTCTCTATTTTTATGAATAAATTTTTATTTATTTTAGTCTTTCACTATCTGATCTTGAAAAAGTTTCAAAATCTAGTTCTGAAATCCTAAATCTGGTTCCTTTATTAAGTATTATCCAATAGGGTCTAGAATTATGAATTAAAGATTCTAAGATAAAAGCATAAGACTATGGAATTAAAGAATGGACTTAACTAGAGTAATTAGATTAGATGAATTAGATTCATTAATTGGGTTAGGCCAAAGGTTAGTTAAAGAATGGACTTAACTAGAGTAATTAATCAAATCTAACTAAATGTTGAATTAAATTAGGTCAAGGACACTCTGGATTCAACTTCAATAATTGTAGTTGGATAAGTCTATGTCTTTCATAAGGACCAAGATGGACTTGATTCATGGCTAAGCGGTCCAACCCAAAATTACTAGGTTGATCAGATTGAACCTAATTAACTGGTTGTTGTTTAAAGTAAGTTTGGCAATTTAGACCACTTATTTTTAATTGGAGCTACTTGCACTAATTCGATCTTTGATGAGTTAATGACATATTCTTTCACTAATCTTACTTACCTGGCCGATATGGTCGATTAGGATTTGATTAGATCACTTGGTAATTCTAAAGAAAAATACGATTTTCCTATCATAGGATCGATCTGATCAGATCATATTTGTAGCAAAATTTTCAAAAATTTTTCTACTTATTTAATTAGATTTGAGCATTCTCAGCTCTGATTAGATTGATCTAAAAATAAAAATAAAAATTAAATTAAATGTGTGATATCCTATATCACTTGATTTGGTGAACTATTCACCCATAGTGATGATTTGACAATGATCTAAGGTTCCAATGCTAGCTAGGCATGCACCTGGCCTTTACCGATGTCCACTCAGGTTGGATGTAAAGGTCCTCTCCTTCTGAATTTGATATCAAAAGATCAAATCTAGAATCAACCTGGTGCGCCTTCGATCTAATCTCCAGCAGCAGCATGATCATCTCACGATGGGGATCTTCTAGACTCAATCTTTGCACCAACAGCCTTCAAGCTTTGAAGCTGAATTTGTCCAACACCTTAGGTGTGGAGAAGAAGAAAGGGATTAGGGAATGAGGCATGGGAGATAGAGAAACTAGTAGGGCATCATCGTAGATTAATGCCATGATCAAACACCTTTGATCTAGGTCCTTTTATAGACCTATGCGTAGCCTTGGAGTCCTAGAGCTTTAAGCAACTAGTTTGCTTAAAGCAGAAGGACTCCCTAGCCTCTCCACGCCAACATCAGATTTTTCTCTTATTTTGTCATATAAAATAGGATGAGAAATGCTGCCAATAATGGATAAGATAGGAGGTTTGGCGCAAAGTTTCTATCTCTTAGAGTTTGAATGACTTCAAACACCTTTGACCCATTCAAACTCCAAAATAGATAACATCTCATGTATATCCATCATGGGCACATGCCAAGAGGAGCGTGCACCCTTCTCTTCCATGTAAATCCCATCAAGGGCACGCACCCTGAGAGAATTTTCAGGCAGCGCGCACCAATCCTTTAATTCCTGCATGACCGCATTGAAAGACCCTTGTCCTAATTTCATCCGATGATTTTAGTGTTGGAAATTGTATTCTAAAGCCAATCATCTAGATTGTAGATGGTTGAGCTGAATGTAATTCATACTTAAATTTTAAATAAATAAAATTATTATTTTAGCATTTCATCACTTTTGTGCATCTTTCTGTAATGAACTCTATTGTGATGAAGTTCTTAGGACTATTTAAACTCTTCAAAGAAGGATTTATCATTTAGTCCTTAAATCAATTCATGATCAAATGATTTGTTATTGCCTAGGATGACAACATATCGAGTGTAGATCATTGTGTGCCATAAGTATTGATTGTCTTCTTAACCAAAAAATATAGAGATATTGTTATAGTATATAGGTGAAGTGTAGGATATATTTCAATGAATGTGATCCAACTATGGTGCTCTCTACTGTCAAGAGTTGGTCGCAAAGGATATGGATATAAGTATCGCTTAGATTCGAGACCACCATGGTGACTTGCAAGCAACTCACTATACTTAGGTACTGGACTACTTGAATTTTTAATTCAGTGATGGAAGACTACTGGGTGCAGTCAAGTACTTATAAAGTCGGTGTATGAATCAAGATGGGATTGACCCCTCCAAATGTTGGAGCAAGTGCATCACTATATTTTAATTTAGCAAATCCTCGATCGGGGTGGTCCATTCGATGGACACTGAATTTTGAAATACAATGTGAATGATTTTTAGGATTGGTAGTAAATCCTAGATCATCTTTCGAGAATTATGGTCAAGGGAATGAATTATACAGTAATCATATGCCACAGGTTCGTCATTATTGCATTGCGACCTTTCGACCTATCCGAACATCGGATACCATTGCTACATGATTACATCAATTAGTATAGAAAATCAGTTCTTGTGTTATCGACTTAGGATTCTAACCTATATGATCAAACACAATAGAAGTTCCTACCTGATCCAATGGCTGATCAAAAGTCCTGATGACTTGGGACTCTATGGTCAAATATCCCACTGGACTGGGACTCTATGACCTAAAGTCCCACTGGTCTGAAACTCTGTGATCGCAAGTTTCATTCATATGGAACATTGGATTTAAGAGTCCCACTGATTTGGGACTCTTTAAGAGTTTCATGTTGATGGAACTCTATTGCCTAGATACCCACCCAATTAGAACTCTATATTTATTGAAGGATTAATTAGCAATTTAATTATTGATTAGCTTAATTTGATTGAGCGATGAGGATTTGATCAGGTTTAACTGAATTTGATTCGATTGGGTTTGACCCGATTAAGTGATGACCTAATTGCTATGAAAGATTCGACCGTGATTTGATCAGTACCTGAACCTAATTTATTTTTAATTTGATTAGGATTTAATTAGTTTGGGTCAAGCCTAATTTGATTAGGTTTGACCTAGTCTAATTTGGTCGAGTTAAATTGGTTTGGTTGAAACCAATTTGAATGGGTCAAATTACTTTTGAATTTTGAACTTCCTTTCTCCCTGCACCATGAACCTTTGACCAAGTCTTCTCTCATGCAAATTTTGAATCTGCATGAGGTTTCCTATGCTAGAAATATGATTGTGCACCTCTCCTCTTTCTGCCTTTAACCTAGTCCAAAAGGTTGGATCAAATTTGAATTACTTGAATTTTGAATTCGAGTTGGTTGAAGACTGAAACAATTTCAACTTCCTTGTTCTTATCCTTTTCTCCATGCCTCCTTATATTTTGATGCACATTTTTTATGCATTTCTAGGTGTGGGCAAGCAGAAGGAGAGTCCTTCTATGCATCAATCACTTTAGGGGGCGTTAGATTTGGATGAGCAATGCACTTGAATTTTGAATTCAAGTGGAGATGGTTAAAACCCACTTACCTCCCTTATCCATGTGTTTTTCCTATGGCATTGCATTTTCTAAAAGGATTTTTTCTCTAGGCATGCATCAATTAGCATGAGGAATCTAAGAGGTGCATGGGAGAGTTTCTTAGAGAGAGAAAACTTTTTGGGGCGCAAGTTCTAGGGTGAGAAAAGTCAAAGTAGGATTTTTCCTGCGCCACTTTATTCTCTCACACATTTTGATTTTCTCTCTTTTGGTGACCCACTTAAGATGAGATCTAAGTGAGGTGTGCATAGATAGGAAAGTCCATCTACCATGAAAATTTGTTTCATAGGAAAACTCCAAACAAAATGGGCATGCGAGGATTTTCGGGCGTCAAGGTATTTTGAGTGTTCAAAACCCTAGAGTTGGGACTTAGGGTTCGGGTGGAGAGATCGAGTGCTGTGAGCATCGAATCGCCACCATTTGAAACATCAGTTCATCATCCTTCAAAGCACACATTTTGATTTTCTAGAGTATTCAGAAGATTAGAAAGAAGGCGATCGATTAGATCGATCGAGATCCACCATCGAACACTCCGATGAGAAGCTAGCACTCTGGTGGAGCTGGTCGAGATCAGAAGCTCTGTGTGGATCAACCATAGATGCTGGACAAGTATGCAGATATAGCACAATGCCAGAGCATATTCTAGTGGATTCAGATCACTGAGATTAGCTACCCACACCTAGGTATCGAGTTCTTAACTTGAATCGATCAGCAAATATGATTTGCTGATTGATCTCATTTCAATTTTAAATTACATATTAGCATGTCTAGATTCTAAGTAGGATTTTTTTGATTTGATCAATGCATGCATAGGTTAATTTTAGATTAATCTAATACTTTTGTTATAATAAAATTTGAAAAATATTTCAAAAAGAATGCTAAAAATCCTGCATGATTTCCTTCATTGGTATCAGAGCAAAGGTTTCTTGACATGTTTTAATATGTAATTAGAAAAATTAAATGTTAGCATATTTGTTATGTTTCATCTAGATAACTTAGTAATCGAGGATGAATGAGCCACCAAGCCATCTGATCATAAGGGACAAGTATGGTTTAAAGGCCATCTGCTTTCATTCAGTGGGGATCTCTTATGGCGGTAGGGGTGCCACCATGAACTCATTCATTAAGATGAACAGTGAAAAAAATTTTATTATTAAAATTATTTTAATATGATAATTAAATATAAATATGTTAGATTAGATATAAATAGATTCATAGTTTAATTATACTTTATTTTCTATTATGAAACTAGCAATAGATTGCTGTTTATGAAATATGCTGACCCATTTGTGAAATGAGTCAACATGTTTGATGAATAGAAAATAAAATCTTTTAAAATTTAAAAATTATTTTTAAAATATCAAACTCCAACCCATCAGTCCAAAAACTTAATTAAGAGAATTAAGTATTATCTATAAGGGTCTAGAATTATGAATTAAAGATCCTAAGACAAAATCATAAAACTATGGGTTAAAGGGTTAGATGAATTAGATCTATTAATTGGGTTAGACCTAAAGTTAGTTAAAAAATGGATTAATCTAGAGTAATTGATCAAATCTAACCAAGTGTTGAATTAGATTAGGTCAAGGATACTCTAGACTCAACTTCAATAGCTGTAGTTGGATGAGTCCATGTCTTTAACGAGACTAAGATGGTCTTGATTCATAGCTAAGTGATCTAGCCCAAAATTACTAGGTTAATCAGATTAAACCTAATTAACTAGTTGGTATCTATAGTAAGTTTGGTAGTCTAGATCAATGATTTTTAATTAGAAGCTACTCGCACTAATTCGATCTTTGATGGGTTAACAGCATATCCCTTCCACTGATCTCACTTACCAGACCGACATGGTCGATTAGAGTTTTATTAGATCACTTGGTGATTCGGACTAACCCATGTCACTAAAATTAATTTGACTGATTTTCATTAGTAAGACTGAATTAGGTGCCCATGGATCTAAATTGATCCTAATCCTAACCTATTGACTTGGTGAAGTTAGTGGGAGAATTTGACTTAAAGTCGGTAGGAGAAATTTGGTCTGTATCCTTCTTATCCTTAAATCACATGTAATCTAAATCCTCTAAATTATTAGATCCTTAATGACTAAGTTATGAGGATAATCGAGTCATAGCCTCCCATTAAGGTGAATAGTAATGAGTCCAAATTTTTGGATGGACATTGGAGGTGCCTTATGCCTGGTGTTCATCTACATATTAGAATTACTGTCCATCATATGATGATTAAATCGTATTCTCTTAATGATGATCAAGTTGGTAGAGCTTTCCTCAGGTCTGATTATCATTGGTTTGATGGATTAAACTCAATCATGTTAATGGTTGGATCTAACCAAACCTTTTCAGTGGAGGCCATAGCCTACTAAATTAACTTCTGAGGCAAAATCTAAATACTAAAAATTATTTAAAAAAATAATTAGTTATAAACCTACCTGTAGATGCACATGGGTTGGCCAGAGCTTTCCTCGGATCCATCTATAGTTTATATGGATTTCAGTACCCACTAAGTGTAATAACTTGAATTGGAGATAGAGGCTACCAATTCGTTAAACATAGTGGAAGGATCTTTAGACTAAAGTCCAAGTCTTTAAGGTTAATTAATTTAAATACTAATATGGTCTCATGTTTTTTCTTTTAGATAAATTGAATGGCTAGTGTATGTCCACTTCGTTCACTGTTGGATAGTGGTAAGCATTTAGGATCTAAATATGAGAAGTCTAGTATTGACTCTAATAAGGCAGACCCAAAAAAGAATAATCCTCTTGACTTGAATAGGCTGAACAACGAAAATCAGCAAATAGTTGCTAGACAAGGTTGTTATATGATAACACCATACAATTTTACTGTTTGTGATAAATCTACCTGGGTATTAGATACCAAGAGTCCAGTTCACATATGCAATTCATTACATGAACTTCAAATTAGTCGAAAGTTTGAGAATGGTGATAGATTCTTTAATGTTGGGGATGAAAGTAAAGTTCCAGTCCTAGCATTAGGAACTCTTAAGCTATTTTTTAAAAATAATAATATTATTTTAACTGATTGTCAATATTATCTATCTTTTATGATGAACATAATATCTATTGGATTTTTGGCCCAGGATGGTTATTATTTGTCAATAAAAGAAAATTACTATGATATAATTATGAATGGTGTTACAGTAGTACAAGGATAATTAAGAAATGGTATTTATATTTTATCATAGTCTATTAGTGTAATGTACACGTCAAATAAATATCCAAAACTAGATCATGTCTCTAATGCCTATCTTTGGCACCATCGGCTAGATCATATAAACAAGAATAGGATTAATAGGTTAGTCAAGAAAAATATCCTTGACATCCATGATTGTGAATCATTGAATATCTGTGAATCCTACCTTCTTAGTAAGATAACCAAATCATCTTTTACTAGAAAGGATAAATTAGCCACTGAGCTTCTAGGTCTAGTATATACTAATGTATGTGGACCTATGAATACATGTGCTAAAGGTGGGTTCTACTACTTTATTACATTTACTGATAACCTATCTAGGTATGGGTACATCTATCTTATGAAGAGTAAATCTGATTCGTTTGAAATATTCATACGACATCGAAATGAGGTAAAAAAATAACTTGGAAAGAGTATTAAAAATCTTCGATCAAATTGAGAAGGTAAATACCTTTCAAATGTATTTTTGACATATCTAGAAGAGAATGAGATTCTCTCGTAATGGACCTCTCTTAGAACACCATAGCATAATGGTATATCTGAAAGAAGAAATCAGATCCTATTAGACATGATTCAGTCCATGATGGGATTTGCGAGTCTATTAATTTCTTTTTGGAGTTATGCACTTGAGACAGTTTGTTTTGTTTTGAACAATGTTTCGAGCAAGTCTATCGCAAAGACTCCATATGAGATATAGACTAGGCATAGGGTGACACTCTCTCACCTTAGGATTTAAGGATGTCTGGCTTATGTAAAATATTTACAACTAGAAAAGCTTGGACCTAGGTCCGATAAATGCTTGTTCGTAGGATACCCCAAGAAAACTAGGAGATATTACTTCTACTTTGTTGAAGAGCAAAAGGTGTTCGTCAGCAATAGGAAAGTCTTTTTGGAAAAGAAGTTTCTTATCGAAGGAACTGCTGCCTCTAATGTTGAACTTAATAAAGTTCAATAGGTGAATGAACTGATACATTCTAGTGAACCTATGAACTAGATTTGATAAGATCAAACCCAGAGCCCGTTGAAGAGGCACTAAGGAGATCTGGTAGAGTACCGCATCAGTCGGATAGATACTATAATTTCTTGGTCCAGGATGGTGATCCTTTCAAACTCGATGAGAATGATGAGGATCCGATCTCCTATATGGATGCTATGCAGAGGACCGACTTCGATAAGTGGTTGACAGCCATGAAGTCTAGAATGGAGTCCATGAAGGTCAATACTGTATGGACACTGGTTGATCCACTTGAAGGGGTAAAACACATTGGGTGTAAGTGGATTTTCAAAAGAAAAAGGGGTATAGATGAAAACATGGAGACCTATAAAGCCCGTCTGGTTGCTAAGAAATATCGTTAGCATTATGGTATTGACTATGGTGAGACCTTTTTCCCAATGGCAATGCTCAAATCCATTCTGATCATGCTTGCGATAGCAATTTACCTAGACTATGAGATCTGGCAAATGAATGTGAAGATGGCTTTTCTTGATTGAGAGCAAGATGAAGATGTGTATATAATACAGCCTGAGGGATTCACATCCACAGATAAGTCTAAGGTGTGCAGGCTTTAGAGATCAATCTATGGATTGAAGCAGATATCTCTGAGTTGGAACATGCATTTTGATAAGGTGATTAGAACATATGGCTTCATTAAGAATGGGGAGGAACCCTGCATATATAAATGGGTTAATAGTTCTATAGTCGTATTTCTTATTTTGTATGTGGATGATTTTCTCTTAATCGAAAATGACAGCCCTGCATTATAGAAAATAAAGGTTTGGATGTCATCTCAATTCTCCATGAAGGACTTGGGAGAAGCTTCCTACATCTTGGGGATGAAGATCTATAGTGATAGATCTAAAAGGTTGCTTGGATCGTCCCAATCCATGTACATCGATACCGTGCTGAAAAGATTCAGCATGGAGAATTCCAAGAAAAATAATCCCCCGATAAGCCATGAAATTACTCTCTCAAAGAGGGATTGTCCGACAACTCCTTAAGAAAGAGAGTGTATGAGTAGAATATCATATGCTTCGGTAATGGGTTCTATTATGTACTCCATAACGTGTACGAGACTAGACATGGCATACTCACTAGGGATAGTAAGAAGATACCAATCTGATCTAGGTAAGAATCACTAGAAGGTTGTAAAGATAATTCTGAAATATTTGAGAAATACTAAGGACTAATAGCTCATTTATGGAGATACTGACTTGAAACTTATAGGATATACTCATCTCAATTTTCAATCAGACCATGATGATAGCAAAAGTGTGTCATGTATTTACTTTGAATGGTGGAGCGGTCTACTGGAAGAATTTCAAGCAGCACACTATGGCCGATTCTATGTGCGAGGTAGAGAATATCGTGGCATCCGATTCTGTGAAGAAAGCTATGTGACTATAAAAGTTTATCAACAAGCTAGGAGTGGCAACATCCTTGGATGGTCTGGTTCTGCTATACTATGACAGCACTGAAGCCATAGCTCAAGTGAAGGAGCTGAAGGCACATCAGCACACCAAGCATATTCTATCACGTTACCATCTTGTACGAGAGATCGTGGAATGAGGTGTCATCCAGCTTCAAAAAATTGACAAAAAGAAGAACGTGGCTGACCCCTTTACTAAAGCTCTCGAAATCAAAGAGTTCGACAATCACAAATGGAAGATGGATATTTGATACTATTCTGAGTGGCTTTAGTCTAAGTGGGAGTTGTTGGAAACTATATCCTAAAGCCAATCATCTAGATTATAGATAATTTAGCTGAATATAATTTATACTTGAATTTTAAATGAATAAAATTATTATTTTAGAATTTCATCACTTTTGTGCATCTTCCTGTAATGAACTCTATTATGATAAAGTTCTTAGGACTATTTAGACTCAATAAAGGAGGATTTATCATTTAGTCCTTAAACCAGTTTGCGATTAAATGATTCGTTGTTGCTCAGGACGATAACATATCGAGTGTAGGTCATTGTGTGCCATAAGTATTGGTTATCCTCTTAACCAAAAAGTATGGAGATATTATTATGGCATACAAGTAAAGTGTAGGGATACATTTCATTGAACGTGATCCAACTATAAAGCTCTCTGCTATCAAGAGTTGCTCGTGAAGGATATGGGTATAAGTGTCCCTTAAACTTGAGACCATCATGATGACTTGCAAGCAACTTATTGTACTTAGATACTGGGCTACCTAAAATTCTAATTCAGCAATGGAAGGTTACTGGATGCAGTCAAGTATTTATGAAGTCAGTGTGTGAGTCAAGATGGGATTGACCCCTTCAAGTGTTAGAGCAAGTGCATCACTATATTTCAATTTAGAAAATCCTTGGTTGGAGTGGTCCATTCGATGGAAACTGAATTTTAAAATACAATGTGAATGATTTTTAGGGTTGGCAGTAAACCCTACATCATCCTTCGAGCATTGAGATCAAGGGGATGAATTATATGGTAACCATATGCCACAGGTATGTCATTGTAGCATTGCGACTTTTAGACCTATCCGGACATTGAGTACCATTGCTAGATGGTCACATCGATTGGTACAAAAAATCAGTTCTTATGCTACCGACTTAGGATTCAAACCTATAGGGTCATACACAATAAGAGTTCTTACCTGATCTGATGGCTGATTAAGAGTCCTGATGACTTGGGACTCTATGGTCAAGAGTCCCACTGGACTGGGACTCTATGACCTAAAGTCCTACAGGATTGGGACTCTGAGTCCTACTTATCTGGGACTCTCAGATCAAGAGTCCCACCGATCTAGAACCTATGATCGTGACTTCAATTCGTATGGGACACTGGGTTCAAGAGTCCTACTTATTTAGGACTCTTCAAGAGTTTCATGTTGATGGAACTGTGAGGATTTGTGGTGCTCCCAAGCCTTGGGAGGCCGTGGGAGGAGTCAGGGGTTGGCTTCGAGGATTTCAGGGGCTTGGTTGGTGCTTCGGAGACCTAAGACACAAGATGAAGTAAGGAACCAAAGTCAGAGAATCAAGACTACAGAAAGAAGATTTTCTACATGTTACCCAGCTCAGTCCAAAACTGGGTTGGCTAAGTCTCAATGCACAAGCAAAATAGAGAGCTGTGCATTTGGGACTGCTGGCACGGCACAAAACTGGGCCGACTCAGTTTCATACTGAGCCGACCTAGTGGAACTTAGCTAGTTCAGTGCTGAGACTGAGCTGGCTTAGTGCGCGAGCAGAGTTACGTGAGGGTCTATTTTGGACTAGGGTCTGGATTGATCCTAGGGGTCTTAAGGCCTGGTTTGAGAGGTCTTAAGGGGCTAATTCATGTATGGATCATATCTAGATCCAGAGGATGAGAGCATGGGAGACATGGGTGTATATGGGCTCGATGAGTGCTTTCATGTATTGGATTAGCTGGAGAGTTTTTTGGTCGAGCGTAATCGCTATGTATAAATACATAGGTTATATTAGGGTTTCATAATGCTGTGGAATACAGACCTTTTCTCCCTCAACTCTCTTCTTCTCTTCTCTCTAGAGTTGCCACCCTAGGGTTCTTGAAGAATCCTTAGAGAATGAGAGCGTCTCCCTCAAGCCTAAGGAGGGAGGCGCCCCATCATAGATCCAGGTGGAGGATCGGTGGTTTGCTGCCCATAGAGAACATCATAGGTTCCTTCAAGTCCATGCTAAAGATCAGGGACTTTTGCAACATGATATCGATGCTTGTGATGTCAAGGATGATTGGCATTCAAGCGATATCATGGGTCTATAATTTGGTATCAGAGCTAGGTGATGCCTGGGATGTTGTCGACGATAATATGGTATTAAAGCCAGTTTTAGAGCCTGATGGTGCATGGAAGAAGCCAGGTGTCAGAGCTTGATGGTGCATGAAAGGAAAGGAGAAGTCATATAAGGTAAAGTCAGAAATCTGCACAAGAATTTCATGGTATATCTCAAATCTATCTTGTTGTTGCTGTGATTTGGCCAACTAGGAGCAGCGAGTTGAAGGTGGAGGTTGAGAGATTTAACGGAAAGAGATTTTTTTAGGGTGAAAGGATTTGGTGCATGATTTGCTGATCAGTCTTGGTGGAAAGGTTGAGGTGTATGATGGTTATGTGATAGGTAAGGAGCGCTGGAGTGCTGCAGTAGCATTTTTCTAAAGATGTAGGGCTGAGAGAGGCTCGGTGATGCAACAACCAAGAAAGGTATCTCAGCATAGAGCATTAGGGTTCTCTAGGAAGATGGATAGTGTGGGGCTATTGAAGAAGGTTTCCTAAGGGGTAATGGTCGAAGGAGGGCTGAAGAAGCGACTATACGTTCTTCGGTGTCAAGAAGATAGGAAGTAGTCGGAGATGTTGATAAGTACCATAAATTTACCAATAAAAGTATAATTTATCAATTAATTCATATTAATTAATAATCAATTTATAGATATTTTTGAGAAATTAATATTTTTATTAATTAAAAATAATAAAAATTAAAAATTAAAATTTTATAATCAATGGAAAGAGCTTATTTTTTTATCATGATGAAATAAATTTCATGCAAAACAGAGCTAAAATGGAGATCATATGAATTTCTAAAGAAATAAAATAAATAAAAATTAAATGAAAAATAACATATGGCTCAGCCGGCTCAAGCCGCCATGCGATATCAACCGGTGCATCCAAACACGTCGAGCCAAGCCGACAAAGCTAGTGTGCCAAGCCAGCTATGCTAGCCGACTCAACCGCGGAAGCCATCAGTCGATCCACAATCCAAGCATAAACCGCCAGCTCAACAGAAATCGATGAATCATGGAGCGACACGTGGTGGACCTAAACCCTTAAAGGGTTTACAAAAAATCTATCATGGCTCATAGGGCATTTTGGACTTTTCACTCAGCGATAGGAGGCGCTGATTCATTATGGTGTGCGGTGCAATCGGTCCATGGGAACAGTAATTGCGCGATCGAATGGATCCGATTGATTACAGTCAAGATCGAATGGTAGAGAAAATTTTCTACTACAGACTTAATGTGGATCGCCATCTGACGGTAGTGCTCAACCCAGAAGATGATCCAACGGTCCAAAACACTCCCAATGGTGCTCAGGACTCCCAACGCGTGATCAACGACCAAATTTTCTCCATCAACGTGCAATCAACAACCAGAATTTAATCTAACCTAATCTAGTTTGATACACATCCGATTTTGATGATTTTTTGGTCCCTTGGATTCCTATTGAATGGCTAGATTTTACTAGACTTCAATAGAATTTGTCCAGGACTCCTTTTAATCTAATTTTCACTCGAATTTCTCTATATTTTGACGATCAAAGACCTCCTTAGTCCCACATTGCCTGCAGAAAAGTCTCCAGTCCTCCTAGCTTTATAAATAAGATCCCAGACTTCAAAAATTCATAATCTTCAGTCAAGGTGAAGCTTTGGTACAGGGTGAAGCTAGACTTTGGGTTAATGGTTGCTTCGAGGCAATTGGTGCCGAGAGAAAAAGCTGGACTTCTACACCATTCTTCCACCAATGCCGATACAAGATCAGAGATCAGGCTATTTATTTTATTTTTTAAAAAAATTTTATGTATTTAAATTCTAAAATTTTAATTAATATAAATTTTATTTTTTGCACTTTGATTTTAGCACTTTATTTTTATTATAATTTAATTTCTGCACTTTAATTATTGCTCTTTATTTTACTGTAAGTAGATGCTAAGATCTAACTAGTAGATCTTAGTACCAAGTTTACTTTTCTGTATAATTTAATTTTCACTTCATAATTTTAATTTTCAATTTTTGATTTCAAATTCTATTTTTAAAATCTTTTTTTTTTAAAAAAAAATCAAAGATTTCAAATCTAAAAATACTACCTATCCTATGGATTTGACCTGACTCACTGCTATCTACGTATTCTTAATTATTTTAAGAAGTTGGATTAAACTAATAAATATGGTATCTTAACAACAACATCGTATTCTTATCAAGTTTTTGGTGCCGTTGCCAGGGAAGGCACGGACATTAAACTTTTGATCTCTTTGATTTTTCTGTAAATAAATTATAAATAAAATTTATTATTTTCTTATAAATATTGCTTGCTTACTTTTTTATTTTTTAGAAAAAGAGATTAAAAAACTAAAAGAACCAGGGCAAGGAACAAATCATTCAATTTTGCTTGGTGAGATCAATCCTAGCCCTAGTCCTCTTTCCTTTTTATTTATTTTATTTATTTATTTTCTAATTAATTTTTAAAAAAATATCCATTTAAATCTAATTAAAAGCTTCATGATAAGATTAAAAACCCTAACTGTTTAGAGCATGCATCATATTAGTTTTATTTTTATTTTTTTGATGATTATTGGAGGCAAGGTAAGTCTTTCAGAATTCAATTAGTTGCATGCATCTAGTTTAAATTGCATAGAACTCTTTGATTAAAAATTTTTTATGCATATTCATATTAAACCAAATTAAGGGCACAATCTAATTAAACAAGATAAGATAGGGATTTGATCATCCTTCCTTGGCCCACAAACAGCCAACCAGCATCCTGCATTGACCTAAGCTTTTAATTTTAAAATCAATTAGACATCAACCTTAGGAGCGCAAGCTCAATAGGACAAGGAATTCTAAGAGTTGAACCAAATTAGGATTAGTCAATTTGATTGGTGTCTAGGAAAGTGGTTCAGAGATGATTAAGTCTGAAGAAAGGTGGTTTCTAATTGATTCCATTAGCTTATCTAGCCAAGCATAATTGGTGTCTAAGGCAAGCAACGGAGGGACCCCCACCGATCTTACACTTACCTGACCAGTTAATTGACTGATCTTATACTTGGAGGGCTTAAAGGTGATCTTGGCAGTTAGGAGCTATCTAGATCTAGGATAACCCTTAGTCAGGATTGATTGACCAACTTGATTGCTAACCAACATCGCATTCTTATCAAATTTTTATGGCGACTCCGTAAAACTAATTTTTCTCTCTCTTCTTAGCTCTAGGACTCCTTAGGACGTCTTCTTTAGAACTTTTCTTTCTTCTTCTTTTTCCTTTAAAAATAAAATAAAATAAAATAAAATTTAAATTAAATTAAACTAAAAATTAAATTAAATTAAATTAAACTAACTAAAAAAATTATTTAAAATAATAATTTAATAAAATTAAAATAAATTAAAAACATAATTAAATAAATAAAAAAATAAAAAAATTTAAAAGATATTTAAAAAATTGAAAGAAATAATAAAATAATAAAAAAATCTATAAAAAGATCTAAAAATTTTTTGAACAATACATTAGGGTTGCACCAGGGCATGCATGGTAGAATATCGCTTTACCTGATCTAGTTGAACCCAACCATAAAATTGAAAAGCTAAATCGTATTAAACTCGATAACCAAATGGCTGAAAATTTTTGAGAACCACCTAAGCAGATGAAGGAATACTTTATTCATTCCACCTATAACCCATCGACTTGTATCCAATTATCTAAAATTCATGCTATCCGCTATGAGATCAAGCCGACCATAATTCAGATGCTCCCATCATTCTACGGGAACACCAATGAAGATCCTTATAAGCATCTAGATAAATTCTTAGAAATTTGCTCTATGGTAAAAATTCAAAATTTAACTAATGATGCCCTTAGACTAATTTTATTTTCTTTATCATTAAAAGACAAAGCCAAGTACTGGCTTGGCACAATAGGAAGACCAATTAAAACTTGGGCTAAATTGCAAAGTGAATTTCTTAAAAAAATTTATCCCATAGGCCGAACTAACATTATGAGGCGAGCTATCACTGGATTTGCTCAGCTTCTAGGAAAATAGATTCATGAGTCATGGGAGAGACTTAAGGAACTTCTTAGAAAATGCCCACACCATGGTCTGTCTAAGTGGCAAATAGTTCAAGCTTTCTATGAGGATTTAGGAGACCAATATAGACAGATGGTAGATGCATCCTATGGAGATGCATTCATGAACAAGAGTGAGGACAAAGCCTATACCTTATTTGAAATCCTAAGTAAAAACTCAATTAACCATGCTTCGTTATCTTTCTACCAAACTTGGGCAGGGATCTATGAATTTAAACATCTAGAATCTAGTCCTAAGGCTGATTCAAATTTGATAAATAAAGTGGACTTTCTTGCTTAGAAATTAGATCAAATCCTAACCCTAGGTCAACAATCTCCTACATAATTCACATCATCTTCTAATTATCAGAAGATTTGTTCAATCTATGCTAGCCCAACCCATCATGTGAGTGAATGTTTTATGACTGCACAGTTTTTAGCTTTTATCCAAGAACAAGTTCAAGCTGCTCAAGGTTATCCCAAATAGATTAATGACCCATTTTTAAATTTATATAATTTAGATTGGAGCAACTACCATAATTTTTCTTGGACATCCCAACAGACTCAGGCTCAGATCCAAATTTTACCTATCCAAAATTATCAAAATAGGCCCCAATACCAAAACTATACCTATAATAATGGTCAGCCTAGTCAGTTTACCCAGCCATCATATAACAATCAGCTATCATATCCACCTCCTCAACAAACCAATCTAGTCGATGATAGATTTAACCAACTTTAACAATTGATTGTGACTCAACAGCAATCTATCGCTAAGCTAGAAGCTCAAATTGGATAACTAGCTGAATCTAACATGAGGAGAGAACTAGATCAACTACCGAGCCTACCAATTTCAAACAATCCACCTAATGTCCACCAACCATCTGGATCAAGTTATCAATTTAATGTCTCGCTTAAGAATCCCTAATTTGAGAATGCCAAAGTAATTCCTAAACTTAAAAGCTATAGGATTCTTATGAACCCATACCAAGATCAGGTGAGAGAAGCTAGTACTGATGCTAACCAAAATAAAAATTTAGAGAAACAGATTAGTACCGAGACTAACCACATAGAAGAATCTAAGCCCGAAACTAGTACTGATGCTGATTTCAGTTTAAATGAGATAGATATAGGAAAAAAGAGAATAGATGATTTATCCAAGACTTATAAACCTAATATCCTATTCTCTTCAACCCTAGAAGTTGGTTCTTCTTACAAAAATCAAGAGACTTCAATAGAGTTGTTTAAGTAAGATCATATTAATTTACCTCCAGAATTAAACCTATCTCTAGACACCCTTTCAGTACCCAATGCATTAAACTTAACTCCTAATTTAAAAACTCAATTCATGAGCATTTTAGAAGAACAAATAGGAGAAATTCTTAATAAATGTGGGTTTGAGAATGGGGTTACAAATTATGTCCCTAAAATTAACAATGATTACATCAATAAAGGGATAAGAAATTATCTTTCTGAGATTGGCAATCCAAAACCATTAAAATTTATCAATCCAATATTTGACACAAGATAGTAAGCTGCATTGTGTTTAGCTGAAGATGGCAAACTTAGCGCTTGTTGGGAGGCAACCCAATATTTAGTTTTTTTTTATCTAATTTATTTTTTTAGTTTATTTTTCTTTTAGGATATGTTGAATAAGTTGGAGGAAGAGCACAAATTCTCAAAGGCATGTGCTGGACCAAAAATATACTTAGTCAAGTGTATTCTTTCATGTTCTTTATTACACCCTTTATTTTTTCTTTTCTATTGAGGACAATGTTGATTAAGATCGAAAGAAAGAAAAATAAAAATTTTAAAATTTTAAGTCCTCAAAAAGTTAGTATTTAGTATTTAGACACCTGATTATGCTTAAGAATTGAATTAAACTAAGCATTTTTAAAAGAAATTGATGCACATATCAGAGAATCTGTGAGATATTGAGGGATTAAGTATTAAGAAAACTCAATAAAGAGTTAAGTCTAGAACATAAAAAGTTTTTTCTTTGAGTATTTCTAATTTTTCTACTAGCATCAAAGAAAAGTCTACTTTTTATGGGCTTGTGTAGGATAAGTATATATTTCTTCATATAAAAAAATTAAAATAAAATAGTTTTTAAATACTTCTCACTAAGTAACCGGGCCTCTTCGCCTAAGCAAGCATTGAATTTCGCATCAAAAGATGGAAAGGGCAAAAAAGCTCATTGTAAAGCTAGTCTTAACTCGTAGCCTATTTGATTCGAGCTAGTAAGCCTGAGGGATATTCTATACCTAGTGTCCTAAAGTCAACTGGTTTGGAAGTCATTGGCCCAACACTCGCTACATGGATCAAATAGAAAGCTTAAGGAGTTAAGACACTCAATAGTGGTATAACGTTAAAAAAAAAATATTGATTTTTCATCAAGTAACCGAATTTTGTTGCCTAAGTAAGCAATGATATTTGCATCAAAAAGTGGGTAATATAAAAATAAAAATCAATAAATGAAGGGCGAAAGTAGCAATATACTTCCCTATATAAAAGTTTAGATAAATCAGAGATAAAGGTAGGATAATTTAGAAAAAATTTAAAAAAATTTAATATTTTTTACTTAATTTTTCTATTGATAAGTATTAATACTCTAATGATATACCTCACTTACACTCTACTGAATATCAATGGCCATTTTGAAAAATGCTTAGGTAAAATTCAAAACTCTAAAGTTAAAAGATATTTAAAACTAAATTCTTTCTTTACTCAAGGATGAGCAAAGCTTAAGTTGGGGGGTGTGATGAGTACCATAAATTTACCAATAAAAGTATTAATTTATCAATTAATTTATATTAATTAATAATTAATTTATATATATTTTTAAAAAAATAATATTTTATTTAATTAAAAATTTAATTAAAAAATTAAAAATTAAAAATAAAATTTTATAATTAGTGGAAAGAGCTTATTTTTTTTATCATAATGAAATAAATTTTGCACAAAACAAAGCTAAAATAGAGTAGATATGAATTTTTAAAGAAATAAAATAAATAAAAATTAAATGAAAAATAACATACGGCTCAGCCGGCTCAAGCCGTCGTGCCATACCAGTCGGCACATCCAAACACATCAAGCTAAGTCGACGAAGCTAGCATGCCAAGCCAACCATGCTAGCCGACTCAATCATGGAAGCCGTCAGTCGATCCACAATCCAGGCTTGGATCGTCAGCTCAGCAAAAATCGATAAATCATAGAGCAACACGTGGTAGACCTAGACCCTTAAAGGGTTTAAAGAAAATCTATCATGGCTCATAGGACATTTTGGATTGTTCACTCAGTGATAGGAGGCATATATTCGTTGTGGTGTGCGGTGCAGCCAGTCTACGCGATCCATGAAAATAGTAATTGCACGATCGGATGGATCCAATTGATTGCGGCCAAGATCAGATGATGGAGAAAATTTTCTACTTTAGACTTCATGCAGATTGCCATCCGGTGGTAGTGCTTAATCCAAAAGATGATCCAACTATCCAGAATGCTCCCGATGGTGATCAGGACTTCCAACATGCGATCAATGGTCAGATTTTCTCCATTAATGCACGATCAATGGCCAAAATTTAATCCAACCTGATCTGGGTCGATACACATCCAATTTTGATAATTTTTTGGTCCGTTGGATTTCTATTGAATGGCTAGATTTCACCAGACTTCAATAGAATTTGTTCAGGACTCCTTTTAATCTGATTTTCACTTAGATTCTTCTATATTTTGATGATCAAAGATCTCCTTAGTCCCACATTGCCTGTAGAAAAAATCTCCAATCCTCCTAGCCCTATAAATAAGATCCCAGACTTTTAGAATTCATAATCTTTGATCAAGGTGAAGCTTTGGTATAGGGTGAAGCCAGACTTTTGATTAATGGCTGCTTCGAGGCAACTGGTGCCGAGAGAAAAAGTTGGACTTCTACACCATCTTTCCACCAATGCCGATCCAAGATCAAAGATCAGGCTATTTTATTTTATTTTTTTTTCTTTTTAAATTCCATGTATTTAAATTTTAAAATTTTAATTAATGCAAATTTTATTTTTTGCACTTTAATTTTAGCTCTTTATTTTTATTATAATTTAATTTTTGTACTTTAATTATTGCACTTTATTTTACCATAAGTAGATGCTAAGATCTAACTAGAAGATCTTAGTACCAAGTTTATTTTTCAGCATAATTTAATTTTTATTTTATAATTTTAATTTTTAATTTTTGACTTCAAATTCTATTTTTAAAACTTTTTCTTTTTTTTAAAAAAAATAAAAATTTTAAATCTAAAAATGCTACCTTTCCTATGGATTCGATCCAACTCACTACTATCTACGTATTCTTAATTATTTTAAGAACTCGAATTAAACTAATAAACATGATGTCTTAACGATAACATCGCATTCTTATCAGAAGTATTCAGTGGTTTGATTAGAGCATGAATTTATGGAGCCTTGGAGATGATGGAGATGGATGATCCATGGAGGTTCATCAGGTTAGGGTTGGACGGCTATAGAGCGACGCAGAGATGAGTTAGAGAGCTCTGGAGTACTACAAGAGCGCTACCCTAGAGGCACAGGGGCTGAGAGACGCTCGATGGTACCGCAGTCGAGGAGTGTATCTTAATAGAGAGTGTCAGTGGCATCTCAGGGAGATGAGTGCAGGTCTTAGGAAGAGCCAAGGGGTTTTAGGGAGCGTCAGGAGGTCTCTAGCAGTCGAGAGTATCATAAATCATATTTCTTTTATAGGAGCACTAGAGAGAGTCATGGTTTAGGTGGAGGATGGTTCTTCGGGCGCAACTAAAGCGATGGCTAGTGTAGGAGCAGAAGAGAAGGACTAGGATGGAATTTTTTAGGGTTCAGTCACTAGATTCAGAAGAGTTGGATGAGCTCTTGGGTTTTGGAGGTGCCTACGGGTTGCGGAGGTATCCGAGATGATTTTAAAGAGGGCTGTAGAGTGCAGAGGGTTTGAAGCGGCAGCGACGGTGTTCGACGTACAGTGGTAGGCCCAATAGTGCAGCATTGGGTGGTTGGCCTCGAGGAACTCGATGATAGAGTTGACTTCTATGGCATCAGGTGGACTTCGGATATAGATGGAGCTACCTAGTGGTAGCTTTACAAGTGGAGAGAAAATTTGGCATGAGTTCATAGTGCCGGTGATGCACAATTTTAGGTGGAGCGATGCATGTAGGTGGACAGGCGTATCTCTGAGGAGATCGTGTCAGGGGGTATAGCATCTACTGGTATAGAAATGTTGTAGGTTCTCCAAGAAAGTTGAGAAAAAGTGATGCAGCTGCTAAGCAGAAGGGATCCTATAATTCAAGGATGGTGCCAAGATGCAAGCACAGATCTTCAGCGGTGGAGGCAGTCATTCCAAAGGCCTCAAGGGTGCACAATAGTTGAAGAGAATTGGCAGAGGCGATGTTTGCATGGGTGCTGTCGAGTGCACAGGGATAGTGGGATCGTGTAGGAGGTCATTATCAAGAGGTTTGCCAAGGCTTGGGGCACCAAGGTGGAGATTATGAGGATTTGTGGTGCTCCCAAGCCTTGGGAGGCCACGGGAGGAGTCAAGGGTTGGCTCCGGGGATTCTAGAGGCTTGGTTAGTGCTTTGAAGACCTGGGACATAAGGTGAAGCAAGGAACCAAAGTTGGAGAATCAAGACTGCAGAAAGAAGATTTTTTGTAGGTTAGCCGGCTCAGTCCAAAACTGGATTGGCTAAGTTTCAGTGCACAGGCAAAATAGAGAGCTACGTATTCGAGACTACTGGCATGGCTCAAAATTGGGTCGGCTCAATTTTAGACTGAGCTGACCCAGTGGAACTTAGCCGACTCAGTGCTGAGACTGAGCTGACTCAGTGCACGTGCAGAGTTATGCGAGGGTCTATTTTGCACTAGGGTCTGAGTTGATCCTAGGGGTCTTAAGGCCTAGTTTGAGAGGTCTTAAGGAGGCTAATTTATGTATGGATCGGATCTAGATCCAGAGGATGAGAACATGGGAGACATGGGTGTACATGGGCTCGGTGAGTGCTTTCATGTATTGAGTTAGCTAGAGAGTTTTTTGGTCAGGCCTAATGGCTATGTATAAATACATAGGTTGTATTAGGGTTTCATAATGCTATAGAATATAGACCTTTTTTCCTTCAACTCTCTTCTTCTCTTCTCTCTAGAGTTGCCGCCCTAGGGTTCTTGAAGAAGCTCTAAAGAAGGGGGTGTCTCCCTCAAGCCCAAAGAGGGAGGCGCCCCATCACAGATCTAGGTGGAGGATCGATGGTTTGTTGCTCATAGAGAATGTCACAAGTTCCTTCAGATCTATGCTAAAGATTAGGGACCATCGCAACATCATATCGGTGCTTGTGATGTCAAGGATGATTGGTGTTCGAGTGATATCATGGGTCTACAATTTGGTATCAGAGCTAGGTGATGCCTGGGATGTTGTGGAGGACAATAGGGACTCTGTTGCCCAGATATCCATCCGTTTGAAACTCTATATTTATTGAAGGATTAATTAGTAATTTGATTATTGATTAACTCAATTTGATTCAGCGATGAGGATTTGATCAAGTCCAATTGAATTTGATTTGATTGGATTTGATCCAATTATATGATGACATAATCGCTATGGAAGATTTGACCCTGATTTGATCAGGACCTGAATCTAATTAATTTCTAATTCGATTAGGATTTAATTGGTTTGGGTCAAGATTAATTTTATTAGGTTTGATCTAGTCTAATTTGGTCAAGTTAAATTGGTTTGGTTGAAACCAATTTGAATGGGTTAAATTAATTTTGAATTTTGAACCTTTCTCCCTATGCCATGAAGCTTTGACCAAGTCTTCTCTCACGCAAATTTTGAATCTATGTGAGGTTTCCTACACCATAAATATGATTGTGCACCTCTCCTCTTTCTGCCTTTGACTTGGTCCAAAGGTTTGATCAAATTTGAATTATTCGAATTTTGAATTCAAGGTGGTTGAAGATTGAAACAATTTCAACTTCCTTGTTCTTATCCTTTTCTCCACACCTCCTTATGTTTTAACGCACATTTTTTGTGCATTTCTGGGTGTGGGCACATAGAAGGAGAGTCCTTCTATGCATCAATCACTTTAGCGGGTGTTAGATTTGCATGAGGAATACACTTGAATTTCGAATTCAAGTGGAGATGGTTAAAATCCACTAACCTCCCTTATCCATGAATTTTTTCCATGGTGTTGCAATTTTTTAAAGTATTTTTCCTCTGAGCGTGTGTGGATTAGCATGAGGAATCTGAGAGGTGTGTGGGAGTGTTTCTTTGAGAGAGAAAACTTGTTGGGGCATAAGTTCTGGGGTGAGGAAAGTCAAAGTAGGATTTTTCCTATGCCACTTTATTCTCTCACGCACATTTTAATTTTCTCTCTTCTGGTCACCCACTTAAGATGAGATCTGAGTGAGGTGTGCATAGATAGGAAAGTCCATCTATTGTGAAAATTTGTTTCATGAGAAAACTCCAAACTGAGTGGGCGTGAGAGGATTTTTGAGCGTCAAGATTTTTTGAGTCTTCAAAACCCTAGAGTTGGGACTCAGGGTTCGGGTGGAGAGATCGAGTGTTGTGAGCATCAGATCACCATCAAATTTGAAACACCTTTTGATCATCCTTCGACCCACATGTTCTAATTTTCTAAAATGTTCAAGAGATCAAAAAGAAGATGATTAATTGGATTGATCGAGATCAATCATCGAAGGCCCCAGTGAGGAGCTAGCACTCCGATGGAGCTAGTCGGGACTAGGAACTTCGTGTGAACCAACTGTAGAGGCATGCTAACTGTGCGACTGTAGTGCAATGTTAGAGCATATTTTGGTGGATTCAAATCACGGAGATCAACTACCTATGCATAGGTTGAGTTCTGAACTCGAATCGATCAGCAAATATGATTTGTTGATCGATTGCATTTAAATTTTAAATTATATATTAGTATGTCTAGATCCTAAGTAAGATTTTCTAATTTGATCAATGCATACGTAGGTTAATTTTAGATTAATCTAATGCTTTCACTATAATAAAATTCAAAAAATATTTTGAAAAGCATGCTAAAAATCTTGCATGATTTCCTTCATTTAGGATAAACCCTGATCTGATTAAGACAACCCTTATCCTGTTCCAACTCATGGGATTTAAGATAAGCCTTGATCAGGCCAAGACAAGGTCTAATCAGATCAAGACAAAACCATATAGGCTATCTGGGAAAGCCTTGTCCAAATTTCATCTTATGATTTTAGGACAAACCTTCATCTGATTAAGACAACCCTTGTCCTATTACTATCTCATGGGATTTAATACAATCCTTGATCTAGCTAGGACAAGATTCGATCAGATCAAGACAAAACCATATAAGGACTTCGGAAGAGCCTTGTCCAAATTTTATCTCATGATTTTAGGATAAGCCCTGATCTCATCAAGACAAGCCCTGTTCTGATCAAGACAAGTCCTGTTAGATTAGGACAAACCCATGTAGTGCTTTTGAATGAGCCAAATCTAATTTGACTCAGTCAAGATAAACTAGAAAAACTATAGAAGGAGAATGTTAGGCTCAATCATATGCTAGTATGATTTTCTTGAACCTAATTGGATCTAATCGAAATCAATCAAATTGGGTTAGCCCAATTGATGACATCCAGATTCAAACCCTTATTTGTGTGATCTAGTTAGGTTAAGTTTTGTATGGAAATAGAATATATCACAATCTCCATCATCGACATCATCAAAATATCTTTTGATAGATCAGAACTCTTTCGATTCGTCCAATTAGAATGGTCAATCATTAAGATCATTCTAATTGATCCCAAAATCCACCAACGATGCTTAACAGATATGGTGGCAATCCATCAAAATTGAATATGAACCTCTCAGTGCAGTTACCTATGTAATTGGATCCTTCTATCATGAGCCCCGATAGGATTAGGATTAAGGTGAACTCGTCAAACCCAACACCTATCATATGAATGAACCATTCGATTCGAGTCTGATGTGAAACCTTGATAGAAACTCCTTTCTATTATTTTATGCTACCATGGCCATGGAATTTAGGACTCGATCTCATGATCATCATAAGACTACTCTTCTACCGAGGTTGATAGATCCCATCTTAATGCGATCTAGTTCCTATAATGAATATGCTATAGCCAACATACACCTCAGAGTTCTGAATGACTAGGAGACTGAGTTATGGTATGGTCAAACTATAACACTCTCAAGGTGAACTGCCAATGTACCTCAGGTTAAAGAAGCAGACACACACTGCAACATCGAGCTAGTCATTGATGTGAAGGTAGACTTTCTTATGATAGCTCGAGATGGTCACTCTCAGTGCCCTTATTCTTAACAAGTACCTTTACTCTCACTCTGGTATCTCTACACTATAGACTTAAGACACATCTATCCTAGAAAAGCGATCATATACTGATCTTTCAGATCGATCATCATCCTCGTGATGATCCTATAATCGGGTGCAGTTTATGAGTTAATTATGATAATACATGTCTTAAATTTTTAACTCTTGAGAATATATGTTATCATGCTTGTTAACTTAATGAACGTATCATAGATACTTTAATACACAATGTGATAGAATAAATAATTTATTTATTAATTTTAAGTCAAAATTATAAAAATATTTTTAGAAAGTATTTTATAAGTGTCAGCCAAACTGACTTCTAAGGCACACATCTAACAAACTCCAACTTGACCTCAAGCCAATTGGCTATAAATCTAAGTCCCATCATCTCAAGATGGGCTTCGATCTTCTAATGGTCTAAAGGCTTCATTAGTGGGTCAACCACGTTATCTACGGTGTCGACTCTCTTAACCTTGACATATCCCTTTTTGAGGTAATCGCGGATATGATGAAAACTGCTATCACTATCTGCTTGAAACTTTTCTAGCTTATAGCACCACCACTGCATAAGAACAGACTTTCAGATGTCAACTTTTGATTATTATAAAATCTATGTCTATGTACCCCTAGATCTGAAGTTTTCTATACTGAACCTCTTCAATCCCTCCTCTATGTATATTTTCTATGAAAGACCCAACATCCTCATCGGTTTATCCCTATAGACCTAAATTCCAAAAGGAAGGATGTCTATTCTAGGTCTTTCATAGAAAACTCCTTAGATAATCATACTTTGACCGAGGTCAACATGGGAATATCATTCTCAATCAAAGAAGGATGTCATCCACGTATAGTATGGGAAAGATAATAGTGCTCCCACTGACCTTCTTGAACATAGGGCTCCTTATTCTTGATGAAATCAAATAATTTAATTACATCATTGTAACGAGCATTCCAGCTCCAAGATGTTTGCTTTAGTCCATAAATAGATCTTTGTAGCATGCAGATCTTATGATCATTATCACTGAATATGAAATCAAGCAGTTGTTCCATATAAACATCTTCTCAAGATACCCATTTAAGAATGTCATTTTACATCCATCTGCCATATTTCATAATTGAAATAGGCTGCAACAGTAAGCAATGTGTGGATGAATTTAAGCATGGCTACTAGCGAGACGGTATCTTAATAGTCAATGCTTTCGCATTGGCTATACCCTTTCATCACTAGCCTAGCCTTGAATGTCTCTACATTCCCATCTGTACCTATCTTTCGCTTGAAGATCTATTTACACCTAATAGATATAATACCTTTAGGTGGATCTACCTAGGTCCAGACTTGGTTTGAGCACATTGAGTCAATTTCTGAATTCATCAGCTCGAGTCATTTCTCAAAGTCGATATCTAATATTACCTCATCATAGATTTTGGGATCATCACCATGAACCCCATTTCCCATGAGGAACAATTTTTGTACATTCTCTAAAATAGTACCTAAGTATCTTTCAGAAAGATGAAAAATCCTACTTGATCTATAAGGTGGAGATAGTGTTTGGATTGACTCAGACTAACTGGGCTCCTCAGGTTTCTTAGCTCATTGCTCTTCAGAAACTTTCTTCTCAAGCCTAATCTATCTTTCAATGCCACCATCTTGAATAAATTATTTTTTTAAAAAAATGGTATATTGACTCACAATCATATTATGGTCTTTTGGAAGATAGAAATAATATCCTAATGACTCTTTAGGATATCCAATAAATCGAGCTCTAAGGGACCTAGACTTTAACTTATCTGCCTGTTGTCTCTTGACATGAGCCAGACAATCCTAAATTCTGATATGACTCAGACTTGATTTCTTACCATGCTATATCTTATATGGTGTGGTAGGAATGATTTTTGAGGAAATCCTATTCAGTAGGTAAATTGCTATCATTAAGCTATGTCCCAAAAAAAACTCAGGAAGGTCCGTGAAGCTCATTATAGATTGGACCATATTTAATAGGATCCGATTTCTCCATTCTAAAATTCTATTGAGTTGAGGTATTTCAAGCAAAGTCCATTATGAGACTATGCCATTGTCCTTGAGATAGTCAAAAAATTTTCGACTAAGATACTCACCTTCTCTATCTAATCGAAGAATCTTAATAAATTTTATAGTTTGCTTTTCTACTTTATATCTGAATTTCTTGAATTTTTTAAAAGCTTCAGACTTGTGTCGTATCAGGTACACATATCCTACCGAGATAGATCATTAGTAAAGATAATGAAGTAGACAAAGTTATCTCTTGCCGACACATCAAATAGGCTGCACACATCTATATGTACCAGCGTAAGTCGATTTATGGCCCTTTCCCCATGTCCTACAAAGGGGCAGTTTTATTACATTGCCTCAAAGGCATGACTCACAAATCGGATATGACTCAAAAGCCAATGCATCCATTAGTCTGGATTTCTCTAATTTGTTAATCATATCTTTGGCTATATGCCTAGCCTAAGGTGCCATAGATACCTTTCATTTAAACTATCTCTAAGTCATTTTGATCTTATGACATTCACGTTTTACTCAATATTATACACAGAAATATCTATATATAATTGATAGAGATCGTTAATTAAGAAACCACTTGCATTTTTATTTTTTTCATAAAGAATTGTACAGTGGTCCTTAAATAAACTAATTACATTAGTTCTATGTGCCAAGCAGAAATCAAATTCCTACTCGCAGTAGGTACATAATAACAATCCTTAAAATTAAGATATAGCCAGATGGTAATTGAAGAGGGTATAATCCAATAGCTGTAGCAGCAACTCTCACTTCATTTTCGACATGCAGGATCATCTCACCATCCTTGAGTCTCCTACTATCCTCAAGATCCTGTATAGAAGTGCACAATGAGCACTAGAACCAGAGTCAAGCACCCAACTAGATGTAGAAGAAATCGTAAGATTTGTCTCAATGACGAGCATACCTTTAGAAGGTCCTCCTTTCTTCTTATTCTTTAGGCTGACCAAGTATGTAGGGTAGTTTCGCTTCCAATGATCATTAGAGTTGCAGTGGAAACACTTTTTCTTCTTCGCGGCCTTCTTCTTCGGTTTGCCTTTCTTCTTCTTTCCTTTTATCTCTTGCTTCTTCACAGACTTCTTCTTCTTACCAGAAGACTTTCTCTAGCTAGAAGTCTGCTCCATAGATAGAACTGAGCCCTTTAAACCTTTCGTAGTCTGCTTAGCTATAACCAACATGTTCAATAATTCAGTGAGGGTGCACTGGAGTTTATTCATCTGAAAGTTCATGATGAACTGCCTATACGAATCAGTCAAGGACTGCAGGATCACATCAATCTGCAAGTCCTTGTCTATGATAACTCTAAGCTTCTCAAACCCTTCTAGATCATTGATCATCGCTAGACAATGATCTTGGACCGACTGCACATCATGCATATATGCCTTAAAAAGTCTCCTCGAGACTTGATAACGTGTTGCATGATTCTATTCACCAAATAACTCTTGTAGGTGAGGCAACATTTGGCATGCAGTCCTTATGTCTTCATGTTCGCATTGCAAGTCATCTAACATGGAGCCCAACATGTATCACCTTGCCTTATTATCGTCATCTGACCACTTCTCATGAGACACTCTTTGTTCAGCGATCGGATGGATTGGTAGGATGGGAATCTCCTGGTTCAACACTTAAGAAAGCTTCTCAAAACTCAAAATAATTTTCAAGTTCCAGAGCCAATCCTTGTAACTTGGTCTGATCAGTCTATGGATATCTAGGCTTCAGGCTAGAAGTTTGACGTAGATATTTTCCTATATAGAGTCAAAAGTTTCTAGTTAGACTTATAATTTGACTCGACCAATTTATTTAGGGCTTTTATTTTTAAACAAATTAGACTCCCACTATTTTCTCGGATTCCTACACTTTCTTAGCAAAGATGCAAAAATCTTTATGATCAAAGACTTTTAGTGGGTGGTGCGGTCCCACCGATTGAATCACCACCTCACCTAACAATTATTGATGATGGGTAAGCCGATGGGTGGACAACTCTTGTTCAATGATTTTCTAATCATAGTGCACCTAAACTTGATCTTTAATTCATAAAGCACACCATGCTCAGAATATTGCTCCACTCCTTAGTTAAGTCAGACCCACCATTTGTACGAACTAGATTCCTAATTGGAACTCTCACCATATCCAAAATATTGAGCCCAACCTATCCTCCAATCTATAGTATCCAATGCCTAACAGAAGTGGTTGCATCTTTTTGGTGCAACTGAACCACTATATCAGCTGAGAATAATCAATTTCGAGAAAGACCCGCACATCTACAACGGTGGAACACTAATGACTTAATATTTTCTTAGAAAGATTTGATTTAGGTCTCTTAGACTCAACTTAGTCATAATGATTATGGCTAACCTAATGGCATGGATTAGCTCGAATCGTTAGCCACCTCAAACCAGAACTGGATGGACCCAAATGGTCAGGTAAGTGAGACCAGTGGAAGGGATATGCCATTAACTCATCATGAATGCATTCAGATCGAGTAGCTCCTAATTAAAAATTAGTCAGTCATATTCGCCAAACTTACCTTAGACACTAAATTATCGAACCAGAATCGATTAGGTTAGCCTACAATCCAAGCTTGAACCGCGGAGCCAAATTATGTCTTAACTTGGTCGACCATATGTGACGGTGAGTCGACCTTGACTAAGACTTACATGGTCAAATTTAAGAACTTTTGATTCCGCCTAACCAACTCTTAATTTGGTTTGATCAACCTCTTGACCTAATTGAGCTACCCACACTCGAACCCATGTTTTATGAAGGTGTCTTAGATCTAAAAATTCATAATTTTTAGACTTAATTGATTTCATAAACTTAATTCTTAATTAAGTCTAGGGTTCATAAACAAAACATACATCAAAGATCCAAGGATTTCATGATCTAGGGTTTTGCAAGAAAGTAAATTTTGATTTCTGATTAAGAAAAAACATGCAGCACCCCTACATGCCATAAGAGCACCCCATCAAATGGAAAAGTAAGGATCTTTAAACCCTTTTTACTCTTATGACCGAACGGCCAAGGGGAATGTCTTAATCAAAAATATGAAAACTATGCTACAAAATAGTTTAATCTAACACATATATCTCATATATGATTAAAGATTTAAACTATGCATGCTTTGTATACATCTCATGTATCAATTTAAATATCTATGTCATGATTTCAGATTTGATTATATCACATATCATTTTCCAAAAATTAAATGAATATTTCATAAAAATTTAGATCTATACAATTATAACATCGAACTACAAATCTAGTCTAGACATGGTTGCCTATATCATATATATCAAAAATTTAAATTAGATCTTATGTTTTAAATTTGATTACATCTAATGTAATATCTAAAACTTAAATTATCAAATCATAAAAAATTAAATCAGATCTAATTTGAAACATATTTGAAGCTATCATGATATAGAACAATAGATCTAGAATATAACATGCATTGTATATATCAAATATATATTAATTTAAAACATGCAATTTTGATTTTAGATCTGATTACATCTCATATAATATTTAAAAATCAAATAAATAGATTATAAAATAAAAAAAATTTAAATCTACTCTAATCTTGATCTAGAACTGTAAACGTAGCTCTGATGCCAGTTGAAGAAAAATCTAATTTTGTTGTCGTAAGATCGATCTGACCTGATCAAATTTATAGCAAAATTTTTAAAACTTTTCTACTCATTTGATCAGATCTAAGCATTCTCAGATCTGATTAGATTGATCTAAAAATAAAAATTAAAATTAAATTGAATGTGTGATATCCTATATCATCTAATTTGGTGAACTATTCACCCGCAGTGATGATCTGATGATGATCTGAGGTCTAATGCTAGCTATGCGTGCGCCTAGCCTCTACCAATGTTCACTCAAGTCAGATCTAAAGGTCCTCTCCTTCTAAATCTGATCTCAAAATATTAGATCTGGAATCAACCTGGTGCACCTTCGACCTAATCTCTAGCAGCAACACGATCGTCTCATGATGGGGATCTTCACTCAGTCCTTGCACCAATAACCTTCAAGCTTTGAAGCTGAATTCGCCCAATACCTTGGGCATGGAGAAGAGGAAAGGGATCAAGGAATGAGGCATGGGAGATAGAGAAACTAGTAGGACTTTGTTGTAGTTTAATGCTATGATCAAACACCTTTGGTCTAGGTCCTTTTATAGACTTATGTGCAGCCTTGGAGTCCTAGAGCTTTAAGCAACTAGTTTACTTAAAGGAGAAGGACTTGCTAGCCTCTCCACGCCAACATCAGATTTCTCTCTTATTTTGTCATACAAAATAGGATGAGAAATGCTGCCAATAATGGATAAGATAGGAGGTTTGGCACAAAGGTTCTATCTCTTAGAGTTTGAATGAGTTCAAAAGGCCTCTCCACGCCAACATCAGATTTCTCTCTTATTTTGTCATACAAAATAGGATGAGAAATGCCGCCAATAATGGATAAGATAGGAGGTTTGGCATAGAGGTTCTATCTCTTAGAGTTTGAATGACTTCAAATACCTTTGACCCATTCAAACTCCAAAATAGATTACCTCTCATGTTTATCCATAATGGGCGCATGCCAGGAGCATCGTGCACCCTTCTCTTCCACATAAATCCCATCAAGGGTGCGTGCCCTAAGAGAATTCCCAGGGGGTGTGCATCAATCCTTTAATTCCTGCATGACCAGGTCAAAAGACCCTTATCCTAATTTCATCCGATGATTTTAAGATAAACCCTATTCTGATTAAGATAACCCTTATCCTATTCTCATCTCATGGGATTTAAGACAAGCCTTAATCAAGCCAGGACAAGGTCTAGTCAGATCAAGACAAAATCATATAGGGTATCCAGGAGAGTCTTGTCCAAATTTTATCTCATGATTTTAGGACAAATCCTGATCTGATTAAGACAACCCTTGTTCGATTTCCATCTCATGGGATTTAAGACAAGCCTTGATCAGGCTAGGATAAGGTTCGGTCAAATCAAGACAAAACCATATAGGATATCCGAAAGAGCCTTGTCTAATTTTCATCTCATGATTTTAGGACAAGCCCTGATCTCATCAGGACAAGCCCTATTTTCACTAGGACAAGTCCTGTTCTGACCAGGACAAGCTCTATTAGATTCGGACAAATCCATACAGGGCTTTCAAATGAGCCAAATCTAATTTAACTTAGTCAAGATAAACCAAAAAGACTATAGAAGGAGAATGTTAGACTCAATCATGTGCTAGCATGATTTTTTCAAACCTAATTGGATCTAATCCAAATCAATCAAGCTGGATTAGCCTAATTGATGATATCCAGATCTAAATCCTTATTTGTGTGATCTAGTTAGGTTCAGTAAATTATGATAATGGGACATATCACAATCTCTTTCGTCGATATCATCAAAATATCTTTCGATTGACTAGAACTCTTTTGATTTATCCAAGTAGAATTGTCGATAATTAAGACCATTCTAATTGGTCCCAAAATCCACCAATGACACCTAGAAGTATGTGGTAGCAATCCATCAGAACTGAATACAAACCTCTCGATATAGCTACCTGTGTGATTGGGTTCTTTTACCATGAGCCCCGATAGGATTAGGCTTAAGGTTAACTGGTCAAACCCAACACCTGTCATATGAATGAATCATTCGATTTAAGTTTGATGTAAAACTCTAATAGAAACACACTACCATGGCCATGGATTTTAGGACTCGATCTCATGATTATCATAGGGCTACTCCTCTACCAAGGTTGAAAGATCCCATCTTAGTGTGATCCAATTTCTACAATGAACATGCTATAGCCAATATACACCTCAGAGTTCCAAATGACTAGGAGACCGAGTTATAATATAGTCAAACTATAACAACCTCAAGGTCAAAGAACCATACACACGCTGTAGCATCGAGCTAGTCATCAACGAGAAGGTAGACTCTCTTATGACAGCTCGAGGCGGTCACGGTCTGTGCCCTTATTCTCAACAAGTATCTTTACTCTCACTTTGGTGTCTCTACATCATAGATTCAAGATACATCTACTCTAGACAAATGATCGTACATCGATCGTTCATATCGATCACCATCCTCATGATGATCCTACGATCGAAAGCAGTTTATGAGTTAATTATGATAACACATGCCTTAAATTCTCAATTCTTGAGAATATGTATTATCATACCTATTAACTCAATGGATGCATCATAGATACTTTAATACACAATATGATAAAATAAATAATTTATTTATTAATTTTAAGTCAAAATTATGAAAATATTTCTAGAAAGTATTTTATAAATATATGCCAATCTGGCTTCTAGGGCACACATCTAATAAATTCAAGCTGATCCATGTCATTAGGAATCAATTTGACTAATTTCAATCAGTAAGACTGAATTAGGTGTCTATGGATCGAAATTGATCCTAGTACTCATTTATTGACTCGATGAAGTCAGTGGAAGGATTTGACTTGATGAAGTCAGTGAAACTAAATTGGTTCATGTCTTCTCTATCTTTAAGTCACATGTAAACTAAATCCTCTAAATTATTAGGTCTTTAAAAATGACAAAGTTATGAGGATAACTGAGTCATAGCCTCCTATTAAGGTGAAAGATAATGAGTCCAATTTTCTTGGTGGACATTGGAGGTGCCTTACACCGGTGTTCATCTGGACCTTGAAATTACTATCAATCAAATGATGATTAGGTCCACTCTCTGAATAGTGATCAGGTTGGCTAGAGCTTTCCTCGAACCTGATCTTCATTCATTTGATGCACCGAACTCAATCATGTTAATGGTTGGACCTAACCAAACCTTTTTAGTGGAGGTCATAGCCTACTAAATTGGTTTCTAGGAAAAAATTTAATTACTAAAAATTATTTAAAGAAATAATTGATTATGAACCTATCTAGAGATGCACACGGGTTGGCCAGAGCTTTTCTTAGGCCCATTTATAATCTATGTGGATTTCAATACCCACTAAGGAGTTAGTATAATTTCTTGAATTGGAGGTAGAGACTACCAATTCATAAAAATAATGAGAGAACCTTTAGACTAAAGTTCAAGTTTTTAGGATTAAATAATTTGAGTATTAATATAGTCTTATGTTTTCCTTTCAGTTGAATAGAATAGCTACTATAAGTCCACTATATTCACTATGGACAGTGACAAGTTTATAGGACCTGCTTTCAAGAAGTCTAGTATTGACCCTAATCAGACAGACCTAAAGAGGAATGGTCCTCTTGACTCAAATAAGCTGAACAGAAGAAATCAGCAAAGAGTTGCTGGTCAAGGCCATTATATGATAGTATCTTACAATTTCACTATTTGTGATACTTCTACCTGGGTATTAGATACTAAGAGTCTAGTTTACATATGCAATTCATTGCATGAACTTCAAATTGATAGAAAATTTGAGGACGATGATAGATTTCTGAATGTTAAGGATGGACAGAATGTTCCAGTCCTAACATTGGAAACTCTTGAGCTTGTTTTCAAAACTAATAATATCATTTTAAGTGACTGTCACTATTATCCATCTTTTATGATGAACATAATGTCTATTGGGCTTTTGATCCAGGATGATTATTATTTATCGATAAAAAAAAATTATTATGATATCATTATGAATGATGTTATAATAATGTGAGGATAATTAAGAAATGGTATTTATATTTTATCACAATCTATTAGTATAATTTATACGTCAAATAAATGCTCAAAACTAGATAATATCATCGATGCCTATCTTTGGCACTATCAGCTCAGTCATATAAACAAGAATAGGATCAACAGGTTAGTCAAGAAGCATATCCTTGACATCAATGATTGTGAATCATTGACTACTTGTGGTCCTGCCTTCTTAGTAAGATGACCAAATCATCTTTTACTGGAAAGGATGAATGGGCCACTAAACTTCTGGGTCTAGTACATACTGATATATGTGGACCTATGAACACATGTGCCAGAGGCAGATACTACTACTTTATCATATTTACCGATAACTTATCTAGATATGGGTACGTCTATCTTATAAAGAGTAAATTTGATTCATTTGAAATGTTCAAACGATATCGTAATGAGGTAGAAAAATAACTTGGAAAGAATATTAAAACTCTTCGAACAGATCGAGGAGATGAATATCTTTCCAATGAATTTTTGATATATCTAGGAGAGAATAAAATTCTCTCACAATATACCCCTCCTAGAATACTACAGCATAATGGTGTGTCTGAAAGGAAGAATCGAATTCTATTGGACATGCTTCGGTCCATGATGGGGTTTGCGAGTCTGCCAATTTCTTTATGGGGTTATGCACTTGAGACTGTTTGTTATATTTTGAACAATATTTTGAGCAAGTTTATGACTAGGTGTAGGCTGACATTCTCTCATCTTAGGGTTTGGAGATGTCCGACTTATGTAAATTATTTATAGGTAGAAAAGCTTGAACCTAGGTCCGATAAATACATGTTTATAGGATACCCCAAGGAAACTAGGGGTTATTACTTCTACCTTACTTGAGAGCAAAAGGATGTTCATCAGTAAAAGGATAGTCTTTTTGAAAAAAAAGTTTCTTAGGGAAGGAACAGCTGCCTTTAATAATGAGCTTGGTGAAGTTCGACAGGTGGAAGAACCGACACATTCTAGTAAACCTATAGAACTAGATTTGATAAGATCAAACTCAAAGCCCATTGTAGAGGCACCCTTGATGAGATCCGATAGAGTACCGCATCAGCTGGATAAATACTATGGTTTCTTGATCCGAGATGGTGATCCTGTCAAACTCGATAAAAATGATGAGGATCCGATCACCTACACGGATGCCATGTAGAGGTCCGACTCTGATAAGTGGCTAAAAGTTATGAAGTCCAAAATGGAGTCCATAAAAGTCAACAGTGTATGGACACTGGTTGATCCACCTGAAAGGATAAAACCTATTGGGTGTAAGTGGATTTTCAATAGAAAAAGGGGCGTAGATGGAAAGGTGGAGATCTATAAAGTCTGTCTGGTTTCTAAGGGATATTGTAAGCATTATGGTATTGACTATGATGAGATGCTTTTTTTGATGGCAATGCTCAAGTCCAAGTGGATTATACTTGTGATAGCAACATACCTAGACTATGAGATCTGGCAAATGAACGTGAAGATAGCTTTTCTAAATGGTAAGCTAGATGAAGAGATGTATATGATATAGCCCGAGTGTTGGGAATATGCTCTCTTCCCACACGGATTAGTGTAGCTACCGGTGATTAGCCAAGCAATCAAGGAAGTACTTCTTAGAGATCTCTGCAAAAGCATAATCAAATAAATCAAGGAATAGAGAAGAAGAGAAGAAGAGATTTTTGAAAGAAAAGAGCTTTTATTCAGTATATTTCAGCACTCTTACAACCTTGACCTATTTTTAGTATATATACTTTACAAAGGGTTAAGCCCAAGCTCATAGAAAAACTCTCCAAACCCAAACAACCCACGTACACAAAATAATAACCCACAAAAATTATGCCAATAGTCCGAAAATGCTACTCTCTATCTAGATTTTCCTCTCAGACCTAGCCGACTCAGTCCTGGACTGAGCCAACCCAGTTTCCAACCGAACCTGCTTAGTCTCAGAGTGAGCCGGCCTAGTTTCTAAATATTACTATTGGGACTGATTCTTCTTCCAGCTTGCTCCTATCTTTTCATGACCTATCTTCTCACATTTTCAAGACTTGAAAGTGCCACTTCTAAGCTCACATTCTCCACCTTAGTGCTTTCAAGTTCTTGTGAACTCATCTCTTCTCAATAGACCCATCCGTGCCACACATCTCTAAAAGCTGCCTCTGGGGAGTACCTTCATGAGTGCATCAGACTAATTCTCCTTGGTATGGATCTTCATTAATTTCACTTTATCTTTTTCCACCAGCTCTCTGATCCTGTGGTACCTCACATCTATATGCTTTATGCGCGCATGATAGACTGGGTTCTGTGCCAACAACAGAGCACTCTGATTATCACTGAATAGTATAACCTTACTTTACTCCACCCCCAACTCATCAATCAGGCTCCTAAGCCAAAGGACTTTCTTTGTAGCCTCCATTATCCCAATGTACTCAGCCTCTATGGTAGACAAGGCCGTGATTGGCTGAAGGATTGATCTCGAAGACATTGGTCCACCATATACGTAGAAGAGGTATCTAGAGTAGACCTCCTTGTATCAAGATCATCAACATAATTTGCATCAACAAACCCTTCTAGAGGACCTGAATCTTCACACATCTTCACAAATTATTCTTCAAATCCTCTCGACTACCCACCAAACATCAAACCATAATCTCTTTTCCATGCAGATATCTTAATATCCATTTCAATGCTTTCCAATGTTCCTTTCCAGTGTTAGCCATATATCTACTAATCATGCTCGTAGCATGTGCTATGTCTGGTCTATAGCACACCATAGTGTACATCACACTGCCTATAGCATTTGCATAAGGGACTCGTTTCATCTACTCTCTCTCCTCTTCTGACTGGGGGCACTATAACTTGGAGAGAGACATATGGCTCGGCAATGGCATCTTTGTAGGTTTGGCCTTCTCCATCCTAAAGCTCTCCAGAATCTTTTGGACATACTTTCTTTGTGACAAATGGAGCACTCCTTTTCACCTATCTCTGCAAATCTCCATTCCAAGGATTTTCTCAACTGGACCCAAATCTTTCATCACAAATTCGGATGATAATGCCCTTTTCAATCTTTTCACAGCATCCATACTTCTATTGGCTATGAGCATATCATCTACATATAATAACAGGCACAGGACATCCTCCTCATCTACATCCTTGATGTAGACACAACAATCATGTTCATATTTGCTGAAACCCAGGCTCAAGACAAAGCTATCAAACCTTCGATACCACTGATGAGGGGATTGTTTCAAGCCATACAAAGACTTTCTGAGTAAACACACCTTTTCTTCCTATCCCATCTCCATGAAACCATCTGGCTGCTTCATGTAGATTCTTTCCTTCAAAGTCCCATGAAGGAAGGCCATCTTCACGTCCATCTGTTCCAATTCTATGTTATGCTGTGCCACTAGTGATAGCAAAACTCAAATAGATATATGACACACCATGGGAGAGAAAATTTTTGTGTAGTCAATCCCTTCGCTTTGTGAGTATCCCTTTGCTACCAGCCTTGCTTTGAATCTGATTCCACCTTATTCTGAAGGTGCTTCTTTCTTTGTGAACACCAACTTTGAGCCAATAGGTCGAGCACCCTCCGGAAGATCCACCAGTTGCCATGTCTGATTCTTCTCAAGTGATTCCATCTCTCCATCATGGTCTGCATCCATGAATTATGATCCTCACTCTCCATGGCCTCTGCATAATTCTCTGGATCTCCATTAGTAGTGATGAGTGCATAGGAGATAACCTCATCAATGCCATATCTGATCGGTCTCCTAATAGTATGCTGGGACTTACGCAAAGCCACTTCCACTAGTACATCTCTGTCTGATGTCTGTGGCAGCTCCTGCACATCGATCTGAACTACCGACCATCCATGCTAATTTTTAATCTAAGATAATACTTTTCTGCCTGGCTCCACCTCAACAGGAATACTTATGTAAGTGGATGTAACCTGCATGCCATCATTCTCTGACTAGCCACCGTTGTTCACCTTTGTTTTCCCAGTTCCATCTATCCCAGACCTCCTCAAGATGCTCTTCTTATTAAAAATAACGTCCCAGCTGATTACTAACTTCTATGCCTGAGAGTCCCACAGTAGGTACCCCTTGACTCTTTGTTGATACCCTATGAATGTCATCTTTTGAGATTTTGGATTCAATTTTCTCCTCTCAGTTGCCTTTATATGTGCATAGACTATGCAACCAAAGACTTTTAGATAGCCAAGCTCCACCTTCTTTCCACTCCGAACCTCCTCTGAAATGCCTCCATTCAACTTATAATAAGAGGATCTATTCATAAGAAAATAAGAAAAAGTTAGAGCATCATCCTAAAAGAATTTTGGAAGTGATGTCTGCAACCTCAAACTCCGTGCCTTCTCGATCAGTGTTCGATTCATCCTCTCCATGATACCATTCTGCTGAGGAGTCATCCTCACCGTGTAATGGCATTTGATGCCATTTTCCTCACAATACCTCATGAACTCTAGGCTAGTATACTCCCCTCCAATGTCTGACCTCAAACACTTTACCTATTTTCTTGACTTCTTCTCTACTTCAGCTCTTCAGGCTTTGAACCGGGCAAACACCTCTAATTTTTCTCTGATCAAATAAACCCATACCTTCCTTGAGAAATCATTAATGAAAGTAATAAAGTATTTTGCCCCACCTCTAGCTGATATAGGAGCTGGTCCCCACACATCTGAGTGCACTAAATCCAGCACTCCCTCACTGCGCTTGGTACTTCTGGCAAACTTTATCCTATGTTGTTTGCGAAAGCTACATGGCTCACAAAGATCTATGCCCTTCTTCTTCAGGGCTGGGATCATATCTCTTCTGCTTAATTCTATGAGTCCACGGTCACTCATATGACCCATCCGATAGTGCCACAATCGATATAAAATCTGCTCCTCCTATGCCGCTGCTAGCACCTCTGCACTATCATTTACCACTGAGCCTTCCATTATATAAAGATTGTTGCTCAGTCTTCTACCTCTCATCATCACCAAAGCTTCCTTAAAAATTTTCAGACATCCACTTTCAGCCTGGCTACTAAAAGCATAATCTTGCTCCTCCAAGTAGTCCAAAGAAATCAAATTCTTTTTCAACTCTGGTACATGCCTGATATTTGATAATGTACGAATGATCCCATTGTACATCCTCATCTTGATATAGCTAATTTCAGCTACTTTGCATGGGTGATCATCTCCAAGGCTGATACTTCCATCATCAGCCTTCTAATAGGTAACAAACCACTCCTAATGAGAAGTATAGTGGTGTGAGCATGCTAAATCTAATATCCACATAGTATCACACTTTGTGGATCCATCTGATATAACTAGCAGTTCTTCTCCACTACTCATAGAAGCTGTATCATCTTTCTTGCTGGCCTTCTCCTTTTTTGATCTTAAAAGAGGATAATCTCTCCTCAGGTGTCCAGGCTGATGACATTTATAATATTTCAATGTTATCTTTTTCTGATCATGAGACTTTGACCTACCCTTATATTTCTCTCTTATCTTCTCTTTTGATCATTCCTGTCTTTCATTCACAGCCAAGATCTCAGACTTAGGGTCTCCCTTGCAGATCTTCTCTCTTTGCTTATTTGATCTGAGCACACCAACAACCTCTTCATAGTTTAGGGTCTCCTTTCCATAAACTAGAGTTGTAATAAGACCATCATATGAACCTAGGAGAGAACATAATAGCAGCAATGCCCGATCCTCCTCATCGATCTTCATATTCAAACTCATCACCTCAAAACATACCTGATTGAACCTTTGGATATGTGCAAGAAGATCTCCCCCTTCGGACATCCTCAGATTATACAGTTGTTTCTTCAACCATAGCTTGTTCGTCATATTCTTCTCCATGTATGTGTTCTCCAGTCTCTCCCAGAGCCCCTTTGTCGTAGTTTCTATGCAAATCTCGGGCAAAATCTGATTGATCAAGCACATCTAGATTGTCCTAAAAGCAATTTTCTCCAACTCTTGTTAATCCTCAGTACTAATCTTTTTTGGCCTTTCTTTTGTCAAGACCTTATAGATCCTCTACTGAACCAACAAGTCCTTTACTCTTTGCTGCCATAGGATAAAATTTTTCTTACCATCGAACTTCTCAAAATCTATCTTGAATCCACTTGATCCCATGCCTTCAAACAAATCAAGAACAGATCTCTAACATCCTTCACGATCACACACCAATAAAACTATCCTTCATAGAAGATCTAACTAGCCCTAGATCCTCTTTTCAAACTTCTGTATCATCGTTCCTCTGTGTAAACAATCTTCATCTCAATCTAGAGACAACCACGAAGCAAACTAGAAGTTTTAGGATAAAATTTGGTGCAATAGATCCTGAATGTAGTAAATCCTAGGTGTCTTCCTTCCTTCCATGCAACACCGCTCTGATACCAAATGTTGAAAATATACGCTCTTTCCACATGGATCGACATGACCGTCGGTAATTAGCCAAGCAATCAAGAAAGTACTTCTTAGAGATCTCTACAAAAGCACGATCAAATAAATCAAGGAATAGAAAAGAAGAGAAGAAGAGATTTCTAGAAGAAAAGAGCTTTTATTCAGTATATTTTAGCACTCTTACAATCTTGACCTATTTTGAATATATATACTTTATAAAGGATCAAGCCCAAGCTCATAGAAGAACTCTCCAAATCCAAACAATTCATGTACACAAAATAATAACCCACGAAAAGTGAGCCGGCTAACCTATGATCGGATCAACTCAATCCCAGGCTGAGCCGATCCAGTTGTGTACCATGCTAACAATCTAAAAATGTTGTTCTCTATCTAAATTTTTTTCTGAGATCTAGCCGACCCAGTCCTGGACTGAGCCGACCTAGTTTCCAACTGAGCCGGCTCAGTCTCAGAGTGAGCCAGTCCAGTCTAAACTTTACTATTGAACTGATTCTTCTTTTGACTCGCTCCCATCTTTCCATAACCTATCTTCTCATGTTTTCAAGGCTTGGGAGTGCCACTTCTGAGCTCACACTGAGGAATTCACATTCATAGATGAGTCCAAGGTGTGCAAGCTTCAGAGATCCATTTATGGATTGAAGCAGGCATCTTGGAGTTAGAACATGCATTTGGATAAAGTGATCAAAATGTATGGCTTCATTAAGAATGGAAAAAAATTCTATGTGTACAAATGGGCTAATGGTTCTGTAGTTATATTTCTTATACTGTATATGGATGATATTCTTTTAATCGAGAATGACATCCCTACATTACAGGAAATATAGATTTGGCTATCATCTTAATTCTTCATGAAGAACTTGGGAGAAGCTTTCTATATCCTAGGGATGAAGATCTATAGAGATAGATCTAAAAGATTGCTTAGGATATCCTAGTCCACGTACATTGATACATGCTGAAGAGGTTCAACATGGCGAATTTCAAGAAAGGCTATCTTCCAATAGGCCATGGAATTTTTTTCTAAGAAAAGAATTATCTGACAACTCAAGAGAGAGAGCATATGAGTAGAATCCATATGCTTCGCAGTGATTCTATTATGTATGTTATGATGTGTACGAGATTAGATGTGACGTACTCACTAGGGATAGTGAGTTGATACCAATATGATCTAAGTGAGAATCACTGGAGAGTTGTAAAGATAATCCTAAAGTATATGAGAAATACTAAAGACCAGTGGCTCATCTATGGAGATGCTAACTCGAGACTTGGAGGATATATTGATTCTAATTTTTAGTCAGATTTTTTATGACAGTAAGAGTATGTCAGGTTATGTGTTTACCTTAAATGCTAAAGCAGTCTACTGGAAGAGTTCCAAGCAACACACTATAGTCAATTCTATGTGCGAGGCAGAGTATGTTGCGACATTCAATATTATAAAGAAAGCTGTGTGGCTGTAGAAGTTCATCAATGAGCTAGGAGTGGCACCCTTCTTAGATGGTCCAATTCTACTTTACTTTGACAGCACTGGAGCCATAGCTCAAGCAAAGAAATCAAAGGTACATCAGTGCACCAAATACATTCTGCATTACTACCATCTTGTACGAGAGATCATGGAGCGAGGTAACGTCGACCTTCAGAAAATTGATAGAAAGAAGAATATGGCTGACCCATTAACTAAAGTTGTTGGAATCAAAGAGTTCAACAATCACAAATGAAAGATAGATATTTGATACTATTCTAATTGGTTTTAGTCTAAGTGGGAGTTGTTGGGTATTGTATTCTAAAGTCAAGCATCTAAATTATAAATGGTTGAGCGGTATATAATTTGTACTTAAATTATAAATGAATAAAATTATTATTCTAGCATTTCATCACATTTGTACATCTTTCTATAATGAACTTTTATATGATGAAGTCCTTAGGGCTATTTAGACTCAACAAAGGAGGATTTATTGTTTAGACCTTAATCCTGATCATGATCAAATAATACGTTGTTACCTAGGATGATAATGTTTATTGAGTGTAGGTTGTTGCATACCATATGGATTGGTTGTCCTCTTAACCAAGGAGTATGGAGATACTGGTATGGCATGCAGATAAAATATAGGGGTACATTTTACTGATCGTGATCTAACTATAGAGCTCTCTGCTGTCAAGAGTTACTCACGAAGGATATGGATATAAGTATCTCTTAGACCTGAGATCATCATGGTGACTTGCAAGCAACTCACTGTACTTTGATATCGGACTGTCTAAATTTCTAATTCAGTAATGGATGGTTACTGGGTGCAGTCAAGCACTTATTTAGTTGGTGCACGAGTCAAGATGGGATTGACCCCTCCAAGTGTTAGAGCAAATGCATCACTAAATTTCAATTTAGAAAAATCTCGGCCAGGGTAGTCCATACGATGAATGCTATGTTAGGATTTATAGTGCTCCCAAGCCTTGGAAGACCACAGGAGGAGTCAGGGTGTTGGCTCTAGGAGTCTAGGATGGGTGTGAGTCCTAGGGCTAGGATAGGAGTTGTCTTAGGTGAAGGCAGCATGTAGCCCTGCACGGACTTAAGATTTAGGTGTGAGGACCTTGAGTGGCTTGGTAGGTAATCCGAAGATCTGAGATACAACATGGAGCAAAGGACCAAAGCCAGAAGAAGAATCAGCCAAGATAAGGGGCTGACACATAGGCAAGCTGGCTCAGATATGTAGTCGAGCCGGCTTGGACTGAGACCGAGATGGCTCAAGGCACAATCGAGCCAGCTATCTCATATCCGAGCCAGCTTGGGCTCGGCCTGAGCCAGCTTAGGGCATAATCGAGCCGACTGTCTCATATCCGAGCTGACTCAGGCTGAGATCGAGCTGGCTCAGGGCACAACCGAGCTGACTATCTCAGGCAAATAAAAGACAAGATTCGAAAGAGACGCAGTCGATGGTAGCGTACAAAACATATGGGGTTTTCTATTTGATCTTGGATTCGACTTAATCCAAGGGGTCTTAAGGCCTAGTCCAATTGGGATCAGAGTGGTACCAGGATCCAACAATTTGGTATTAGAGCCTGATGATGCGTAGAAGTGAAGGAGAAGTAATACCAGTCAAAATCAGAAATCTACACAAGTATTTCATGGTATGTCTTAGATCTATCTTTGTTATTATTGTGGTTTGGCCAATCGAGAGCAACGAGTTGAAGGTGAAGACTGAAAGAATTAATGGAAAGGATTTCTCTCAAGGTGGAAGGTTTGGATGCATGATTTTTTTATCAGACTTGGTTGGAGAGACCAGGGTGTATGATGGATGACAGGGTTCTCTAAGAAGATGGGCAGTATGGGACTGTTTGGTGGATAAAGTGAGGTTTTTCAAAGGATAATTATCGAAGGAAAGTTGAAGAAGTGACTATACGTTCTTTGGTTGCAGGAAGGTGGGAGAAGTAATAGAGGATGCATTCAACGGTTCGATCAGAGCATGGATTTGTGAAGCCTTAGAGGTGATGAAGATGGATGATCTATGGAGGTCCAGCAGGTCAGGGCTAGATGGCTGATCTTGGATTAGGTTTCTTTTATAGGAGCACCAGGGAAAGTCATAGTTTAAGTGGAGGATAGTTTGTGTACAGCAAGAAAGGATCCAGATAGTTATGAGGAGGTGGTGTTAAGATGAGTCAGGGAGTGCTGGAGTGCTGCAGTAATGCTTTCTTGGAGGCACAAGGTTGAGAGAGACTCGACGGTGCAATAGCCGAGGTAGGTATCTCAGTAGAGAGTGTCAGGAGGCATCTTAAGAAGATCAGGAGTAGGTCTCAGGGAGAGCCAGAGAGTCTCAGGAGCCTCGGGATGAGATAGGTGGGTCTGAGCCCAGCATAGGGTTTGAGCAGCAATTCCTCTGGGCGCAACTAAAGCGATGGCTGGTGCAGGGGTAGAAGAGGAGAAAGACTAGGATGGAATTTTCTAAGATTTAGTCACTGGATTTAGAGGATTTGGATGAGCTCTTGGGTTTCGAAGGTGTCCGTGGGTTGCAGAGGTATCCAAGATGACTTCAGTAGAGTCCAAAGAGTGTGGAGGGTTTAAAGGAGCAGCAATTGTATTTGAGGTGCAACGATAGGCCGAGTAGTGTAGTATTGGGTGGTTGGTCTCAGATGATTCAGTTATAGAGTCAGTATCTTCTGTAGCATCAGGTGGATTTTGGTTTCAGATGAAGCACCAAGCAGAGGTGGCTTCACCGGTGGAAATGTGACACAAGTTCAAAGTAGAGGAGTGTAGGAGGATCAATATCCTAGCACCAATGCTGAAGATGCACAATTTCAAGTGGAGCAGCACGTGCAGATGAACAGGCAAAGTTCTGAGAAGATCATATTAGGGTATGCATGAGTGTCAATATAGGAATGCTACGAGATCTCAAGGAAAGTCTAGGATAATTGATGCAGCTGTCAAGCAGAAGGGTTCCTACAATTTTTAGGGTGGTGTATAGGTGCAAGCCAAGGTCTTCAACGGTGGAGGCGGTCATCCCAAAGGTCTCCAAGGGTGCACAACAACAGAAAAGGATTGGTGGAGGTGATGTTTGCACAAGAGGCTGTCAAGATGTGCTGCGACAGTTGGATAGTGTAGGAGGGCATTGCCAAGGATTTGCCAAGACTTGGGGTACCAAGATGTAGATTGTTAGAATTGTTAGATATGTGTGCCCTAGAAGTCAGAATTGGCTGACACTTGTAATACACTTCTAGGGGCAATATTATAATTTTGACTATAAATAATAAAATGGGTTATTTTCTATCATAAATATCTATTTTGTGTCTATGATACATCCCTTGAGTTAATGGTAATGATAATTCTTATTATCAAGAGTTGAAAATTCAAGATAAGAATTTTCATTATTAACTCATAAAATACTCCTAACCGTAGGATCATCATGAGGATGGTGATTGATCCAGAAGGTTGGTGTACAATCATTCTTTTATAGTAGATGAGTCTTGAGTCTATGGTGTAGAGACACCGGAGCGAGAGTATAGGTACTCGTTAGAGAACAAGGGCACTGAGCGTGACCATCTCAAGCAGTCATAAGAAAGTCTACCTTCTCATCGATGACTGGCTCGAAGCTACAGTGGTGTGTCTAGTTCATTGACCTAAGGTGCATCAGTAGTTCACCTTGAGAGTGTTATAGTTTGACTACACCATAACTTGATCTCCTAGCTATTCGGAATCCTGAGATGTATGTTGGCTATAGCATGTTCGTTGTAGGAATTAGATTGCACCAAGAAGGAATCTATCTACCTCGGTAGATGAGGAGCAGCCCTATGATGATCATGAGAATCAAGTCCATAAGCCCCTGACCATGGCAGAGTGAAATAATAGAAAGAGTTTCTATTAAGATTTTCACATCGGACTTGAATCAAATGATTAAATCATATGAAAGAAATTAGAATTTCACGAGTTTACCTTAACCCCAATCTGATCGTGGCTCAATATAGAAGAACTTAATCACATAGGTAGCTGCACTGAGAGGTTCATTTTTAGTTTTGATGGGTTGCCACCATATATTGCTAGGTGTCATTGGTGGATTTTGAGAGCAATTAGAATGATTTGGATGATCGATCATTCTAGTTGTCTGAATTAGAAAAATTCTGATCCATCGGAAGGTGTTTCGATGATGTTGATGATAGAGATCGTGATATATCCCAATATCATATAGAACTAAATCTAACTAGATCACACAAACAAGAATTTGGATCTAGATATCATCAATTGGACTAACCCAGTTCAATTGATTTGAATTAGATTCAATTAGGTTCAAGGAAATCGTGCTAGCACACGATTGAGCCTAATGTTCTCCTTCAATTATCATTAAAAGTTATCTCGACTGAGCCAAATGTATTTATGCTCACTCAGGTATCTTTACTTGATCTGACTGGAGCTTGTCCAGGTTAGAAAAGGGTTGTCTTAATTTATAAGATAAATTTGAGACAACACCTGCCATTTTTGGTCACCTGCTAATTCTTGTCTTTTGATTTTGGTCAAACGTTGACCTTTGACACTTAGACATCTACCCATGTGTCATGCACCTATAGGAGAGCAGATAGGGGCTTGTCCCCTTGCTAGAAATTGGAAAGGAGGGGGTTCACACCAAGGGAGGCGTGCACCCATGGATAGGGATGCCTGGAGTCCCATACAGATGGGACTCCATGTTGCTTCTTGGAATCAACTTAGGTAGGTGCCTAAGACTCAGCTTTGACCAATCTTGGTGCCACCTAAGGATGATTTGAGGAGGCTCTCATCTAATTAGATTAGGTGATGTCATCCCATCAATTATATTTAGATCTAATTGCACGAAGCGACATGATTGGCTGGGATGATGCGGCACTGCATGGTGCAGTAGGGTCTATAAAAATCCTATCTGCACCAAGCCTAGAAGAGACTCTAAAATAGCCAACACCACAAGGCTGCCCCTCTCCCTCCTCTATGCCATCTTCTAGCTCTCTCTCTCCTCTCCATGCCCAAGGATATTTGGGCTCCAGTTTGGTACGATCCAGGCAAGAGAAAGGTGATGAGAAAGGAAGAAGGCAGCATTACTGCAAGAGACGATTCCAGATCTTCAAAAGAAATTTTGAAGATCCTCCAAATTAGATCCAAATCTGATATTTGAAAAAATGATAAAGAAGGAGAAGATCTTCAGATCCAGCTTGAGTAGATACTGGTAGAGGTCAAGTACTTGCGTGGCTAGATCCAGAACTTCAAGCAATCAGTAGGATCATCATAGGATAATCTGATTATCCAACAAAAGGTACAAATTAAATTAAATTAATTTTTTTTATTTTATTTTATTAGATATATTAAATTAAATCTAAAATATCTTAGATCTGATTTGAATTTAAAAAAAAAATTTGAAATATCTCTTTTGATCCAATCAGATCTGAACGAACCTGATCCGAAAAATCAGGATTTTTCCTTCAACTGGTATCAGAGCCAGATTCTAATAAATTATTTAGATCTAATTTAAATTTATTTTGATCTAATAATTAGATAATTTTAGATGACACAGAAGATGTGATTAGATCTGAAATTAGAAAAAATTAAAATTAAATAATTTAGATCTAAGTTTTATAAGATGCATGACTAGTTGTAAAATAGAATTATTCTATACATAGTCTTGCATGATCATAATTTAATTTGATTAAGTTATGATTTTAAATTTATTTATTTATTATTTTTTAATATTATAATTATTATAATAATATCTAAAAAATAGTAAATAAAATTATTTAATTTTTGATTCATATGAGATATGATGAATGCATGTTTAGACTAGTTGTAGAATAGTTCTATATAATTATCTAGATTAGAATTTATTTTGATGTGATCAATTTAAATCTAATTTTTTAGATAATTATGAGATAATTTAGATCTAAAAAATATGCATGATATGATACATGAGATGTATGCAAAACATGTATTAAGTTAGATCAATTTTTATATATGAGATATATGATGTAGATCTAACTAGTTTTGTAGTTTTTTATATTTCTGATTAAGGCATTCCCCTTGGCCGTCCGATCATAAGAACAAAGTAGGGTTTAAATGTCCCTCTCCTCCAATTCGATGGGGTGTTCTTATGATGTGTAGGGGTGCTGCACGTTCGTCCTTAATCAGAAATCAAGAAACTTACTTTCTGCAAAACCCTAGATCCTGAAATCCTAAAATTTTATTTACATATTTTGTTTGTGAATCCTAAACTTAATTAAGAATTAAGATTATGAAATATATGTTAGATCTAAAATTAAGAATTTTAGATCTAAGACATATTCATAAAATTGGGTTCGGAGCTTGGGTAGCTCAATTAGGTCTAAGCGGTTGATCAAACCGAATCAAGAGTTGGTTAGATGGGATCAACAGTGCTTAAATTGACCAGCCTAATAGGATTAAGTCTGGGTCAAGATCGAGTCACGTGAGTGATCGATCAAGCTAAGACCTAATTAGGCTCAGTGGTTAGAGTCTGGATTGTAGGCTAATCTGATTGGTTCTGGCTCAATAATTTGGTGTCTAAGGTAAGTTTGGTAGATACGATCGACTGATTTTTAATTAGGAGCTACTCAACTCGAATGCATTCTTGTCGAGCTAATGGCATATCCCTTCCACCGATCTCACTTACCTGATCATATTTGTTGGCTCAGTCCTATTCTGAGGTGGTCAATAATTCGAGCTAACCCATGCCACTAGGTTAGTCATAATGGTTATGATTATGTCAAGTCTAGTTTAATGAGACCTAAATCAAATCTCCTTAAGAAAAGATTAAGTCTAAGATCTTCCATCATTGTAGATGTGTGGGCCCTTCTCAGAGTTGATTGTTCTCGGCTGGTTACAGTGGTTTAGTTGCACCGAAAAGATGCACCATATCTATTAGGCATTGGATGCTACAGGCTGGAGGATGTATTGGGCTCAATATTTTAGATACGATGAAAGACTCATTTAGAAATTCAATCTGTGCAAATGGTGGATCTGACTTAACTAAGGAGTGGATCAATATTTTGGACACGATAATATTCATGAATTAGAGACCAAGTTAGGGTGCACCATGATTAGAGAATCATTAAATAAGAGTTGTTCACTCATTGACTAACCTATCATCAATAACTGTTAGGTGAGGTGATGAGTTAGTTGGTGGGACCGCACCATCCACTAGAAATCATTGATCATGAAGATTTTTGCATCTCTACAAAGGGAGTGTAGGGATCCAAAAAAATAGTGGGAGCTAATTTATTTAAAAATAAAATTTTTAAATAAATTAGTCAAGTCTTAATTATAATATCTAATTAGAAACTTTGACTCTCTACAAAAAAATATCTGCGTCCAACCCACTAGCACGTATCCTGGACACCCATAGACTGACCAGATCTAATTACAAGAATTGGCTCCAAAACTTCAAAATCATTTTAGGTTCTGAGAAGTTAACTCATGTATTAGACCAGGACCCTCCCACCATACCAGCTCATCCATCCATTGAACAGAGAGCATCTCTTGATAAGTGGATGGATGAAGATAATAAGGCTAGATACTACATTTTGGGCTCGATGTCTGATGAGCTTCAGCGCCAACATGAAGATATCATGACTATCCACCAAATGTTGGCTCACCTACAGGAGATGTTTGGTGAACAGAGTCGCACAGCCAAGTATCAAGTCACTAAATGACTATTCAAGGCTAAAATGTGTGATGAGTAGTCAGCCCAAGATCATTGTCTGATGATGATCAAGGACTTGAAAGAGCTTGAGAAGCTCGGAGTGAAGTTGCACCTAGATTTGCAGAATGATATAATTCTGCAATCCTTGACTGATGCATATGGGTAGTTCATCATGAACTACCATATGCATAAACTTCAAAATTTTCTGATCGAACTTATGAACATGCTGGTTACTACTGAGCTTTCTATGAAAGGTTCTAAAAGCTTAGTGCTTGCTATGGAACAAACTTCTTCCAAGAGAAAGTCTTTTGAAAAGAAGAAGAAGTCTGTGAAAAACCAGAAGGTGAAAGAAGGAAAGAAGAAAAAGATAGAGCTGAAGAAGAAGGCCGTTGATAAAGAAAAGTATTTTCATTGCAATAATGATGATCACTGAAAGCGGAACTATCCTACTTACCTGACCATCCTAAAGAATAAGAGGGAGGCAGGTCCTTCTGGAGGTATGCTCATTATTGAGTCTAACCTTACGATTTTTTCTACATCCAGTTGGGTGCTTGACTCTGGTTCTAGTGCTCATTTGTGCACTTCTATGCAGGGTCTTGAGGATAGCAAGAGGCTGAGGGATGGTGAGATGATTCTGCATATCAAAAATGGAGCAAGAGTTGCTGCCGTGGCCATGGGAACATACCCTCTTCGACTACCATCTGGTTTAAACTTAGTATTAAAAGACTATTATTATGTGCCTGCAGCAAGCAGAAATTTAATTTCTATTTCATGCCTAGCACTAGAAGGCTATGTAATTAGTTTTCTTAAGGACCATTGTAACATTCTTTATGAAAAAAATAAAATTGCAAGTGGTTTACTTATTAATGGTCTTTACTAGTTACATATTGATGTGTTTCTTTTTAATATCGAGCAAAATATGAATGCCATGAAATGACCTAAGGATAGTCCAAATGATAGGTATCTATGGCACCTAAGACTAGGTCATATAGCAGAAGATAGGGTTAACAAATTGAAGAAAATTGGACTATTGAGTCTCTTGACTTTCGAGTCATATCCAATTTGTAAATCTTGTCTTCATGACAAAATGACTAAGCTCCCTTTTGTAGGACATGGGGAAAGGGCCACGGATCTTCTTGCCCTAGTACATACTGATGTGTGTGGCCCATTTGATGTGCCGGCTAGAGGCAACTTTGTCTACTTCATAACCTTTACCGATGATTTATCTAGGTATGGATATGTGTATCTTATGAGACACAAGTCTGAAGCTTTTGAAAAGTTCAAGGAATTCAGACATGAAGTAGAAAAATAAACTGAGAAACCCATTAAGGTTCTTCAATCAGATCGAGGAGGTGAATACCTTAGTCAGAAATACCTAGACTATCTCAAGAAAAATGGCATAATCTCTCAATGGACTCTACGTGGAATACCTCAACTCAATGGGGTTTCAGAATGGAGGAATCAGATCCTATTAGATATGGTCCGATCCATGATGAGCTTCATAGACCTTTCTGATTTTTTTGGAGGACACTGTTTATTAACTGCAATATACTTACTGAATAGGGTTCCTTCTAAAATCGTTCCTACCACACCGTATGAGATATAGCATGGTAAGAAATTAAGTCCGAGTCATCTCAGAATTTGGGATTGTCCTGCTCATGTCAAAAGACAATAAGTGGATAAGTTAGACTTTAGATCCTTTAGAGATTGATTTATAGGATATCCTAAAGAGTTATTAGGATATTATTTCTATATTCCAGAAGATCATAATGTGATTATGAGTCGACATGCCATCTTTTTTGAAAAATAGTTTATTCAAGACAGCGGCATTGGAAAGCAGATCAAGCTCGCTGAGAAAGTCTCATAAGAGCAATGAGCTAAGGACCAAATGGAACCAAATCAGGTTGAGCCAATACAATCACTACCTCCTCCACCTCATAGATCGAAAAAGATTTTTCATCCTCCTGAGAGGTACTTAGGTACTATTTCAGAGAAAATAGAGGAAATGTTCCTCCTAGGTAATGGGGTTCATGGTGATGATCCTAAAATCTATAATGAGATGATATCGGATATTGATTCCAAAAAATGGTTAGAGGCAATGAAGTCAAAAATTGACTCGATGCACATCTACCAAGTCTGGACCTTGGTAGATCCACCAAAAGGTATAGTACCTATTGGGTGTAAATGGATCTACAAGAGAAAGATTGGTGCAGATGAAAATATGGAGACATTCAAAGCTAGATTAGTGGCAAAAGGTTATAGTCAGCGCGAATGCATTAACTATCAGGATATCTTTTCGCCAGTAGCTATGCTAAAATTCATCCATACATTGCTTGCTGTTGCAGTCTATTTCGATTATGAAATATGATAAATGGATCTAAAAATAGCATTCTTAAATGGATATCTTGAAGAAGATATCTATATGGAACAGCCGCTAGATTTCACATCCAGTAATGCTGATCATAAGGTATGCAAGTTGCAAAGGTCCATATATGGACATAAGCATGCATCTCGGAGCAGGAATACTCGTTTTAATGATGTGATCAAATTATTTAGTTTCATCAAGAATGAGGAGGAACCATGTGTCTTCAAAAAGGTTAGTGGGAGCGCTGTTGTCTTCCTCGTATTGTACGTGGATGATATCCTCCTTATTGAGAATGATATTTTCATGTTGACCATAGTTAGAATGTGATTATCTAAAGAATTCTCCATGAAAGACCTAGGAGAAGCATCCTTTATTCTAAGAATTAAGGTCTATAGAGATAGACCAAATAGGATGCTAGGACTTTCATAAAAGATGTACATAGAGAAAGTGCTAAAGAGGTTTAGCATGGAAAACTCTAAGAGGGGTTTGGTACCCTTCAAACATGGCATTCATCTTTCCAAGAAGATGTGCCCTAGCACACCTGAGGAAATAGAACACATGAGCAAGATCCCTTATGCTTCAGCAATAGCGAGCCTCATGTATGCCATGTTATGTACACGACCTGATATAGCCCATGCTGTGAGTGTCACAAGCAGATATCAGTCAAATCCAGGAGAAGAACACTGGACTTCTATGAAATGTATCCTTAAGTACTTAAGAAGAACTAAGGATATATTATTGGTCTTTGGTAATGGAGAACTCCAGATCCAGGGGTATATAGACTCGGATTTTATGTCCGATGTAGATGATCGAAAGTCGACATCTGGGAGTCTATTTGTGTGTAATGGTGGTGCTGTCAGTTGGAAGAGTTCTAAGTAGACAGTGATAGCAGATTCCATCATGGAAGCAGAATACATCGCTGCGTCAGAAGCTGCGAAGGAGGCATTTCGGTATAAAAAATTTACCGCAAAGATCAGAGTGATGCCATCAGATGTCATTCCTCTATACTATTTCTGAGCTCATGAAACCAAGTCTGAGTCATCTCAGAATTTGGGGTTGTCCGACTCATGTCGAAAGACAACAAGCGGACAAGTTAGAGTTTAGGTCCTTCAGAGCTCGATTCATAGGATATCCTAAAGAGTCATTAGGATGCTATTTCTACATTCCAGAAAACCACAATGTGATTGTGAGTCGACATGCCATCTTTCTTGAAAAATAGTTTATTCAAGATAGCGGCATTGGAAAGCAGATTAAGCTTGATAAGAAAGTCTCACAAGTACAATGAGCTAAGAACCAATTGGAACCAAATCATGTTGAGCCAATAAGAACACTACCTCCTCCACCTCGTAGATCGAAAAGAGTTTTCCATCCCCCTGAAAGATACTTAGGTATTATTTCAGAGGAAGTAGAGGAAATGTTCCTCGTAGGTAATGGTGCTCATGGTGATGATCCCAAAACTTACAACGAGGCAATATCAGATATCGACTCCGAGAAATGGCTAGAGGCAATGCAGTTAGAAATTGACTTAATGCACTCAAACCAAGTCTGGACCTTGGTAGATCTATCAGAAGATATAGTACCTATTGGGTGTAAATGGATCTTTAAGAGAAAGATTGGTGCAAGTGGGAATGTGGAGACATTCAAGGCTAGACTAGTGGCAAAAGGTTATAGTCAATGCGAAGGCATTGACTATCAAGATACCTTTTTCCTAGTGGCTATGCTAAAATCCATCCGCACATTGCTTGCCATTGCAGCCTATTTCGATTATGAAATATGGTAAATGAACGTAAAAATGGCATTCTTAAATGAATATCTTGAGGAAGATATATATATGGAACAGCCGCTAGGTTTCACATCCGGTGATACTGATCACAAGGTTTGCAAGCTGCAAAGGTCCATATATGGACTTAAGCAAGTATCTCAGAGCTGGAACACTCATTTCAATGATGTGATCAAAACGTTTGGTTTCATCAAAAATGAAGAGGAACCGTGTGTCTTCAAAAAGGTCAGTCAGAGCGCTGTTGTCTTCCTCATATTGTACGTGGATGACATCCTCCTTATTGGGAATGATACTCCCATGTTGACGACAGTCAAAATATGGTTGTCCAAGAAATTCTCCATAAAAGACCTAGGTGAAGCATCCTTTATTCTAAGAATTAAGGTCTATAGGGATAGACCGAATAGGATGCTAGGACTTTCACAGAAGATGTACATAGAGGAAGTACTAAAGAGGTTTAGTATGGAAAACTCTAAGAGGGGATTAATACCCTTCAGACATGGTATTCATCTTTCCAAGAAGATGTGCCCTAGCACACCTGAGAATGTAAAACACATGAGCAAGATCCCTTATGCTTCTACAATCGGGAGCCTCATGTATGCCATGCTATGTACACAACCTGATATAGCCCATGCTATGAGTGTCACAAGCAGATATCAGTCAAATCCAGGTGAAAACACTGGACTTCTGTGAAATGTATCCTTAAGTACTTAAGAAGAACTAAGGATATGATGTTGATCTTTGGTAACGGAGAACTCCATGTCTAGGGATACATAGACTCGGATTTCATGTCCGATGTAGATGATCGAAAGTCAACATCTGGGAGTCTATTTGTGTGCAATGGTGGTGCTGTCAGCTAGAAGAGTTCCAAGCAAACTGTGATAGCAGATTCCACCATGGAAGCAGAATATATCGCTGCATCAGAGGCTACGAAGGAAGCATTCTAGTATAAGAAGTTTGCTACAGAAATTGGAGTAATGCCATCAGATGTCATTCCTCTGTACCGCAACAACAATGATGCCATAGCCCTTCCTAAGGAGTCGAGGTCTCATAAAAAATCCAAGCACATTGAGCGGTGATACCACCTCATCCACGATTACCTCGAGAAGGATTACGTCGAGATCAAGAGAGTCGATTCTGCAGATAATGCAGCAGACCCACTTATAAAACTGTTGGGATAATAAAAGATTGAAGCCTACCTTGAGAAGATGGGACTTAGACTTGTAGCCAATTGGCTTTAGGATAAGTGGGACATTGTTAGATATATGTGCCCGAGAAGCCAGAATTGGCTGACGCTTGTAATACACTTCTAGGGGCAAAATTATAATTTTGACTATAATCAATAAAATAGATTATTTTCTATCACATATGTGTATTTAGTGTCTGTGATACATCCTTTGAGTTAATGGTAATGATAATTCATATTTTCAAGAGTTGAAAATTTAAGACATGAATAATCATTATTAACTCATAAAATGCTTCCGACCATAGGATCATCACGAGGATGGTGATTGATCCAAAAGGTTGGTGTATAATCACTTGTCTTTTTAGTAGATGAGTCTTGAGTCTACGGTGTGGAGACACTAGAGCGAGAGTACAAGTACTCTTTAGAGAATGAGTCACTGAACGTGACCACCTCGAGTAGTCATTAGGAAGTCTACCTTCTCATCAATGACTGACTCGATGCTGTGGTGGTGTGTCTGGTTCTTTGACCTGAGGTGCATCGACAGTTCACCTTGAGGGTGTTATAGTTTAACTATACCATAACTCGGTCTCCTAGCCATTCGGAACCCTGAGGTGTATGTTGGCTATAGCATGTTCATTATAGGAACTGAATTGCACCAAGATGAAATCTATCTACGTCGGTGGTAGAGGAGCAGCCCTATGATAATCATAAGAATCAAGTCTCGAAGCCCATGGCCATGGCAGAGTGAAATAATAGAAAGAGTTTCTATTTAGGTTTTCACATCAGACTTGAATCGATTGATTACATCATATGATAGAAACTAGGGTTTGACAAGTTCACCTTAACCCTAATCTGATCGGGGTTTAAGATAGAAGAAATTAATCACACAGGTAGCTACACTAAGAGGTTCGCATTCAGCTCTGATGAGTTGCCACCATATACTGCTAGGTGTCGCTGGTGGATTTTTGGAGCAGATAGAATGATTTAGATGATCGATCATTCTAGCTGTTCGAATCAAAAGAGTTTTGATCCATCGAAAGAAGTTTCGATGATGTCGATGATAGAGATCATGACATATCCCATTACCATATAGAACTGTACCTAACTGATCACACAAACAAGGGTTTGAATCTGGTGATCATCAATTGAACTAATCTAGTTCAATTGATTTGAATGAGATTCAATTAGGTTCAAGAAAATCGTGCTAGCACTCGATTGAACCTAACGTTCTTCTTTTATTATCATAAATAGTTGTCCTGACTGAGCCAAAGGAGTTTGTGCTCGATCAGAGGCATTCACTTAGTCTGACTGGAGTCTGTCCAGATAAAAAAAGGATTGTCTTATTTTGTAAGACAATACCTGCCATTTTTGGTCACCTGCCATTTTTTTCCTTTGACTTTGGTCAAAAGTTGACCTTTGACTGGTCAAATGTTGACCATTGATACTTTGACTTCTGTCCACATATCAAGCACCTATTGGAGAGCTGGTGGGGGCTTGTCCTCCTACCAAAAACTGGCAAGGAGGAGGGTGCACGCCAAGGGTGGTGGGTGCCTTTGGCGTGCGCCCAAGCTTGAGGTGCCTAGGAGTCCCTATTGGATAGGAACTCTATCTCCTTATTAGATTCTGATTAGACTCCTCCTAAGAACCAACTTTGATTGGTCTTAGACACCATATAAGGATGAATCCAAGGGACTCTATTCCCACCAATCAGATTTAGATCTGATTTCATAAAGGGTTGTGATTGGTTGGGATGAAGAGGAGTTAGATCTTGCATAGTCTATAAATAAGACCCTGCACCCAACTCAAAAAGAAGAACAATTCTCTATGCCCCAAGGCTACCTCTCTCTTCCTCCTCCACACCAAGTTCATCTTCTCCCACTCCTCTCCACGCCCAAAGAAATTTGGGATCTTAGTGGTGCAATCTAGGTGAGAGAAAGGCGACAGAAAGCTAGAAGACTATGCTGCTGCAAAGGATAACTACTGATCTTCGAAAGCAGTTTTGAAGATCCTCCAAATCTGATTCAGATCTAATTTTTGGAGATGTGATAGAGAAGAAGAGGATCTTCAGATCCATCCTGAGTGGATACTGGTAGAGGCCAGGCACTTGCATGGCTAGATCCAGAATCTTTCACTACTTACAGGATCATCAATGGGTAATCGGATTACCCTACATCAAGATAAATTAAATCTAATTTAATTTATCTATATTTTTTTTAATTATTAGAATAATAAAAATTAGATCTGAAATATTTCAGATCTGATTTGGATCAAAGAAAAAAGTTTTTGAAATATATCTCTTGATCGGATCAGATCTGAACGAACCTGGTCTGAGAAATCAGGATTTTCCTTCACATTCGAGCCATTAGAGTTTGTTATAGAGAGTGGGATATTATTTGTCATGACTTGCTGGTGATTGGATTTCACTTATTGGAGCTTAGACTGATCGAGCTTCAAAGGTCAACCTTTGCATTAATGATGGAGAGTTTGCAACTAGGTTTTGGGTTCGGCCCCTATTGGTGCTATCTTTGATAGCTTTCAAGAATTTCGCTGCCTTCAAGGTCGGTCGAGAATAGGTGGTGATATTCTAGTCTGACGGATTGAAGGTTAGGAAGAGATAGCTGGTTCTTCAATAAGGACTGCGGCTAGGCTTTCTTAAAGAAGTTTGACCAGAATAGCAGAGATCCAAGACTGACTTGAGACTAGGATGGGCAAATATTCATTGCTTCTCAAGTGGCCACTACTTACCTTGGGTTGAAGATTGGACTTATGTTGATAAGGGAGTCCTCTTGTTGATTTGAATTCGTCCATCTGAATTCCTTGGTGTAAAGCTGCAAGGATCTATGATCCATAAGGTGGAGAGAAATTCAACTAGAGAGGAATTTGGCTGGTCGGAGTCCTTGATGTGTGATTGATGAGTTCTGGCATCTATAGCGAAGGAAGTCAGTCACCTTCAAGGTTGGCTACCAGACAAGGTCGAGTTGTGCTGAGGTTCTATACTTGATGGAAGCATGTCATTTATCTTGAACCAGGAATTAGAATCAGTAGGATGGCAACTCTTTTTACTGTTCAAGTTCATCTGGCCAAAGTCCAGTACGTCTTCAATAGGTTTTGCAGTTACCATGGGGGCATTGAGAGGATTGATGTTGAGAAGATCATCTAGCAAACAATAATTGAAGGTCGACCTTGCCAGACTTGACCAAAATGGAGAGGCAACTTAGCTGGGATTCAGACTCAACTATCACTGCTCCAAGCAGCACCATACTAAGGTCGAACATCTGATTGGACTTCGGCTGGAGCTATTTTATCCCCAACACCATTGTTCTTAGTGTTTGTCACTTTTATCCTAATTTCCTTTTGAATATCATTTCTATAGACCTTTTGGCCAAAAGCAACTATAAGATTTTAATGAAGAAAGAATTTTATGATATTATTTTGAAAAGTATTATAGTTTTCTTTGGATATTTGAATAATAAAATTTATTTATTATCATAACTTATTAATGTAGTCTACTCTACTGGCAAGCACCCTAGATTAGATAATGTATTTGATATCTACCTATGGCACTATAGGCTAGGTCACATCAATAAAAATAGAATAAATAGGTGGACTCAAGAGGAAATCCTCGAAGTCAATGATTGTGAATCACTTTCGATCTATGAGTTTTGTCTTTTTAGAAAATTGATCAAGTCATCTTTTATTGTTAAAGGTGAGAGAGCCACTGAATTCTTAGGTCTAGTACATACTAATGTATATAGACCTATGAGCATAAGTGTTAGAGGTGGATATTTCTACTTTATCACCTTCACAAATAACTTATCTAGGTATGGATATGTCTATCTGATGAAACACAAGTCGGATTCATTTGAAATATTCAAACAATTTTGAAATGAAGTAGAAAAATAAATTGAAAAGAGTATTAAAATTCTTTGGTCTGACTGAGAGAATGAATATCTTTTTAGTGAGTTTCTCACATACCTAGAAGAGAATAAGATTCTCTCCCAATGGACTCCTCCAAGAGCACCACGGCATAATGGTGTGTCTAAAAGAAGGAATCGAACTCTGTTAGACATGGTCCAATTTATAATGAATTTTGCCAGCTTGCTGATATCCTTCTAGGGATATACACTTGAATCAGCTTGTTATATTTTGAATAGGATTTTGAGTAAGTCTATAATTAAAACTTCATATAAGATATGGATAGGGCATAAGCCAGTGCTCTCTCATACCTTAGGGTCTGGGGGTGCCCGGCTTATGTCAAACGTTTAATGACATATAAGCTTGGACCTAGGTCTAACAAGTGCACTTTCATAGGGTACCCCAAAGAAAGTAAAAGTTATATTTTCCATCGTGCTGATGAACAAAAGGTGTTCATCAGCCTTAAGGCAATTTTTTTAGAAAAGAAGTTTCTTGGTGAAGAAATTATTGCCTTTAAGGTTGAACTTGAGGAAATTCAATAGGTAAAAATATCGACACCAATAACTAAATCAAAACTGTATTTGATTACATCAAATTTAGAGCCTAATGTACATGCACCATTAACGCAACCTGGTAGAATACCATATCAGTCAGATAGATACTATGATTTCATAGTTCGAGATGGTGATCCCATCGAACTCGATGAAAATGATGAGGATCCAATCATCTATATGGATGCTATGTAGAGACTTGATTCTGAGAAATGGCTTGAGGCCATGAAATCTGAGATGGAGTCTATGAAGCTTAATGATGAGTGGACATTAGTTGACCCATCTAAAGGGGTTAAATCCATTGGATGTAAATGGGTCTTCAAGAGAAAAAGGAGCACAGACGAGAAGGTGAAGGCCTATAAACCTTGTTTGGTTGTCAAGGGGTATTATCAATATTATGGTATTGACTATGACGAGATTGTTGGAAATTATGTTCCAAACTCAAAAATCAGCCTGTTGATGGTTGAGATATTATAATTAATTTATTAATTAATTAATAAAAATATTTTGACATCCTTTTTCATCATAAGTTTACATCTTCTAATGAACTCCATTATTGTGATGAAGTTTTTAGAACTATTTAGTTTCGATAAAGAGATGATTTATTAATTAGTTTTTAAATTTGTTCATGACCAAATGATAGGCTGTTAATTAGAACGACAATGTCTATCGAGCATAGGTCGCTATATGCCATATAGGTCGGTTGTCCTCTTAACCAAGGAGTATGGAGATACTGGTATGGCATACAGATGAGATGTATGGATACATCATCATTGAACGTGACCAACTTCAGAGTATTCTGCTATCGAGAATGTCTCTAATGAGATATAAGTATAAGTATCCCTTAGACCTAAGATCATCTCAGTGACTTGCAAGTAACTCACTGTGCTTTCGTATCGAACTAACTGAATTTCTAATTTAGCAATGGAAGGCTTCTAGGCACAGTCAAGTACTTGTGAAGTCGGAGTGTGATCAAGATGGAATTGACCACTCTAAGAGTTGGAAAAGAATGTGTCACTGTATTTCAATATAGCAAAACCTTGGCAAGGATAATCCATCAAATAGATTTGATATTTTGAAATACAATGTGGACAACATGATCAGAGTTGATAGTTGAACTCTAATGTGTCCTACGAGCATTATGGTCAAGGGGATGAATTATATAGAAACTATATTCATATGAGTTCTAAGGATGGTGTTCTACACCTTTGACCTATCCGATCGTCGGATATCATTACTAGATGGTCACTTTGATTGACATAAAAATTTATTCTTATGCTATCGACTTAGGTTCGGACCTATAAGATCACATACATTAGTGCTTATGATCTGATCGGATGGTTGATCAACGATTACGAATTATTCTAGGGTTAAACAATCAATACGATTGGTGTTTAACCTAGTGCAAGTGTTGTAGGAGGATCGATTAGCAATTGGATTGCTAATTAGCTTAATTTGATTAAGCCAATAGATTGAGACTAAATTAAATTAAATATAATTTAATTAGATTTAGTTTGGGCTTAATTGGATCAAGTTCAATTGGTTTATTGGATAAGTCAAGTGCAAGGAAGAACTAGTCATAGTCTAACTAGGACTCGGATTAACCTAATTTTCTAATTTGAATAGAAAATAAATTAGAATTAAATTTAATTTGATCTAATTTAATTAAGTTTTTAAATAGGTTAGGGTCTAATTTAATTAGATTGGTTTACTCTTATTTTTATTTGGTTAGAAAACCTTATTTGACCAAGTCAAAATAGGAGTCCTAGTGTGATTAGGACTCCCTATCCTTGCGCTACATATTCCTCATGCCCCCACCCCTTTTCCTTTGAGTTTTATGTGAAGAATATTCATGCCCAAGGCTTCTCACACACCCACCTTTCTCTCCTTCTCCCACTTATTTGGAATAAGTTATGGACATATCTTTTTTGATGGTAAGTTGTTAAGAGTTTGAATTCTATATGATAGAATCCTAACAACTCAAAACTCCTTCCACATAATGTTGTCCCCTCTCCTAATTTTTCTCTCATGTACCATGGTGATAAACCTGATGTTTTGTGCATCCCTCCTTGCTGGATTCACAAAAAAAATCAGAGGAGGGGTGCCCAACTCTTGGGCGCTCCAACCACTTGCCAAATATGGTCCTTCCTAGTCTAGGTTTTTGACCTAACTTGGACTCTTCTTTTTTTCTATTTATTAGATAAATTTTATTCTAATTTTTTTATGAAATACAGAGCTTTGGGAGAAGTTTGGGATGTGCAAAAATTAGAGGAAGAGGGTCCTTGGGCATGGGGGTTCTATAAGCACCAAATTAGGTGTCTACGTGAGAAAAAAGAGAAGAAGAAGAGGGTCTCCTTCTAGGGCTATTTTATTTTCAATCTCTCCTCTTTTTGAGTTTTTTTTTCTGAGAGAGTCTTAGATTAGTAAACTCTCATCTTTCTTCTCATATTTTGAAAAGTCTAAATTTTGAAGAAGGGAGCATCGGATCAATCGTCGAAGAAGGATCAGCACAGTACTAGCATGCTATGCCAATTTGCTACATCGAACTTTAGATCAGAGATCGTAGGCTCGTGTGGATGACTCCTAGAGATCAGATATGTGTGCAACTCGTGACTTTATCCTCAAGCCTGGATTAGCAAGTTAGAATATCTAACTTACTCAGGTAATAGATCTAATCTATAAACTTCATACCTGCATTTGATGTAGTGTAGATCTATGTTGATTTGATCAACCTTTTTCTTTCTTGTTTGATTTTAATTTTTGATTTAATATCATGCTTTGATTATGTAATAGATCTAAAATTTAGATATTTATATATTTATTTAAATAAATACTTAATTTATTTAAGTTTTCTGCTGTAAGATCTTGAAAAAGTTTCAAGATCTACTTATAAAATCCTAGATCTGGTTCCTTCAATTGGTATCAGAGCCAGATTTCTTATTACATGATTTTTATGCATGTTTAGATTATTTCTTAGATTAGATCTAATTTATAATTTAATTATTAAATATAAAATTAAAAAAAAATTCAGATCTCATGAACTGCCATAAGGTTGTCCTGCTGTAAGGTTTACCCCTTATAATGAAAAGGTTATCCTAGTTCGTGATGATCTGACTCTAATCATAAATTTGTTAGATTTGATCTAATTTTATTTATAATTTAATAGATTTAAAATAATTTTAGATCTAAAAATAAAATATTTTAGATTGCACGGACTGCCATAAGGTTGTCTTGCTGTAAGGTTTACCCCTTATAGTGAATAGGTTGTCCTAGTACATGCTGATCTAAAATATTGATCATAAAATTTTAGATTAGATTTAAGAGATTTTATTATCTAATTAAAAATATTTTAATCTAATTTCAATCATCATAAATATGTTAGATTTGATCTAGGAAGATTTATGATTGATTATTATTAAAACTGTTTCGATTACATAAACCTATTTAGATTAGATCTAAAGTAGTTTTATGTTTATTTTACTTGCATATTGATTACGAATCAAACATGCAACTTAGTTGATAGAACCATGTTATAAAAATATTTTATAAATATAAAAATTATTTTTGAAAAACCAAACTATAACCCTCAGCCCAAAACTTAATTAAGAATTAAGAAGTTATTTGATTAGATTCTAGGATTGTAAATTGAAGATCCTATGACACGAATCATAACACATTGGGTTAATGGGTTAGTGGAGATTAGGTTCATTAATTAGGTTAGACCTAGGGTTAGATTAAAGAATGAACTTAATTAGAGAATTGACTAAATCTAATCAATTATTGTCTTAGATTAGGTCAAGGATTCTTTAGATCAATTACAATAGTTGTAGTTAGTCAAATTCATGTCTTTAACAAGACCCAAGATGGACTTGATTCTTGGCTACGTAGTCTAGCACGAACTATTAGGTTGATCTAATTAAAACTAATTAAACCAATTGATGTCTAAGATAAACCAAACCAGTGATTTTTAATTGGCAGTCCGCTTACCTGACCATTTCTGATGGTGTCTAAGGCAAGCCTGGCAGACCCTTCCACTGATCGAACTAATTTATCCACTTAGTGAGATTATGTTTTGATCAGATTGCTTGACTATTCAAGCTAACCCATGTCAGCTAGGTAAATTAGTGTGATTGAATTAGGTGCTCCTAAACCAGCCTATTAGTGGTCTTCCTTAAGCTGACTTGGTGAAGCTAGTGGGATGATCATGACAAGCTAGTTAATCTGACCTACTCACTTCTATAAATAAATCCTCTAAAATTATTAGATCCCTAAAATAAAATAGTTATATGATAACTGGATCATAAGCCTCCCATTAAAGTAGATGACAATGGGTCCATCAGTTGGATAATCATTGGAGGCCCAAAGGCCTGGTACTTATCAGTTGATGAAATTATCATTCATTATATGATCTCTTGGATACATCTTTCGAAATGGTGGTCAGGTGGGCCAACCAAAGTTGGGCCTGATCATTCATTGGTTGGATGGGCCAAGTATGGTTATGTTAATGGTTGGACCTAACTGGACCCTTTTTTGAGAAGGCCAAAGCCAACTAATCAGAGCCTGGGGCAAAATTTAATTACTGAAAATTATCTGAAGAAATAATTGATTATGAACCTATCCTTAGATGTACATGGGTGGGCCAACCAAAGTTGGACTCGTGTACAGTCTATGTGGATTCTAGTATCCACTAAGGAACTAGGATAATTTCTCGAATTGGAGGTAGAGGCTATCAATTCGAATAAAATAGTGGAAGAAACCTTTTGATTAAAGTCCAAATCTCTAGGTTTAATTAATCAATTACTAATTAGATTTTGGTTTTTCTTTGTGCAGACATGGCCACTTCCATATCGCTCCAATCATTGTTGGACAATGATAAGTTGGTGGGACCTAACTTCAGTAGCTAGTACCGAAAGTTGAAGATTGTCCTAGAACATGAATGGATCCTATATGTGCTGACGGATCTTGCACCTGAGGAGCCAGCTGCTAATGCATGTGGAACAGTCAGAGACACTTATTAGAAGTGGCTCAGTGATCGAACCATGGTGTGCTATGTTATGCTGGCTGTGATGAGCGACGAGTTCAATCGCAAGTTTGACACACCTCAGCCAAACCAAATGCTCCAAGTGTTGAAGGATTCTTTTGGCACAACCGATGATGTTGAGAGGCATAAGACTAGTTGCACCATCTTCAATGATGAAATGTGGGATGGGACCTCTGTCACTGATCATGTACTGTACATGATCGAGCTGATAAAGCACTTGAGCAAACTCGGCTTTCCCTTGCATGAACAACTTGGGAATGATGCAATACTAAACTAGCTACCAAAGTCCTATCTCCCTTTCCTTACTCATTACAGAATGATAAAGCCTGAAGTAAACTATCATGGCTTTTTGAGAAGGATCACCAGCTCCATAAAGAGTCGGTAAACTTAGTGGGAGGTTCGTCTTTTGGTTCTCGACCCTTTAGGAAAGAGAAGAAGAACAAGAAGAAGAAAACAAAAAAGGTGCAAGTTCAGGCTAGGACATTAGTGCAGGGCTAGACCAGGAAGATCAAGCCTGATAAGAGTCAAGCTGAATGCTTCTTTTGCAAGAGCACTGGAAGAGAAACTGTCCTCAGTACATTACCTCCCTGGATCCAAATAGGCAGAGAAAGAAGCAAGCTGTTGCTGGGTAAGGTATTTATATGATAACTCCTTGCAATTTCTCTATTTGTGATATTACTGACTGGGTATTGGATATCGGTAGTCCTTACCATATTTGCAATTCATTGCAGGAGTTGCAGGTCAATAGAAAATTCGAGCAAGGTAACAGATTTCTGAATGTTGGAGATGAAAGACCAGTTTCAGTTCTAGCTTTAGAAATTTTGCAACTTGTATTTGAATCTCCTATCATTGTTCTTAGTGATTGTCATTTCTATCCTAGTTTCTTTTTAAATATCATTTCTGTAGGCCTTTTGGCCATGAACAATTATGAAATTTCAATAAAGAAATGAGTTTGTAATGTCATTGTGAATGGTGTTACTACTTTCTATGGATAATTGAATGATGGTGTATATATGTTATCACAATCTGTTAACATAGTCTATTCTACTGGCAAGCATCCTAGATTAGATAGTGTATCATATATCTACTTATGGCAATGTAGGCTAGGTCATATAAACAAGAATAGGATAAATAGGTTGACTCAAGAGGGAATCCTCGAAGTCAATGATTGTGAATCACTTCCAACCTGTGAGTCCTGTCTTCTTGATAAAATGACCAAGTCATCTTTTACTGAAAAAGGTGAGAGAGCCAATGAGCTCTTAGGTCTAGTACATACTGATGCATGTGGACTAATGAGCATAAGTGCCAGAGGTGGATATGTCTACTTCATTACTTTCACTGATGATCTATCCAGATATGGATATGTCTATATGATGAAATATAAGTCGGATTCTTTTGAAATATTCAAACGATTTCAAAGTGAAGTAGAAAAATAAATTGAAAAGAGTATTAAAACTCCTCGATCTGATCGAGGAGGAGAATACCTTTCTAGTGAGTTTCTCACATATCTAGGAGAGAATGGAATTCTCTCCCAATGGACTCCTCCTAGAACACCATAGGAACATTACAACATAATGGTGTGTCTAAAAGAAGGAATCGGACTCTATTAGATATGATCCGATCCATGATGGAATTTGTCAGCTTGCCAACATCCTTTTGGGGACATATACTCGAATTGGCTTGTTATCTATTAAATAGGATTTCAAGAAAGTCTGTAGTTAAAATCCCATATGAGATATGGATAGGATGTAAGCCAGCACTTTCACACCTTAAGATTTGGGGGTGGCGGACTTATGTCAAATGGTTAGTAACTGACAAATTGGACCTAGGTCTGACAGGTGTACATTCATAGGATACCCAAAAGAGTCCAAAGGATACTATTTCTATCATGCTAATGAACAAAAGGTGCTCATCAGCCTTAGGGCAACCTTTTTGGAAAAGAAGTTCCTTAGTAAAGGAACTGTTGCCTCTAAGGTTGAACTTGATGAAGTTCAACAGGTAGAAAGTCCAACATAGAATGTTGAACCTAAGTCAGATTTGATCAGATCAGATTTGAAGCCTAGTAAAACTGCACCATTAAGGCAATCTGATAGAGTACCATGCCATCCGAACAGATACTATGGATTCTTGGTCCAGGATGGTGATCCAATCGAACTCGATGAGAACGATGAGGATCCGATCACTTATATGGATGCGATGTAGAGATCTGACTCTAAGAAATGGCTAGAAGCCATGAGATCCAAAATGGATTCCATGAAGGTCAATGATGTATGGGCATTATTTGACCCACCTGAAGGAGTTAAACTCATTGGGTGTAAATGGGTCTTCAAAAGGAAGAGGGGTATAGACGGAAAGATGGAGATCTATAAAGCCCAATTGATTGCCAAGGGATATCGTCAATGTTATGATATTGACTACGATGAGACATTCTCCCCTATGGCAATGCTCAAGTCCATTCGGATCATGCTTGCCATTGCTACCCATCTGGACTATGAGATCTGGCAGATGGATGTGAAGACAACTTTTCTAAATGGAGAGCTGATCAAAGAAGTGTATATATTACAACCTGAAGGGGTCATATCCATAAATGAGTCCAAGGTGTGCAGGCTTTAGAGATCCATTTATGGATTGAAGCAAGCATCTCGAAGTTGGAACATGCGTTTTGATAACGTGATCAAAATGTATGGCTTCATTAGGAATAGAGAAGAACCCTATATCTATAAATGGGCAAATGGTCTAGCAGTGGTATTTTTTATTTTGTACGTGGATGACATTCTCTTAATCGAAAATGACATCCCCACATTATAGGGAATAAAAGTCTGGTTGTCATCATAGTTCTCGATGAAGGACTTGGGTGAAGCATCCTACATCCTAGGAAAGAAGATCTATAGGGATAGATCTAAAAGGATGCTTGGTATATTCCAGTCCACGTACATAGAAACTATGCTGAAGAGGTTCAGCATGGAGAATTCTGAAAAAAGCTATCTCCCGATAGGTCAAGAAATTTCTCTCTCTAAGAAGGATTGTCCGACAACTTCTGAAGAGAGAGAGCATATGAGTAGAATTTCATATGCTTTGATAGTAGGGTCTATTATGTATATAACAATATGTACGAGATTGGATGTGGCATACTCACTAAGAGTAGTGAGTAGATATCAGTCTGATCTTGGAGAAAATCACTGGAATGTGATTAAAACCATCCTTAAGTATTTGAGAAATACTAAGGATTAATGGTTGGTTTATGGTGAGTCAGATCTGAAGCTTGTGAGGTTTACAGACTCCAACTTTCAATCTGATCATGATGACAGTAAAAGTATGTTGGGATATATCTTTACTCTAAATGGTGGAGCCATCTGCTGAAAAAATTTCAAGTAGCATACAGTGGCTGACTCTGTTTATGAAGTAGAGTAAATGGCAACATCAGATGCAGCAAAAAAAGCTGTGGCTGAGAAAGTTCATCATCGAGCTCGGAGTAGCATCCTCCATTGATGGTCCAGTCCTACTTTACTGTTATAGCACTGGCGCCATAGCTCAAGCAAAGGAATCGAAGGCACACCAGCGGACAAAGCACATTCTGCACCATTTTTATTTGATCTATGAGATCGTGGATCGTGGTGACGTCGACCTTCAGAAGATTGATGGAAAGAAGAACCTAGCCGACCCCTTCACTAAAGCCCTGGCAATCAAGGAGTTCGACAACCATAAGTCAAAGATGGATATTAGATACTGTGTTGAGTGGCTTTAGGATAAGTGAAAGTTGTTAGAAATTATATTCCAAAGCAAATCATCAGTCTATTGATGGTTGAAATATTGTAATTAATTTATTAATTAATTAATAAAATATTTTGGCATCCTTTTTCATCATAAATTTACATCTTCTAGTAAACTCCATTATTGTGATGAAGTCCTTAAGACTATTTAGTTTTAATAAAGAGAGGATTTATTGATTAGTTTTTAAATTTATTCACGACCAAATGATAGGCTGTTAATTAAAACGACAGCATCTATTGAGCATAAGTCGCTATATGCCATATAGGTTGGTTATCCTCTTAACCAAGAAGTGTGGAGACACTGGCATGGCATACAGATAAGATGTATGGGTACATCATCATTGAACGTGACCAACTCTAGAGCATTTTGCTGTCAAAAATGTCTCTAATTGGATATAGGTATAAGTACCCCTTAGATCTGAGATCACCTCAGCGACTTGCAAGCAACTCACTATGTTTTGGTATCGGATTAACTAGATTTCTAATTCAACAATGGAAGGCTTTTGGGTATAGTCAAGTACTTGCAAAGTCGGAGTGTGATCAAGATGGAATTGACCACTCCAAGAGTTGGAGAAGAATGTATCACTATATTTCAATATAGCAAAATCTTGGCCAGGATAATCCATCAGATGGATTTGATATTTTGAAATACAATGTGGGCAACCTGATCAAAGTTGACAGTTGAACTCTAATGTATCCTACGAGCATTGTGGTCAAGGAGATGAATTATATGGAAACTATATCCGCATGGGTTCTAAGGATGGTGTTCTACACCTTCGACCTATCTGACCATCGAGTATCATTACTAGATGGTCACTTTAATTAGTATAAAAATTTATTTTGATGCTACCGACTTAGGTTTGGACCTATGAGGACATACACATTAGAGCTAATGATCTAATCGGATGGTTGATCAACGATTAAGAATCGTTATAGGGTTAAACAATCAATACGATTGGTGTTTAACCTAGTGCAAGTGTTATAGAAGGATCGATTAGCAATTAGATTGCTAATTAGCTAAATTTGATTAAGTCAATAGGTTGAGATTAAGTTTAATTAAATATTATTTAATTAGATTTAGTTTGAGCTTAATTGGATCAAGTTTAATTGGTTTATTGGATAAGTCAAGTGCAAGAAAGAACTAGTCCTAGTCTAACTAAGACTTGGATTAACCCATTTTTCTAATTTAATTGAAAAATAAATTAGAATTAAATCTAATTTAATCTAATTTAATTATGTTCTTAAATGAGTTAGGGCCTAATTTAATTGGATTGGTTTACTCTTATTTTTATTTGGTTAAAAGACCTTATTTGACCAAGTCAAAATAGGAGTCCTAGTGTGACTAGGACTCCCTATCCTTGCGCCATATATTCCTCACGCCCCCACCCCTTTTTCTTTGAGTTTTATGTGAAGAATCTTCATACCCAAGGATTCTCACACACCCACCTTTCTCTCCCTCTCCTACTTATTTGGAATAAGTTATGGACATATCTTTTTTGATGGTAAGTTGTTAAGAGTTTGAATTCTATATGATAGAATCCTAACAACTCGCAACTCCTTCCATATAATGCTGCCCCCTCTCCTAATTTTTCTCTCATATTCCTTGGTGAGAAACCTGATGTTTTGTGCATCCCTCCTTGCTGGATTCACAAAAAAAATCAGAGGAGGGGTGCCCAAGAGTTGGGCGCCCTAACCATTTGCCAAATATGGTCCTTCCTAGTCTAGGTTTTTGACCTAACTTAGACTCTTCTTTTTCTCTATTTATTGGATAAATTTTATTCTAATCCTTTTATGAAATATAGAGCTTTGGGAGAGGTTTGGAGTGTGCAAAAATCAGAAGAAGAGGATCCTTGTGCATGGGGGTTCCATAGGTACCAAAGTAGGTGTCTAGGTGAGAGAAAAGAGAAGAAGAAGAGGATCTTCTTCTAGGATTATTTTATTTTCAATCTCTTCTCTTTTTGAGGTTTTTTTTTCTAAGAGAGTCTCAGATCAGTAAACTCTAATCTTTTTTATCATATTTTTGAGAGTCTAAATTTTGAAGAAGGAAGCATCGGATCGATCGTCGAAGAAGGATCAGCACAGTACTAGCATGCTATGCTGATTTCCTGCATCGAACTTCAGATCAGAGATCGTAGGCTCGTGTGGATGACTCCTAGAGATCGGATACATGTGTGGCTCATGACTTCATCCTCAAGCTCGGATCAGTAAGTTAGAATGTCTAACTTGCTCAGGTAATAGATCTGATCTATAAACTTCATACCTGCATTTGTTGTAGTATAGATCTAGGTTGATTTGATCAACCTTTTTTTTTCTTATTTGATTTTAATTTTTGATTTAATATCATACCTTGATCATGTAATAGATTTAAGATCTAGGTATTTTTATATTTATTTAAATAAATATTTAATTTATTTAAGTCTTTCGCTGCATGATCTTGAAAAAATTTCAAGATCTACCTGTGAAACCCAAGATCTTATTCCTTCAGAGATGTTTTTTCCTATCGCAATGCTCCAATCATTTGGATAATGCTTGCGATAGCTGTCCATCTGGACTATGAGATCTAATGGATGGATGTGAGGACAACTTTTCTGAATGGAAAGCTGATCGAAGAGATATATATGATACAACCTGAGAGATTCACATCCATAAATGAGTCCAAGATGTGCAAGCTTCAGAGATCCATTTATGGATTGAAGCAGACATCACAAAGTTAGAACATGCATTTTGATAAGGTGATCAAAACATATGGCTTCATTAAGAATGGAGAAGAGCCCTGTATTTATAAGTGGATAAATGATCCGATAGTTGTATTCCTTATTTTGTACATAGATGATATTTTTTTAATCAAAAATGACATCCCCATACTATAAGAAACAAAAGTTTGGTTATCATCTCAGTTCTATATGAAGAACTTGGGAGAAGTATCCTACATCCTAGGGATGAAGATCTATAGGGATAGATCTAAAAGAATGGTTAGGTTATCCCAATCCATGTACATAAAAACTATGCTGAAGTGGTTTAGCATGAAAAAATCCAAGAAGGGCTATTATTGGTGCAAAAAATGGTGCTAATATCGGAGTTCGCTGGAGCTAGAGAAGACGAGGTTACCGATGGGATCTATAAGATAAAGTCAAGATCAGAGGTGGATAGCTTTAATAGAACCCTTCGACGGTTAAGTTAGTTTTCTGGCCAACAAGAATGAAGTACTCAAAAGAATGTAAGTAGAGATGAGAGCTTAGAGAAGAAGACGTATCTAAAGAGTCCCTTTTATTGATGGAGCTCATAATAGAATGATAGTGATAGCCATAATAGAATGTTGGTAGGTCGTTTAGGCCATGTGAATTTTATTACATAAAGTGGGATGTTATTTTCCATGACTTGTAAGCGATTGAGGTTCATTTGCTAAAGTTTGGATAGGAGGTTGGAGACGTCTGTGCTTAGTAGTAAGCAGTCCATGTTGGGAATGGAGAACTCGAAGTTGAGTTGGCTGGACTTAAAGGTCAGCCTCCAAGTAGCTAATGGCAGACCTATGATTGGATTATACTGAAACTACTTTTGATGGCTTCGAAGAGTTTGTTCATCTTCAAGGTCGGCCGAGAGCAGGCATGGACACTCGAACTGGAGGTCAAAGAGGAAATGATAAAATCTTCAATGAGGACTGCAGCCAAGCTTTCTCAAAGGAGCTCGGCCAGAATAATAGAGATTCAAGATCGACTAAGAGCTAAGATGGGTGAATGTTAAGACTCTAGACTTCTTGCTGATGTTGCTTTAGCTATTTTAGAAGTGCGGCTGCCTTCAAGATCGGCTTATAAGGGAAATTCGGACTTATGTTGCTGGTGAAGTCCTTTCACTAACTCAGGTTCATCTGGTCGAGATTCCTGATGCAAGAGTGCGAGGATCTACAATTTGTAGGGTGGAGTAAAAGAATTCAGCTATAGAAAAATTCGACTGGAGAGAAATTCAGCTATCTTTAAGATCGACTGGGAGGCAAGGTTGGGCTGTGCTTGGATTCTACATTTGGAGTTCTACTGTCCATTTCGAGTCTGGGGTCATAATCAATTGAATGGCAATTTCTTTCATTGTTCAAGCTTGTTCGGATGGAGTTCATCATGCCTTTGGTGGGTTCTATAGTCATTAAAGGATATGGGTATAAGTATCCCTCAGACTTAAGATCGCCATGTTGGCTTGCAAGTAACTCACTATCTGAATTTTTAATTTAGTAACAAAAGATTTCTACGCATAGTCAACTACTTGTGAAGTTGGTGAGCGATCAAGATGAGATTCATAACTCCAAGAGATTAGAGAAAATGCATCATTGTATTTCAATTTAGCAAAACCTTAGCCAGGATAATCCATATGACGGATTTGGTATTTTGAAATACAATATGGATGATCAAATTTGGGTTGACAGTTAAACCTGAGTTATCCTATGAGCATTTAGGTTAAGGGGATGAATTATATAGAAACCATATCTACATCGATTCTAAGAGTGTTGCTTTACACATTCGACCTATCCAGCCATCGGGTATCATTGCTAGATGGTCACTTTGATTGGTATAGAAATTTATTCCTATGCTACCAGCTTAGATTCAAACTTATATGGTCACATACATTAGAAGTCTCGATCTGATCGGATGGTTGATCGATGATTAAGAATCATTTTATGGTTAGACATTCAATACAATTGATGTTTGACCTAATACAAATATTGCAGGAGGATTGATTAGCAATGGAATTGCTAATTGGCTCAATCTGATTGAGCCAAAGGGCTGAGATTGAGCCTAATGAATAAGATTCAATTAGATTTGGTTTGGGCTTGATTGGATCAAGCCGAATTGATTTATTGAATAAGCCAATTGCAAAGAAGAATAAGTCCTTATTTAATTAGGACTTGAGTGCACCTAATTTTTAATTTGATTAGAATTTAAAATCAAAATTAAATTAAATTTAATCTAATTTTATTGGGATTCTAATTAGATTAGGAACATCATTAATTAGCTTGCACCAAGATCTATTTTAATTGGGCTAAAGAATTGCTTTGACTAGTCAAAGCATGAAGTCCTAGTTTAGCTAGGAGAACTAGGACTCCATGCTCCTTTTGCACCTTCCTCCTTTTTAGAAGAAAATTGATTGTAGAATAGATCAAAACAAATAAATTGTTTTGACCTAGAACTCTATTGGATAGAGTTTCACACATCAACTTTCCTTATCCTCTTGAGACTCCAACACACTTGATTTTTCTCTAATCATGGAAAATAGGAGACTTTTGTACCCTGGAGTCCATGCCACAAAATAAGGAGGAGGTGCCCAAAAGTTTGGTGCCCCAATCCTTGCTCAATTTGGACATACCTTTTTAGGAATTCAACCTAGACAAGGACTCTATCACAACTCTCTATTTAAAGGGAGTTAGGACATAAGATTTCTATAGGTATTAGACTAAAGAGAGAGGGCTTGGGCATGGAAACTTTGGGTGCAAAGGGTCTTTGGACATGGAGCTTTTTAAAGGTAAAATTTATTGTGTCCTGGTGAGAGAAAAGAGAAGAGAAGAAAGGGTTCTTCTCTAAGGATTTTTAATTCTCTTCTTCCTCTATTCTTTGTGAGTTTATTTTGAAGAATTTTCTCTCCCAAATTCCCTCCATCTCCTCTAATTCTTGGAGGGTCCAAGTTATTGAAGAAGAAGATTTGTGATCAACCATCAAAGAAGGATTAGCACAATACTAGCATACCATGCTGATTTCTAGTTATTGAACTTTGGATCAACAATTTGGTCTTCTTGTGGACTTTCCATGGAGGCCAGATGTATGTGTGGCTCAAAGCGACATCCTCAGCCTCAGATCAGTAAGTGTTGATTCTGACTTGCGAAAGGTAAAAGAGATTTGATCTCTTTCTTCCACTAGATCATATCTAGTTTCAAATTGATGTTGATATGATCAACATCTTTATTTTATTTATTATTTAATTTTAAATTTATTAGCATGCATAGATCATGATATTTGATCATAGATCTAGGGTTTATTTACATATTTTAATAAATTAATATGATTAATTTATTACTTCCACTAATCTAGTTTTAAAACAATTTCAAAATACATACTAGAAATCCTAAACTTTTCCTTCTGGTTGTCCTATTGTAGTTCTCCAACTGTGGAAACTTCAAGTGGGTAGGCAGTGGCTCCCACATGATTGGGGTTCTAAATGGAGATTTGGAGTGAAATCCATCATTCTACACTGACTGTTGGTTGCACAATACTTTAATCCATTAATTCATTTCCTACAACCTCCAGTCGACTAATAGGTCATTGGCAGTGCAGGCTTCAAAGCGTGGTGAGGGCGCTCGATCAGGAGTGGAATCCTACCCGAATTGAGGACTCAGCGGTTGCTATCTCCATCACTCTAGGCTCTTGGGCTGGCTGTGATGGATTTGTCTCCCCCATGTAGGACTTTATGGAGGAGATCATGGTTGTTCCGATAAAGATGCCTCTTATGGTGGAGGGTTGGGTTGTTGCATTGCCTACACTGTCTTTGTCAAGTCTTTTTACCTACAGTAATGGTTGGTCAAACTGGGCGGTGCTAACTACCACCATCGGTGGTGGTGAAGGCGAGACCTCCGATTGTTGCACCCAAAATTGGTGGTTGGCCGAGTTCTCCACCGACTAGGAGATGGTGGCATTTGAACACCGAGAAGATGTACTTCTGGATGGCATTATTCCTCGATCACATACTCCTTTAAGAATCAAAGGGGTGTAGAAGATTCACGCCCTTTTTTTAGTGCCAATTCTATTGCTACAAAATTTTGACCCTTGTCGAAAGTGGCTGGACTGGGCAGCTTTAACTGTTTTGGTGGTGAGACATGCAAAAAGTCCTGACCAGAGGTAGCTCCAGTGGAGACCCTTTAATGCTCAAGTCAGAATTCTATTCAACAAAAATGGAGCACATGAGAGGGTAGAAATTATCATACCTGAGGATCCCATTAAGACTCCTATTTATACACAGGGTCAGAGCTATTCACGAGAATGCAATCTACGGGTGGTTCCGATGGGATCGAATGGTAACGTGAGACATTCATGGCCAATACTCATGAGAGTGGACAATTATGGCTGCCTTATCCAGATCGTGACTAGCTATAGAAAACTATCATTTAATTTTGAAAGAGGGCTTCGAATTAATCGGGATTGCAAGTTGAACTAGAAAGCCAAGACAAGGTCAACAACAGACTAAAGATTGGTTGAAAATCATTCGAAGATAGTTAAGTAGCCAATGATCGATCGGAGACTAGCAGTGATCTAAAGTTATATGCAGCTGAAAATGTATCTGCTATGGACCATTACTACTGGAGACTAATAGGTCGATTAGCACCAATGATGGGTTGGATGCCAATGATAGGTTGGCAAAGGATCAAGGCAGCAGAGATATTAATCTGATTCCATTGAATGGGTTAGAAACTAAGAGGGGATCGGTAGGTGCCAATGATGTTTGGGTCAAGATGGACCAATCGCTATAGACAAGTAATGATCTACGGGCAGCGATTGTCGTTCAAGCAGGCCGAAGAGGGGTTGGTTGAAGCTGACAATGGATCAATGATTTCAGAGATCACCGCCAAGTCTCCAAATGAAGCTTCATATTATTCAAGTTTCAGGGTCTTTTAACCAGGACCATTTTACCCCCAACAGACTTACTCTGGGATCTCTCACACCGCTTAAAGTTTTCCAACAAAGTAAAGCAAGTACTTTCTATCACAACATGGTGAAGCTCAAAAGCAATGCTAATATGCTTGAATAAAGCACAAGCTTCAATGACCAAAAGAGATTGGTGTAAAAGGAACACTTTTTGCAGCAATAATCCAACTCAAGGGGTCTTTAATTGTTATCCTTGGACCTGCAAATCTGCTATCATTGGTTACAAATCCATGACTATTGATTTATACCGGTGGGAGACAATGGATCCCGGCAGACCAGTCTGTAGTACAGTGGTCTTTGCTGGGCATTGGTCGGGGCAGCAAAGTATCCTTGAGCCAAAGTCCAAATTCGCCCCTCGCTCGCAAGCTTTTCATGCAGTCCATAAAACTTCAGCAAATAGACAAACAAAAAATTTAAGCTCCGACTCCCTACCAAAATGCCCATTCTAATCATCCCCTATTTGGAGCAAGTGGAGTCCAGTTGTTGCTTGCCCAATCACCGAAATATGTGATCCATATCTCAGGGAAGTTCCAGTGTCCAGAAGACAAGTGCTGCATTGTTAGATATATGTGCCCTAGAAGCCAGAATTGGCTGACACTTGTAATACACTTCTAGGGGCAAAATTATAATTTTGACTATAATTAATGAAATGGGTTATTTTCTATCACACCTGTGTATTTAGTGTCTGTGATACATCCTTTGAGTTAATGGTAATGATAATTCATATTTTCAAGAGTTGAAAATTTAAGACATGAATAATCATTATTAACTCATAAACAGCTCCCGACCATAGGATCATCATGAGGATGGTGATTGATCCGGAAGGTTGGTGTACGATCGCTTCTCTTTAGTAGATGAGTCTTGAGTCTATGGTGTGGAGACACCGGAGCGAGAGTACAGATACTCGTTAGAGAACGAGGGCACTGAGCGTGACCACCTCGAGTAGTCATTAGGGAGTCTACCTTCTCGTCAATGACTGACTCGATGCTGCAGTAGTGTGTCTGGTTCTTTGACCTGAGATGCATCGACAGTTCACCTTGAGGGTGTTATAGTTTGACTACACCATTACTCGGTCTCCTAGCCATATGGAACCCTGAGGTGTATGTTGGCTATAGCATGTTCATTGTAGGAACTGGATTGCATCAAGATGGGATCTATCTACCTCGGTGGTAGAGGAGTAGCCCTATGATGATCATGAGAATCAAGTCCAGAAATCCATGGCCATGGTAGAGTGAAATAATAGAAAGAGTTTCTATTTAGATTTTCACATTGGACTCGAATCGAATGATTACATCATATGACAGAGACTAGGGTTTGACGAGTTCACCTTAACCCTAATCTGATCGGGGCTCAAGATAGAAGAACTGAATCACACAGGTAGCTGCACCAAGAGGTTCGCATTCAGCTCTGATGGGTTGCCACCATATACTGCTAGGTGTCACTGGTGGATTTTGGGAGCAATTAGAATGATTTAGATGATCGATCATTCTAGCTGTTCGAATCAGAAGAGTTCTGATCCATCGAAAGGAGTTTCGATGATGTCTATGATAGAGATCATGACATATCCCATTACCATACAGAACTGAACCTAACTGGGTCACACAAACAAGGGTTTGAATCTGGTGATCATCAATTGAACTGATCTAGTTCAATTGATCTGAATGAGATTCAATTAGGTTCAAGGAAATCGTGCTAGCACTCGATTGAACCTAACGTTCTTCTTTTACTATCATAAATAAGTTGTCCTGACTGAGCCAAAGGAGTTTGTGCTCAATCAGAGGCCTTCATATGGTCTGACTGGAGGTTGTCCAAGTCAGAATAGGTTGTCTTATTTGTAAGACATTACCTGCCATTTTTGGTCACCTGCCATTTCTTGTTCTTTGACTTTGGTCAAAAGTCTACCTTTGACTGGTCAAACGTTGACCATTGACCCTTTGACTTTTGACCACATGTCATGCACCTATTGGAGAGCTGGTGGGGGCCTGTCCCCCTACCAGAACCTGGCAAGGAGAAGGGCGCACGCCAAGGGTGGCGTGAGCCCAAGTAGGAGGCGCCTAGGAGTCCTTGTTGGACAAGGACTCCACCTCCCTTTTGGATTCCAATCAGAGTTCTACTAAGAATCCAGTTTGACTGGTCTTAGGCGCCCTCTAAGGAGGAATCCAGGGGTCTCTATTCCAACCAATCAGATTTAGATCTGATTTCACAAAGGGTTGTGATTGGTTGAGAGGAAGAGGAGTTGGATCACAAGAGGTCTATAAATAAGACCCTGCGCCCAACCCTAATGCTAATGCAATTCAATTGAGAAACCCCACGCCCCAAGGCTGCCTCTCCCCTCCTTCTCCATGCCATAGTCTCTTCTCCCCTTGCTCTCCACGTCCAAAAGAGTTTTGGACTTAGGTTGGTGCGATTCAGATCAAGGAAAGGCGATCAAAAGCAAGAAGGCTGCGCTGCTGCAAAGGACGACTGCAGATCTTCAAAAGAGTTTTGAAGATCCTCCAGATCAGATCCAGATCTGATTTTTGGAGGCATGATAGAGAAGAAGAGGATCTCTAGATCCAACCCGAGTGGATACCGGTAGAGGCCAGGCGCTTGCATGGCTAGATCCAGAACCTTCCGCTGCAATCAGGATCATCTACAGGGTAATAGGATTACCCAAATCAGGTAAATTAAATTTGATTTAATTTATCTTATTTTATTTTATTTATTAAAATAATAAGAATCAGATCTGAAATATATCAAGATCTGATTGGGATCAAGAGAAAAATTTTTGAAATATATCTCTTGATCTAATCAGATCTGACGAACCTGGATCGGAAAATCAGGATTTCCCTTCAACTGGTATCAGAGCCATGGTTCTAAAATTGTTTAGATCTGATTTTAATTTTATTTTAATTAGAAAATAAAGTGATTTTAGATGTCACATGAGATGTGATCAGATCTGAAATCAGAAAAATTAAAATTAAATGATTTGGATCTAAGAACATGAAGATATGCATGACTAGTTCTAGAATAGAATAGTTCTATAGAATAGTTTTGCATGTCTTTGATTTAATCTGATTAAATCATATTTTAGATCTTCTTATTTACTATTTTCTGATATTATAAGTGTTATAATAACATCTGATAAACAGCAAATAAAAATTATTTAATTTTAAATATCATATGAGATATGATTGATGCATGTCTAGACTAGTTGTAGAATAGTTCTACATAATTATCTAGATTAGAATTTATTTTGATTAGATCAATTTAAATCTAATTTTTCAGATTATTATGTGATAATTTAGATCTGAAAACATGCATGATTATGATACATGAGATGTATGCAAAATATGCCTTGATTAGATCTAAATTTGTATATGAGATATATGATATAGATCTATAACTGTTTTGTAGATTTACATGTTCCTGATTAAGGCGTTCCTCTTGGCCGTCCGGTCATAAGAACGAAGAAGGGTTTAAAGGCCCTCTCTTCCCATTCGATGGGGTGTTCTTATGACGTGTAGGGGTGCTGCGTGTTCGTCCTTAATCAGAAATCCAAAACTTACTTTCTGCAAAACCCTAGATCCTGAAACCCTAGGATTTATTGTGCATATTTTGTTTATGAACCCAACTTAATTAAGAATTAAGTTAATGGAATATTAATTAGGTCTAAAATTGAGAATTTCAGATCTAAGACATATTCATAATACTGGGTTCGGGCTTGGGTAGCTCAATTAGGTCTAAGCGGTTGATCAAACCGAATCAAGAGTTGGTTAGATGGGATCAACAATGCTTAAATTGACCAGCCTAATAGGATTAAGTCTGGGTCAAGATCGAGTCACGATCAAGCAAGACCTAATTAGGCTCAGAGGTTAGAGTCTGGATTGTAGGCTAACCCAATTGGTTCTGACTCAATAATTTGGTGTCTAAGGTAAGTTTGGCACAGACGACCGACTGGTTTTTAATTGGAAGCTACTCGACCTGAATGCATTCTTGTGCGAGTTAACGGCATATTCCTTCCACCGGTCTCACTTACCTGGCCATATCTGTTGACACAGTTCTGATCTGAGGTGGTCAATAATCCGAGCTAACCCATGCCACTAGGTTAGTCATAATTGTTATGACTAAGCCAAGTCTAGTTTAATGAGACCTGAATCAATTCTCCCTAAGAAAAGATTAAGTCTGAGGTCTTCCACCATTGTAGACGTGCGGGCCCTTCCCGGGGTTGATTGTTCTCGGCTGGATACAGTGGCTCAGTTGCACTAGGAAGATGCAACCATGTCTATTAGGCATTGGATGCTATGGGCTGGAGGATGAGTTGGGCTCAATATTTCGGATACGGTGAGAGACCCAATTAGGAACCCAGTCTATGCAAATGGTGGGTCTGACTTAACTAAGGAGTGGATCAATATTCCGGATACGGTGAGATTCATGAATTAGAGACCAAGTTTGGGTGCACCATGATTAGAGAATCATTGAACAAGAGTTGTTCACTCATTGGCTAACCCATCACCAATAACTGTTAGGTGAGGTGATGAGTCAGTTGGTGAGACCGCACCACCCACTAGAAATCATTAATCGTGGAGATTTTCGCATCTCTACAGAGGGAGTGTAGGGATCCGAGAAAATAGTGGGAGCTAATTTGTTTAAAAATAAAATCCCTAAACAAATTGGTCAAGTCAAAATTATAGTATCTAACTAGAATCTTTGACTCTCTACAGGAATAATGTCTGCGTCCAACCCACTTGGCACGTATCCTAGACACACATAGACTGACTGGACCCAATTATAAAGATTGGCTCAGGAACTACAAAATTGTTTTGGGTTCAGAGAAGTTAACACATGTTTTGGACCAGGACCCTCCCACCTTACCAGCTCGTCCATCCACTGAACAGAGAGCGTCTCTGGAAAAATGGATTGACGAAGATAATAAGGCCAGATACTTACATGTTGGGCTCGATGTCTGATGAGCTCCAGCGCCAACATGAAGATATCGGGACTGCTCGCCAAATGTTGGCTCACCTGCAGGAGATGTTTGGTGAACAGAGTCGCGCAGCCAAATATCAAGTCACAAAATGACTTTTTAAGGCTAAGATGCGTGATGGGCAGTCAGTCCAAGATCACTGTCTGACAATGATCAAGGACATGGAAGAGCTTGAGAAGCTCGGTGTGAAGTTGGACTTGGATCTGCAGAATGATATTATTCTGCAATCCTTGACTGATGCATATGGGCAATTCATCATGAATTACCACATGCATAAACTTCAAAATTCCTTGGCCGAATTAATGAATATGCTGGTTACCGCTGAGCTTTCTATGAAAGGTTCTAAAGGCTCAGTTCTTGCTATGGAATGGACTTCTTCCAAAAGAAAGTCTTATGGAAAGAAAAAGAAGTCTGTGAAAAAGCAAAAGGTGGAAGGATCAAAGAAGAAGAAGGCAGAATCGAAGAAAAAGGCCGATGGCAAAGGAAAGTGTTTCCATTGCAACAGCGACGGCCATTGGAAGCGGAACTGCCCTACTTACCTGGCCACCCTGAAAGAACAAGAAGGAAGGTCCTTCTGGAGGTATGCTCGTTATTGAGTCTAACCTTACGGTTTCTTCTGCATCCAGTTGGGTGCTTGACTCTGGTTCTAGTGCTCATCTGTGCACTTCCATATGCAGGGTCTTGAGGATAGCAGGAGGCTGAGGGATGGAGACATGATCCTACGCATCGGTAATGGAGCAAGAGTTGCTGCAGTAGCCGTGGGAACATACCCTCTTCGATTACCATCTGGTTTAGACTTAGTTTTAAAAGACTGTTATTATGTGCCTGCAGCTAGCAGGAATTTGATTTCTGTTTCATGCTTAGCACAAGAAGGTTATGTGATCACCTTCTTTAAGGACCATTGTAACATTCTTTATGAAAGAAATAAAATTGCAAATGGTTTCCTTATTAATGGTCTTTATCAGCTGCATATTGATGTACCTGTTTTAACTATCGAGCAAAACGTGAATGCCAAACGACCTAGGGATAGTCCAAACGATAGATATCTATGGCACCTGAGATTAGGTCATATAGCAGAAGATAGGATCAACAAATTGGAGAAAAATGGGCTATTGAGTCCATTGACTTTTGAGTCATATCCAACTTGTGAATCTTGTCTTCAAGGCAAAATGACTAAACTCCCTTTTGTTGGACATGGGGTGAGGGCCACAGATCTCCTTGCCCTAGTACATACTGATGTGTGCGGCCCATTTGATGTGCCGGCTAGAGGCAATTTTGTCTACTTCATTACCTTTACCGATGATCTGTCTAGGTATGGGTATGTGTATCTTATGAGACACAAGTCTGAAGCTTTTGAAAAGTTCAAAGAATTCAGACATGAAGTAGAAAAACAAACTGGAAAACCCATTAAGGTTCTTCGATCAGATCGAGGAGGTGAATACCTTAGCCGGGAATTCCTAGACTATCTTAAGGAAAAATGGCATAGTCTCTCAATGGACTCCACCAGGAACACCTCAACTCAACGGGGTTTCAGAACGGAGAAATCGGACTCTATTGGATATGGTTCGATCCATGATGAGCTTCACAGACCTCCCTGATTTTCTTTGGGGACATTCATTATTAACTTCAATCTATTTACTGAATAGGGTTCCCTCTAAAACCGTTCCTACCACACCGTATGAGATATGGCACGGTAAGAAACCAAGTCTGAGTCATCTCAGAATTTGGGGTTGTCCGGCTCATGTCAAAAGACAACAAGCGGACAAGTTAGAGTTTAGGTCCTTTAGAGCTCGATTCATAGGATATCCTAAAGAGTCATTAGGATACTATTTCTACATTCCAGAAGACCACAATGTGATTGTGAGTCGACATGCCATATTTCTTGAAAAATAGTTTATTCAAGATAGCGGCATTGGAAAGCAGATTAAGCTTGATGAGAAAGTCTCACAAGCAGAACGAGCTAAGGACCAAGTGGAACCAAATCAGGTTGAGCCAATAAGAACACTACCTCCTCCACCTCGTAGATCGAAAAGAGTTTCCCATCCCCCTGAAAGATACTTAGGTATTATTTCAGAGGACGTAGAGAAAATGTTCCTCATAGGTAATGGTGCTCATGGTGATGATCCCAAAACCTACAACGAGGCGATATCAGATATCGACTCCGAGAAATGGCTTGAGGCAATGAAGTCAGAGATCGACTCGATGCACTCAAACCAAGTCTGGACCTTGGTAGATCCACCAGAAGGTATAGTACCTATTGGGTGTAAATGGATCTTCAAGAGAAAGATTGGTGCAGATGGGAATGTGGAGACATTCAAGGCTAGACTGGTGGCAAAAGGTTATAGTCAACGTGCGAAGGCATTGACTATCAGGATACCTTTTCCCCGGTAGCTATGCTAAAATCCATCCGCACATTGCTTGCTGTTGCAGCCTATTTCGATTATGAAATATGGCAAATGGACGTGAAAACGGCATTCCTAAATGGATATCTTGAGGAAGATATCTATATGGAACAGCCGCTAGGTTTCACATCCAGTGATACTGATCACAAGGTTTGCAAGCTGCAAAGGTCCATATATGGACTTAAGCAAGCATCTCGGAGCTGGAACACTCGTTTCAATGATGTGATCAAAAAGTTTGGTTTCATCAAAAATGAAGAGGAACCATGTGTTTTCAAAAGGGTCAGTGGGAGCGCTGTTGTCTTCCTCGTATTGTACGTGGATGACATCCTCCTTATTGGGAATGATATTCCCATGTTGACATCAGTCAAGGTGTGGTTGTCCAAGGAATTCTCCATGAAAGACCTAGGTGAAGCATCCTTTATTCTAGGAATTAAGGTCTATAGGGATAGACCGAATAGGATGCTAGGACTTTCACAGAAGATGTACATAGAGGAAGTACTAAAGAGGTTTAGTATGGAAAACTCTAAGAGGGGATTAATACCCTTCAGACATGGTATTCATCTTTCCAAGAAGATGTGCCCCAGCACACCTGAGGAAATAGAACGCATGAGCAAGATCCCTTATGCTTCTGCAATAGGGAGCCTCATGTATGCCATGCTATGTACACGACCTGATATAGCCCATGCTGTGAGTGTCACAAGCAGATATCAGTCAAATCCAGGTGAAGAACACTGGACTTCTGTGAAATGTATCCTTAAGTACTTGAGAAGAACTAAGGATATGATGTTGGTCTTTGGTAACGGAGAACTCCAAGTCCAGGGATACACAGACTCGGACTTCATGTCCGATATAGATGATCGAAAGTCGACATCTGGCAGACTGTTTGTGCTGGAAGAGTTCCTAGCAAACGGTGATACCATCTCATCCGCGATTACCTTGAGAAAGGTTACGTTGAGGTCAAGAGAGTCAACTCCGCAGATAATGTGGCAGACCCACTTACAAAGCCGTTGGGCCAACAGAAGATCGAAGCCCACCTTGAGAAGATGGGACTTAGACTTGTAGCCAATTGGCTTTAGGACAAGTGAGAGATTGTTAGATATATGTGCCCTAGAAGCCAGAATTGGCTGACACTTGTAATACACTTCTAGGGGCAAAATTGTAATTTTGACTATAATTAATGAAATGGGTTATTTTCTATCACACCTGTGTATTTAGTGTCTGTGATACATCCTTTGAGTTAATGGTAATGATAATTCATATTTTCAAGAGTTGAAAATTTAAGACATGAATAATCATTATTAACTCATAAATAGCTCCCGACCATAGGATCATCACGAGGATGGTGATTGATCCGGAAGGTTGGTGTACGATCGCTTCTCTTTAGTAGATGAGTCTTGAGTCTACGGTGTGGAGACACCAGGAGCGAGAGTATAGGTACTCGTTAGAGAACGAGGGCACTGAGCGTGACCACCTCGAGTAGTCATTAGGAAGTCTACCTTCTCGTCAATGACTGACTCGATGCTGCAGTAGTGTGTCTAGTTCTTTGACCTGAGATGCATCAGCAGTTTACCTTGAGGGTGTTATAGTTTGACTACACCATTACTCGGTCTCCTAGCCATATGGAACCCTGAGGTGTATGTTGGCTATAGCATGTTCATTGTAGGAACTGGATTGCATCAAGATGGGATCTATCTACCTCGGTGGTAGAGGAGTAGCCCTATGATGATCATGAGAATCAAGTCCATAAATCCATGGCCATGGTAGAGTGAAATAATAGAAAGAGTTTCTATTTAGATTTTCACATTGGACTCGAATCGAATGATTACATCATATGACAGAGACTAGGGTTTGACGAGTTCACCTTAACCCTAATCTGATCGGGGCTCAAGATAGAAGAACTGAATCACACAAGGTAGCTGCACCAAGAGGTTCGCATTCAGCTCTGATGGGTTGCCACCATATACTGCTAGGTGTCACTGGTGGATTTTGGGAGCAATTAGAATGATTTAGATGATCGATCATTCTAGCTGTTCGAATCAGAAGAGTTCTGATCCATCGAAAGGAGTTTCGATGATGTCTATGATAGAGATCATGACATATCCCATTACCATACAGAACTGAACCTAACTGGGTCACACAAACAAGGGTTTGAATCTGGTGATCATCAATTGAACTGATCTAGTTCAATTGATCTGAATGAGATTCAATTAGGTTCAAGGAAATCGTGCCTAGCACTCGATTGAACCTAACGTTCTTCTTTTACTATCATAAATAAGTTGTCCTGACTGAGCCAAAGGAGTTTGTGCTCAATCAGAGGCCTTCATATGGTCTGACTGGAGGTTGTCCAAGTTAGAATAGGTTGTCTTATTTGTAAGACATTACCTGCCATTTTTGGTCACCTGCCATTTCTTGCTTCTTTGACTTTGGTCAAAAGTCTACCTTTGACTGGTCAAACATTGACCATTGACCCTTTGACTTTTGACCATATGTCATGCACCTATTGGAGAGCTGGTGGGGGCCTGTCCCCCTGCCAGAACCTGGCAAGGAGAAGGGCGCATGCCAAGGGTGGCGTGAGCCCAAGTAGGAGGCGCCTAGGAGTCCTTGTTGGACAAGGACTCCACCTCCCTTTTGGATTCCAATCAGAGTTCTACTAAGAATCCAGTTTGACTGGTCTTAGGCACCCTCTAAGGAGGAATCCAGGGGTCTCTATTCCAACCAATCAGATTTAGATCTGATTTCACAAAGGGTTGTGATTGGTTGAGAGGAAGAGGAGTTGGATCACAAGAGGTCTATAAATAAGACCCTGCGCCCAACCCTAATGCTAATGCAATTCAATTGAGAAACCCCACGCCCCAAGGCTGCCTCTCCCCTCCTTCTCCATGCCATAGTCTCTTCTCCCCTTGCTCTCCACGTCCAAAAGAGTTTTGGACTTAGGTTGGTGCGATTCAGATCAAGGAAAGGCGATCAAAAGCAAGAAGGCTGCGCTGCTGCAAAAGGACGACTGCAGATCTTCAAAAGAGTTTTGAAGATCCTCCAGATCAGATCCAGATCTGATTTTTGGAGGCGTGATAGAGAAGAAGAGGATCTCCAGATCCAACCCGAGTGGATACCGGTAGAGGCCAGGCGCTTGCGTGGCTAGATCCAGAACCTTCCGCTGCAATCAGGATCATCTACAGGGTAATAGGATTACCCAAATCAGGTAAATTAAATTTGATTTAATTTATCTTATTTTATTTTATTTATTAAAATAATAAGAATTAGATCTGAAATATATCAAGATCTGATTGGGATCAAGAGAAAATTTTTGAAATATATCTCTTGATCTAATCAGATCTGGATGAACCTGGACCGGAAAATCAGGATTTCCCTTCATGCATATCAGCTTGGCACCAATTTTTAGTAGAAGTTTTGGTTGTGAGGAGAGTATATTTTGACTTCGCAAAGATTCCTGCTGGCACATAATAGATCAGCAGTAAATGAATAGATAGATTTAGTTAGCCTCTTCCCCTGCAAAAATGGAGCATAATGCCATATATCATGGTTATTTTGGTAGATGTGGAGGTTCAAAGATTTGATCAAGCAATCCAAGCACCAAAAATCTCTAGCTTATGGTTCCACGGAATTTATAATGATTATTAATATTGACAAAGTTAGGCTTTTAGAAATAGGTAAATCAAATAACCAAGGGGAGTAGATCAATACTGCTTACAATTTCAATATTACTTCTCAAGCCACTCTCAAGTAAATATAAGATATTAATGATAGCCCTACAACATCAAGAAGTGCTCCTAAGGTCCAAAGTATAGCAAGGCCAAATATTGCCATATTTGAAAGAAATATGCCTTACAAGCCAATCAAAATATGTATTTTGATGAACTATTCTTTTATCTTCCAAACTCATGTAATGACATTTTTAAGTCAATAAAGATATTTATTTCATCATATACTGCATTCTAATTATTTACTTATTTATTTTTAAGATTATGATGAACCCCATATATTACAGCTATGATTTTTGGGTTATGATGAGATCATACCAGTGAGATATAAAATCTTAAAAATCTAATTTAAAATATTTCTAGTTAATAGAACATTGAGTTAGAAATCAATGATTCCGATAAAACTAGCACATCCTTTGTATGCTCGATGAAGAGGATGATTGATCTTACAATCACTTATGTATGATAGTAATACAAGAATGTGGGTGTTCATTAGAGAATAAGTTCACTGAATTGATCCAACTTGAGAATATCTAATGGAGTCTTATCTACATGTCAATAGATGGTTCTCATAGTGGGAGTTGTGCATGTAATTCTTTAACCTAAGATTACCATAGAACCTTGTATACATGAATCCATATTTTGATTCATACTCATTCAGGACTCAGTCATATATGGGGTATTCTGGATATGATGGATTGCATATAGAGATTGTGAGTAGGTCAACATGGAATCGATCACTCCTAGTAAGAGGAAATTGCATCCTATTTGATTCAATCAAATGATGATTAAGGAAGACTTTGATCGAAGCATGATAAAAAGTAAAAATAATTTTTAATATTTTATTAGTCAAATCATCATTATATAATTGAGAGAAATATGAATATGAAATTGAATTTGACATGATTCCATATCCACAGCCATATTTAGAATGTAGGGTGATCGTAGGATCAAGTTGCATAGTAACTTTCCACTGAAGGATATTTTTGATATTTTCATCAAAATTTTATATCTTTTAGATAGACATGATACATTGCTAGATGTCAATCATATCTTGTGAGTTTGATAAAATTAAAGAGTTTAATTTGATCATCAATTAGAAAGTATTCTAATTAATCGAATCGGATCAGCTCAATTTGACCTAAATCGGTTCGAATGAGTTCTAACTAAATTAGGTCAAATCATACCCAAACCTATAACTGACTAGATGTAGAACCCAATGGATCACACACAAAGAAAATTGATCAAGGGTCTAATTGGATTAGATCAAGTTTGCAGGTTGAACATGCTAGCATATGTTGCAAACCCTAGTACCTAGATTCGAATCAGATTTGAATCAGGTTCCAATTTGGGCTAATTAGATCTAATTTAATCCAAATCAGATTTGGTTCCTAATTAGGTTTAACTTTGATTGATTGGGCTTGATATTGGGCATCACATACCAGAGTCCCATGGGCCAGAGAGTCTCTCTCTTGCATGCAGGGAGATATTTTATACGCCAGGGACACTTGGTGCATTGTTTGGTTGCCACCCCTTTTTGTTGTCATTTCCAATTTCTATTTTACCTAACTTATGTTACATAGTTTCAAATCTGAAAGAAGACACCTAAGAGTCCTTCTGGGTCTTAAACACTTTAGTGTTTAAAGAGGAAACTGGATAAGACAAGGCTCCTAGCTGTCCCATTTGAATGGCACCTCTTGTAGAGTCTAAGGCTCTTGGGACTTTGACCCATTCCATGCCTTGAATATTTTAACATTCCTATCTGATGTGGTGCACAACATTTAGGCCATTGGATGGCCTCTTCATTTGATCCAAACCATTGGTTATTTGGCGCCACTTATTGAAGTTACGTGACTCTTCGTGAAAACTGCATAGAATTAGTCCGAAGAGTCCTTCTGCAATACGGCACCTCTTTGAATTAATTCTATGAATTCCACATGGCTTTTTTTTTTAGATGGGGCATGATATTTTTGATGGGACATGAGATAAGCCCAGTGAATGGGCATGAGAAATTTGTGGAGACACCCCTATGTGAATTATAAATAGGAGAGTACTCCGAGAGTCCAAGGTATTCAGAATTCCTTCTTTCTTTCTAACATCCTCTTCATAATTATCCAGTTTCTCTCTTCCTTCCCTTGTTAAGACAAAGTCCTAATTAGAACAAAAGTCTACGTTAGGACAAGGGCTTAGGAAGAGAATAAAGAAAGACAAGGAGAATAGAAAGTAAGGAAAGGATAGACTAGGAGGGAGACAACAAAAGGAAAGAGGAGGTTCTATCCAAATAAATTAAAGTTCTTATTATAAAATTTTTAATTAGATTAATTAGAGGTGCTAGTGCCTTGATTAAGTCCCCATGTAGATCAACATTGGAGGATGAACACATGGACACCTGGTGGAATCCCTAATGAACTATTGTCGGTGATTAAGATTGAATTAGGGTTTAACAATTAGATGTATATTCTTATATCCTATGTTACATTATAAATGCATGTTATATGATTTAAATCCTAATAAGGTAGTCCTTGGGTTAGGGCTTGATTTTATGATTTCATAGTATTCACTTGAAATCCATGCTTTCACCATAATCGTATCAGAGCAAACATTATTAGGTTAAATCATATGTTGTTATGCTTATAAATTAATGGCAATATTATAAATATGATATGATCATGTTTGATATGATTAGCATGCTATTAATATAATGAGATCATATTTAATTAATCATAATTAAATTATGATGTATATTATTCTGTAAGGTTGCCCTGGCAGAGTGGCGTATGTCCACTATGTGATGATGGTTGCCCTAGAATGATAATACATGCTAATATATTTGTATGAATAAAAATGTATGTCATGATTGATATAATCAATTTATGTATATAATATGATTTGGTTAGAATGTGCATAGAGATCAGTTAAAGCCCTCTATAAAAATTATATTAAGTTGTAGTGTAATTAACCGATAGCAGAACTAGTCTAGATATCTAATTGATCGATCGATATCTAGAAAAATGATTCATGATCGGTAAAGAGAATGTAATTTATAATTAGTTCTGTTGTCTAACTTGGCTAATTTATTGGTGTCTAAGAAAAGTAACGAGGAGACCCCCACCTCTCTCCCACTTACCTGATCGATTAGATTAATTTAATTCTTGATTGGGATGCTTAGTGTTATATTCACTACATTAAGACCTTCTTTTATGCTAGCTCATTATTATATCATGAACCATATTAGGTTTGTTGTGCAACCACAAGACCTATTATAGGGACTGATGTAATATTATTCTGGTGCATTGAGATGCTTATAACATTTTGCGTATACTATTTTGTTATGTAACCACAAGAGCAATTATATTCTATTTTGACTGTATAGAAATAAAGGATCCTACTTAACTAAAATATTATAATTTGTTGTGCTAACACAAGGATATTAATATTTTAGAGGTCAGGATTATATTGAGAATTGTATGAGATGCAATTGAAAAGAGTTTTCTACCTTTGAGCTTATAAGAGATTTGTTGTGCTACCATAAAATCTTTTATAAGGAATTAGGATCTCAATTCTACTAAGAAAATCAATTAGGATTTCTTAATTATCATAGTAGAGAGGTATGATATTCGATAAAATAGTGGCAGATAATTAAATTAAAGTCTTAATTTAATTATGTATGTCATCATGAGTTGTTTGCTTATGTAATGTTTTTTATTATGTGGATTAAATGGCTTCTTCACTTTCACTATGTGGTATATTGGATTCAAATAAGTTGATCGATCCTAATTATATAGATTGGCTGAGAAACTTAAAAATAATACTCAGTCAAGAGAAACTCTTCTATATTCTTAATGCCCCTAATCCTGAGCCATTAGGAAAAGATGCCACTGAGAAAGAAAAGTCCACACAATATATGAAAAAATGATTCTCTTACTGTCAAGTGTATCATACTTGCCTCTATGAGTAATGAATTACTGAGACAGCATGATGGCATGGATACTTAGTCCATATTGCTCAATTTAAAAGAGCTTTATGGAGAATAGAATAAGACTGCTAGATATGAGATATCTAAGCAATTATTCCATACTAGAATGGCAAAGAGCTCATGTATGCGAGATCATATTCTGATGGTAATTGACCTAATCACTTAATTAGGTCAATTAGATTTTATCATGAATGAGGAGTTGAGTCAGGATCTGATCCTACAATCACTTTCATAATCATTTTCTTAGTTTGTCATGAACTATCACATGAACAAACTAAATACTTCCTTGTTGAGTTGTTAAATATGCTCAAAACAGTAGAGAGCCATATCAAAAAGATAAGGCTCCTCTTCTTCTTATAGATGGGATCTCCAAAAAGAAGATAGGTAAAAAGGGTTCTATAAGGAGGCTAAACCCTAAAGATGGCATAAATAAGAAGAAAAAAGAGAAGAAGGCCTCTAGATAGATAACATATTTTTACTGTAGCAAAGTAGGTTATTGGAAGAGAAATTGCAAGGCTTACTTTGCAACTATAAAGACTAGTATAAGTAATGCACCGAAAGGTATGTATGAGATACATACTATATTATCATTAAATTCTTCCATTTCAAACTCATGGGTATTGGATACCAGTTGTGGTTTTCACATCTGCAAATCTTTATAGGGGCTGCAAAAAATTAAGAGTTTGAAGCAGGATGACTTCGAGCTCTACGATACTGGAGGAGAGTCCATCCAAGCGGAAGCTGTAGGGTTAAATATCTTGAAGTCATATTCTAAAAAGATCTTAGAATTGATAAATTATTATTATATGCCTAAGATCATTAGAAATATTATATCTATACCCTTGTTATTAAAATAAGATTATAATTTTGATGTAACGAGCAATGGTTGCTCGATCAAATATTCTAATAAAATAATATGTCATGGCATTTTTAATAATAGTCTTTTGACTCTATGTTTGAATGATAATATTTTTTATTTTGATGAAAATAGAAAGCATAAGAGAGAAGAAATAAATAATACATTACTTTGGCATTGTTGACTTGGTCATATTAGTGAGATCAGGATTAACAAGTTATACAAAAAAAAATTCTTTGATCCTTATGATTATGAATTATTAGGAACTTGTGAATCATGTCTCATGGGTAAAATGACTAAGACTCCATTTAGTGGACATAAAAAAAGGATAAATAAATTATTAGGACTTATATCTAGATGTATGTGGTCCTATAATAACATAGGCCAGAAGAGGATATTCTTATTTTATAATATTCGCTAATGATTTATCTAAGTTTGGATATGTGTATCTTATGAAACATAAATCTAAAGCCTTTAATAAATTCAAAGTGTATCAAAGTATGGTTGAGAAATAAATTGGAAAGAGTATAAAATTCCTTCGATCTGATCGAGGAGGAGAATACTTATCAGTAAATTTTTAGACTATCTTAAAGTAAAAGAAATTCTCTCTAAATGGATCCCTTCTTATACACCATAGTTAAATGGTGTAACTGAAAGGAGGAATTATACCTTATTAAATATGGTACAGTCCATGATGTACTTCATAGAGTTACCTATTTCCTTTTATGATTATGTCCTAGAGATTATAGTATACATCTTGAATAGAGGACCTTCTAAGTCTGTATCTAGTACCCCATATGAGATATGGAGAGATAAGAAATATAATCTTAAGTATCTTAAGATATAGGATTGTCTAGCATATATCAAAAGAAATTTTGAAGATAAGTTAGATGCTAGAGCAGATAAATATCTATTTGTAGGATATCTTAGAGATAGTATGAAAAATCTATTCTACCATCCTACTGAAAAAAGGTGTTTGTAAGTAGGCATGCCACTTTCATGGAGAAAGAGTTTATCCTAGAAAGAGGTAGTGGGAGAAATATATTGAACTTAATGAAATTCAAGATAAATAAATAAAAATTTTTCAACCAAGTAAACATATAAATAGGGAAGAACAAGAATATACAACTCCTATCTGAAGGTCTGATAGAGTGCGACATGCACCTATGAGGTATGGGCTCATTATTGAAAATAATGAAGTCCAAATCATTGAGAATGATGAACCTCTGACATATACGAAAGCTATCATGAGTAAGGTCTCAAACAAATGGTTGGCTACCATCAAATCCAGGATGGACTCCAGGTACACCAATAAAGTATGGACTTTGGTGGATGCACCAGAGGGTGTGAACCCTATTGGGTGCAAATGGGTCTATAAGAAAAAAATTAGAGTGGATGGCCAAGTTGAAACCTATAAGGATAGATTGGTGGCTAAGGGTTTCAGGCAAAAATAGGATGTAGATTATGATGAAACATTCTCACATGTTGCCATGCTCGAATCTGTTCGGATTATGCTTGCTATAGTAGCATACCATGATTATGAAATATCACAAATGAATGTCAAAATCATCTTTCTTAATGGTTTCCTTGAGGAGAAGGTTTACATGTCACAGCTAGAAAGATTTATCTCAAGTGAGAAACTAAATCAGGTATGCAAGCTTAAGAGATCCATTTATGGATTAAAGCAAGCTTCAAATTGTTGGAACATTCGCTTTGATGTTATAGTCAAAGAGTTTGGCTTCATTAAGAATACGGATAAACCTTGTGTGTACAAGAAGATTAGTGGGAATGCTATAGTTTTCTAGGCTCTGGATGTAGATGACATACTCCTCATTGGGAATGATATCCCAATGTTGCAATCGATCAAATTATGGATATCAAATAAGTTTTCCATAAAAGACTTGGAAGAAGCATCTTATATAGTTGGTATAAAGATCTATAGAGATAGATCTAAGATGATGCTAGGCTTATCCTAGTTTAGGTACATTGATGCAGTGCTGAAAAGATTCAACAAGAATGAAAGTAAAAGAGGTTACTTACCCATAAGTCAAGAAATACACCTCTCTAGGAAGATGTCTCCTAAGACACCTGAAGAGAGAAACAGAATAAGTTCTATTCCTTATGCTTCGGCAGTAGGATCGATATTGTATGCAATGTTATATACAAGGCCTGATGTTGCTTATGCCTTAGGCATAGCTAGTAGATTTCAGGCTGATCCAGGAGAGGATCATTAAAAAGCTGTAAAAAATATTCTTAAGTACTTGAGAAGGACTAAGAATATTTTTCTAGTATATGGTGGATCTGATCTTAAACTAAAAGCATATTCTAACTCTAGTTTTCAATCAGATCCAGATGATAGTAAATCCATTTTAGCGTATATTTTTACTCTGAATGGTGGAGCAATAAGTTAGAAGAGTATCAAGCAGCCAACTATAGCTGACTCAACTATTGAGGTAGAATGCATAGCTGCAAGTGAAGCCACCAAGGAAGCTATCTGGATGAATAAGTTCATCACTGAATTGGATATTATTTTCGAGATTGAGAATCCAATACCATTTTACTGTGATAATACTAAAGCAGTTGCTCAAGCAAAAGAACCAAGGTCTCATCATAAATTCAAGCACATTCTGAGATGCTTCCATCTCGTTCATGAAATAATTGAGAGACAAGATATTGTCATTGAACGAGTAGATACAAAGAACAACATAAAAAGCCCATTTACTATGGCTTTACCATAGCAGCAGTTCGATCACCACCTCGATTGTATAGGGTTAAAATATAAGTGCGATTAGCTTTAGTGCAAGTGAGATATTGAAAAGAATATGCCCTACAAGTCAATCAAAATATGCATTTTGAGGGGCTATTCTTTTATCTTCCAAACTCATGTAATGACATATTCAAATCAATAAAGGCATTTATTTCATCATATGCTGCACCTTAATTATTTTTAATTTTTTTTAAGATTATGATAAACTTCATAAATTAGGGCTATAATTTTAGGATTATAATAAGATCATACCAGTGAGATCTAAAATCTTAAAAACCTAATTTAAAATATTTTTAGTTGATGGAACATTGAGTTGGGGATCAATGTTTCTGGTAAAACTGGCACATCCTTTGTATGCTCGATAGAAAGGATGATTGATTTCACAATCACTTATATATGACACTAATACAAGGATGTGGATGCTTATTAGAGAATGAGTTCACTGAATTGATCCAACTTGAGATCATCTAATGGAGTCTTATCTATATGTCAATAGATGGTTCTCATAGTGAGAGTTGTGCATATAATCCTTTGACCTGAGACTATCATAGAACTTTGTATACATGTATCCATATTTTGGTTCATACTCATTTAGAACTTAGTCATATATGGGATGTTCTAGATATGGTGGATTGCATATAGAGATTATGAGTAGGTCAACATGGAATCGATCACTCCTAGTAAAAGAAGATCGCATTCTATTTGTTTCAATCAAATGATGATTCAAGAAGGCTTTGATCAAAGTATGATAAAAATTAGAAATGATTTTTAATATTTTATTAATCAAATCATCATTATATGATTGAGAGAAATATGAATATGAAATTGGATTTGACATGATTCTATATCCATAGTCATATTCAGCATATAGATCATTGGACAAGTTGCACGATAACTTTTTGCTAAAGGATATTTTTGATATTTTCATTAAAATTTCATATCTTCTATGTAGACATGATACGTTGCTAGACGTCAATCATGTTTTGTGGGTTTGATCGAATTAAAGAGTTTAATTTGATCATCAATTAGAAAGTATTCTAATTAATCGAATCAGGTTAGCTCAAGTTGACCTAAATCAGTTTGGATGAGTTCTAACCAAATTAGGTCAAATCACACTGGGACCGACTACTAGCTAGATGTGGAACCCAATGGGTCACACATAAAAGAAATTAATCAAGATCAAGTTTATAGGTTGAACAAGCTAGCACATGTTGCAAACCCTAGTACCCAGATTCAAATCGAATTCAAATCAGATTCCAATTTGGGCTAATTAGATCCAATTTAATCTAAATTAGATTTGGTTTTTAATTGGGTTTAACCTTGGCTGATTGGTCTTGATATTGAGCATCACATACTAGAGTTCCATGCACCAGAGAGTCTCTCTCTTGCGTGTGGGGAGATGTTTTATGCGCCAAGGACACTTGGTGCATTGTTTGGTTGCCACCCCCACTTTGTTGTCTTATCCAATTTTTATTTTATGTAACTTATGTTACATAGTTTCATATCAAAAAGAAGATGCCTACGAGTCCTTCTGGGTCTTAAACACTTTGGTATTTTATTAGAAAACTGGATAAGACAAGGCTCCTAGCCATCCCATTTGAATGGTGCCTCTTGGAGAGTCCAAGGCGCTTGGGACTTTGACCCATTCCATGCCTTGAATATTTCAATGCCCCTATCTGATATGGTGCACAATATTTAGGCCATTGGATGGCCTCTTCATTTGATCCAAACCATTGGTTATTTGGCACCACTTATTGAAGTTACATGACTCTTCGCGAAAACTACGTAGAATTAGTCCGAAGAGTCCTTCTGCACTAAGGCATCTTTTCAAATTAATTCTATGAATTCCATGTGGATTTTTTTTTAGATGGGGCATGATATTTTTGATGGGGTGTGAGATAAGCCCAGTGAATGGGCATGAGAAATTTGTTGAGGCACCCCTACATGAATTATAAATAGGAGAGTGCTCCGAGAGTCCAAGGCATTCAGAATTCCTTCTTTCTAACATCCTCTCCATAATTATCCAATTTCTCTCTTTCTTTCCTTGTTAAGATAAAGTCCTAATTAAGAAAAGAGGTTTGCTTTAGGACAAGGGCTTAGGAAGAGAGTAAAGAAAAATATGGAGAATAGAAAGTAAGGAAAGGATAGACTAGGAGGAAGACAACAAAAGGAAAGAAGAGGTTCTGCCCAAATAAATTAAAGTTCTTAGTATAAAAATTTTAATTGGATTAATCAGAGGTGCTAGTGGCTTGATTAAGTCTCTGTGTGGATCAACATCAGAGGGTGAACACATAGGCACCTAGTGAAACCCCTGACGAACTGCTATCGACGATCAGGGTTGAATTAGGGTTTAGCGATCAGGGTTGATATGTTCCTATATCCTATGTTATATTATTAATGCATGTTATATAATTTAAATTCTAATAAGGTAGTCCCTAGATTAGGGCTTGGTTTTATGATTTCATTGTATTCGCTTTGAAATCTATGCTTCCACCCTGTACACCAAATCCAATAATATTAAAATACCTCAATTAAAATTTATTATAGTTGTTTGATAGAAATATCTGTTACAATTTCTCAATTTGTACATCCATCCTTATAATCTATTAAAAAATATACTTTTTTAGAAGGAATCCATTTTGTCGAGATCTTTAGACTCATTTGGTTTGCGGGAAGAACCTTCTTCCTTGAAATATTATTTCTAAGAAGTTCATTATTGAAAATATGATATCTATGAAAATGATTTTGGTACGTTCAATTGGTCATGAGAAAGTAAATTATTACAAAATGGTTTATATTTGATCGAATATTTATTTTTTTGAAAAAAATGTATAAAATATCCATTATATTTTTAACTGATACACGAGTATACCTTTCCACTCCCAAATTTTGTGTTAATATTAATATAATATAACATTAGGTAATAAAAATTTATTATATTCATGTATTATTAATATATATTAATATAAATATTATATTAATATAAATATTCATGTAGTATTAGTAAAATATTAATATATTAATATAAATATTATATCCAAAATAAAATTAATATTATATTATACTAAAATATAAATATTAAAATAGTATTAGTATATTATAAATATTATAATATTAATATTAATATCAATATTAATTCTAATTTATTATATTTATATTTATATAAATATTAATATATATAATATTAATACTAATAATATTTATATTAATATAATATTAAAGGATATCATTAAAAAGGTTATTTTTTAAAAAATAATGATCTCTAATAACTGACGTAGCCTATAGCATGGCGGTCATTGGGGATGAAGGATGGAAGATGCATGAAATAAAAGAAAATAGAAGAAAGAGGAAGAAAATCTCTTCTTTTGAATTTTATTTCAATAACTTGGAATTGATTGACTACAACGAAGGCCAAAGGCCTTATTTATAGTATAAAAAACTTAATTTGGAAGTAAAAAGAATCCTAAACAAAGTCACAAAAGAAATTCTAAACAAAATAAAAAAGAATAAAATAAAATAAAGTCAAAAACTAGACTCCTACTCGGACTAAGAATTCTAGTAATTTGCACACTGTCGTAGACCTATCAGACAATTTAATTTGACTCCAAAATTTTTAGTGATAGTGAAGCAGTCAGGCCTGTAGGGCTCAAAAAAAGATTTTTAAAATAGAATCATAATAAGAATTCTAACATAGGACGACAAAGTTATGGCCGTTCTAGCTCGGCAGTGTCAAAACCCTGCAGAACCGGTGCAATCAGATTGAATTCTCCCTTTCCTGTCTGATCCCTTAATTTCATATATCTGTCTACTATGACATCTACGTTAATAACTCATATTTCTGATGGATATTTTCCTTTTTATGAAATATAAAAATTATATTCCTATAAGAAGGGCTTTTCCCAATCTCTCTCCTAGAAAACTCCAACCAAATAAGATGAGGTTTTTTTTGCTTTCTAAGGGACTGTTTAGTTGTTCGAACCCAAAATTCTATAGGATTCATATGATGGAAAATTCTTTGTATGCCGTAGGCGGTGTAGTCATGCACGCACCGCCAATGGTGATTGGCTCATGCATGGGGCTAAAATGCGGTGCATGAGAAAAAAAAATTTTTCTTCCAATCCTGCATATAAGCCAATCACCATGGATGGTGCACGTGTGAATGCACTGCCAATGGTGCAAAAAGTATTTCCCTTCATGTGATTAGGATGGCACAACCAGCAAGTCTTGTTTTCTTTTTGTGGGATTTGGGCCAGCCCACTTCAAATGTCCTTGGATTTTTATCTAAATAAGCCTAATCTAGACTCTTTTTTTTATTGTTCTGGCCCAATTCTGAGAATCCTTAAAAAAAAAATTTCTCTTTATGAAATTTAGGTCGACCATCCTAAAGACCTCTGAGTTTTATCTAAACAAATTTAGCCTATACTTGTTTTATTAGTTATACTGGGTCAATTCTATAAATTCTACTAAATTTTGGGTCGAGATAACCAAACAAATCCGAGAATCACATTTTCTTCCCTTCAAGTCCTAAACCAAATGAGTTCTTAGATTACAAAGCACGTGCAAACCAACTTGCTTTGCTAGGGCATCTACGTGTTATATTTCTAGGTGTTATATTTCCACAGGCCCCATGGATGATGGGCCCAATGCCTAAAATATATAAGGATAATTGTTTCTACACTACCTATGGTAGAAAAATTCAGATGTGGAGTGCACCGTCTCTTTCGATTGGTCTATTTGGAGCCCTCATAGCATGATGCAATGGTTGTTGCTTTTCCAGAGATGGTATCATCATGCTCTACTCTATAATTAATCTCGATCTTTTCAAAAATATGAAAAGTCACTTTTACCCCCATTGCTTACCAAAGAATAGAGGTCAAAATCTAGTTGAAATTTCTTTGTCTTCTCCTAAAATGTCTTTTCATTTTCCCTCCACTCTGGCAATCAGCATTTTTCTCATTTTCTTTTTTAGAGAATTGGAGCAAATCGACTGGACCATTTCTATGGTGAGCATTTTGACATACTATGGAAGGTGTAAAAATTAACATCAAGGAGCATTTTTAGATTATATAGCCCCTAAAAAGTTCAAGTTTAGAAGGCATCGAGGTGAAGGCAATGAAGAAGAGGACTTGATTAAAGGGAGCATAGCAATGGTTGTTTACAAGGGAGAGAATGCCCCTATAACATCTAGGAGGCATGAAATAGAGGAAAGAGAAGAAGGTAAACTCTTTTTAAGATTTAGGCCACTTCATTCAAGGTTTATGACATCCATTAAAGATTTTTTACTTCCTCGATTCATTTCAGAGTAATTTACTTTCAGGTTTTACGAACATCTGACTCGTAGGTGAAAATTATCACATCCTATAGTAATACATGTCACGACGAACAAAGTTTATAACATCATGTATCAAAATAATGACCTTCGAAATCTAAAACTATCTTTGGAAGGTATTTTACCTATAAGATGTCATAATATTAACATAGAATTTCATAAATCTGATCCAGGATGTCATAAAAATGATAAAAATTTTATTTAAAATATATTTTACCTATATAATGATAATACTAACCCTTAATATCATAATTTTAATATAAGATATCATAATATTGATAAAACTTTCTTCAGATTGTATTTTACCAACGAGATAGCATAATATTTATTAGCGCAAAATCTGGTTGACGTTGGATCGAGCTGGAGTTGAGAAAGAAGAGGTCACCGTCGGTGACCTGCAAAATAAGGTTTCATCCAGAATCGATGGTGGTGGCTCCGATTGGACCCTCCGACGATCAAGTCAGCTCTTCTGGCTAGTAGAAATAGAGTGCTCAGAAAAGAATTTAGCAGAGTTTTTAAGAAGAAGAAGAGAGCTTAGAGAAAACATATCTAAAGGGTCCCTTTTATAGATGGAGTCTGTAACAAATTGATAGTGACAGCCATAACCATCTGGTAGTGGGCCGCTCGAAACTACGTGAAGTTTGTTATGGAGGGGTAGTGTCTATTATCATGACATGCCAATCTGTTGGAGATCTAATAGAAGAAGTTCAGAGGAGTAGACATCAGCTAGTGAAGAACTTTGAGCTATATCAGCTCCAAAGGAGTTCGGACTCTTTTAAGGTAGTTTGTGTGTGGATTGGTTCATGTCGTGTACGGGATCAGACTTATGCGGAGACCTTCATGGATGACTATAGGGAGTTTGGCCACTAGAGGAGTCCAGAAGGGGTTCGACCACTTAAGGAGTCTGGAAGGGGTTCAGCCACTAGAGGAGTTCGAAGGGAGTTCAGCCATAGGAGAGGTCCGAAAGGAGTTCGGCTGCTGAAGCAGTCCGAAAGGAGTTCGACTGCTGAAGCAGTCCGAAAGGAGTTCGGCTGCTGGAGAAGTCCCAAGAGGAAGAATCCACAATCAAAGCTCTTCTACGATTACTAGTTATATTAGGCTAAGCATCAGACTGAACTTCGATGGGAGCGGGGTTTATCCCCAATAATAGTCCCACTACTCTCGAGTTTGAAATTTGAAGGAAAAAGATGACTGCCAAAATCCGATCTAGGATTTTCGCGCTTGTCAGGATGAGACGTTTCGATGTTTATCGTGCTAGGATCGAAACTTTCTAAGTCTAAAATGAGATAGAAAAGATGGCCCTTCGAATCTTCCATCGAAACTCTACCCCAAGTATGGTGCCATAAAGACTCCATCGGTCGCCGCTCCTCTGTCATGATGAGTGGGACATGCAGTGCATGCTAACCGATCGAAGTAGATCTGCAATCATAACTACCTTGGGTTATCTCTAGCTATTTAAGGCCTTGTTCTATTGTTCGAAAGTCATTCCTGCCCGAGTCTTCTCCTTCCTTCAATCCTCTTCCATCTTCTTCCCAAAGGTCTTAACCTTCTCTCATCTTCCTGAGCTCCAGACACCCTTTCGATTGGTTCTCATCGCATCCATCGCCTTTCATTCTTCTCGAACAGTTTAGGTCAGTTTCCTAACCCTTCTCTTAGGTTATTCGTGCTTATCACTTCTGGCTCCTTGCTTTCCTAATTTTTTGGTGGCGACCTTTTCCCTACATTTTTCTTATATATATATATTTTTTGGAAAATTTTCTTGGGGTTTAATCTTAATCTGAATGTCTTCTGAAACCTACCACTCCATCAATTCATGGGGCTCATCCAAATCGACCTTCTTAGACACTGCACCTTCGATCGAGGTACAACCCAGGAACATGTCCCACTCATCTTTTGCTCCAGACACCATCCCATCCGTTCTTACCCCAAACGATCTTTCTCTAATCCGAATCTAATATGGAATCCATCCAGAATATGACCTTGAACTCCCTAGCTCCGATGATCGGGTCAACTCTCCTCTGACCGACCAATTTTGTTTGTACATAGAATCTTTGCACGCTGGGCTTAGACTCCCGCTGCCCCCATTTATAGTCACCCTCTTTCAATTTTTAAACATCTCCTTCGCATCTGTCATACCGAACTCCTTTTGGTTAATAATACTTTTTCTCTTTCTCTGTCGATTGACTGAAGTCCATGTTAGATATGTATGCCCTGAAGCCAGATTGGCTAACACTTGTAATACACTTCAAAGAGCAAAATTATAATTTTGACTATAAATAATAAAATAGGTTATTTTCTATCATAGTGTATATTTGAAAGTGTCTATGATACATCTCATGAGTTAATGATAATGATAGTTCATATTTTCAAGAGTTGAAAATTTAAGACATGAATTGTTATTATTAACTCATAAAATGCTCCCAATCGTAGGATCATCATGAGGATGATGATTGATCTGAAAGGTTGGTGTACGATCGCTTCTTTAGGATATATGAGTCTTGAGTCTATGATGTAGAGATATCGAAGCGAGAGTATAGGTACTCGTTAGAGAACAAGGGCACTGAGCATGACCACCTCAAGCAGTCACAAGAAAGTCACCTTCTCGTCGATGACTGGCTCGAAGCTGCAGTAGTGTGTCTGGTTCTTTAACCTAAGGTGCATCGGCAGATCACCTTAAGGGTGTTATAGTTTGACTATACCATAACTCGATCTCCTAGCCATTCGAAACCCTGAGGTATATGTTGGCTATAGCATGTTCATTGTAGAAATTGGATTACACCAATAGGAGATCTATCTACCTCCATAGATGAGGAGCAGTCTTATGATGATCATGAGAATCAAGTCCATAAGCACATGGCCATGGCAGAGTGAAATAATAGAAAGAGTTTCTATTAGAATTTTTACATTGGACTTGAATTGAATGATTATTTCATATGACGGATATTAAGGTTTGACAAGATCACCTTAACCCTAATCCGGTCGGGGCTCAAGATAGAGGAACCTAATCACACAGGTAACTACACCGAGAGGTTCGCTTTCAGTTCTGATGGATTACCATCATATGCTGTTAGGTGTCACTAGTGGATTTTGGAAGCAATTAGAATGATTTGGATGATTGATCATACTAGTTGTTTGAATTAGAAAAGTTTTAATCCATCAGAAGGTGTTTCGATGATGTCGATGGTAGAGATCGCGACATATCTCATTACCATACAGAACTGAATCTAACTAAATCACACAAAGAAGGGTTTGTATCTGGATGTCATCAATTGGACTAATCTAGTTCAATTGATTTGAATAAGATTCAATTAGGTTCAAAAAAATCATGCTAGCATACGATTGAGCCTAATGTTCTTCTTTAATAATCATCAAAGCTTGTCTTGACTGAGCCAAATGTATTTGGGCTCACTCAGGAATCTTTACTTGGTTTGACTAGAGCTCGTCCAGATCAAAAAAGGATTGTCTTAATTTATGAGATAAATTTAAGACAACACCTGCCATTTTTGGTCACCTACTAATTCTTGTTTTCGGACATTGGGCAAATGTTGACCTTGGACACTTGGACATCTGCCCATGTGTCATGCGCCTATAGGAGAGTACCTAGGGCCTTGTCCCCCTGCTAAATGTACATAGAAAGAGGGTGCATGCCTAGGGAGGCATGCGCCCCATGAGGATAAAGGAGTCCCATATAGATGGGACTCTAGGGTTGCTTTAGGGGATTAAATTTTGTGGCGCCAAGAACACTTGTTTGACCCAGTCTTGGCACCACCTTAGGAGGATTTTGAGGGTCTGTCATCTAATTGGATCAAATGATGTCATCCCACCAATCAGATTTAGATTTGATTGCTCAAAGAGCCATGATTGATTGGGATGATGTGGCACTGCATGGAATAGTAGGGTCTATATAAATCTTGTCTGCGCCTAGGTTTTCAATGCTTCTGCCTTTAGCCCAAGCCACAAAGCCTCTCTCTCTCCTTCTCCATGCCACCCTCTAGTCCTCTCTCTCCTCTCCATGCTGAAGGACTTTTGGGCATGAATAAGGTGCGATCCAAGCAAGTGAAAAGTATCAGAAAAAGAAGAAGGCAGCACTGCTACAAGAGACAATGGTAGTTCTTCAAAAGAAGTTTTGAAGACCTTCAAGATCAGATCTATATCTAATTTTTGGAGGATTGATTGAGAAGAAGAAGATCTCTAGATCCTATTTGAGTGGATACTAGTAGAGGCTAGGCACTTGCGTGGCTACATCCAGAACCTCAGGCAAACATCGGGATCATCACAGGATAATTAGATTACCCAAAACAAAGGTATAATTAAATTAAAATTAATTTTTATTTTTATTTTATTTTTATTATCAAATCAGTAAGATCAGATCTAAGAAGTTCAGATCTGATTAGAATCTTAGAAAAAAAATTTTTGAAATATCCCTCCTAATCCAATCAGATCTGAACGAACCTGATCTAGAAAATAGATTTTTTCTTCAAATGGTATCAGATCTAGGTTCCATAATTCATTAGATCAAATTTTAATTTATTTTTGATCTGATAATTAGATGATTTTAGATGTCACATTAGATGTGATTAGATCTAAAATTAGAAAATTAAAAATTAAATAATCTAGATCTAAGATATATGAGATGGATGACCAGACTAAAAATAGAATTATTCTATATGTAGTCTAGTATAATCATAATTTTAATTTGATTAATTATAATTTTAAGATATATTTACTTATTATTTTTTGATATTATAAATATTATAATTAGATCTAAAAAATAGAAAATAAATTTATTTAATTTATTCATATGAGATATGATAGATGCATATTTAGACTAGTTGTAGAATAGTTCTACAAAATAATCTAGAATAAATTTTAATTTTATCAAATTTAAATCTTATTTTTTAGATATTTATAAGATAATTTAAATTTAAAAATATGCATGATATGATACATGAGATGTATGCAAAACATATTTTTAGTTAGATCAATTTTTATATATGTGATATATGATGTAGATCTAACTAGTTTTATAGATTTATCATGTTTTTAATTAAGGCGTACTCCTTGGTCGTTCGATCATAAGAACGAAGTGGGGTTTAAAGGCCCTCTTCTTCTATTCGATGGGATATTCTTATGGTGTGTAGGGGTACTTCGCATTCATCCTTAATCAGAAATAAAAAAATTTAGTTTCTGCAAAACCTTAGATCCTGAAATCTTAGGATTTTATATACATGTTTTATTTATGAACCCCAAACATAATTAAGAATTAAGATTATGAAATATATTAGGTCTAAAATTAAAAATTTTTAGATCTAAGTCATATTCATAAACTTGGGTTCGAGCTTAGATAGCTTAATTAGGTCTAGCAGTTGATCAAACCGAATCAAGAGTTGGTTAGGTGGGATCAAGAATGCTTAAATTGACCAGCCTAATAGGATTAAGTCTGGGTCAAGGTCGAGTCACATGAGTGATCGATTGAGTTAAGACCTAGTTAGGCTCAGTGGTTAGAGTCTGGATTGTAGGCTAACTCGATTGGTTCTAACTCAATAATTTGGTGTCTAAGGTAAATTTGGTAGATACGACTGATTCACTCAATAATTTGGTGTCTAAGGTAAATTTGGTAGATACGACTGACTGATTTTTAATTGGGTGCTACTCGACTCGAATGCATTCTTATCGAGTTAATGGCATATTCATTCCACTGGTCTTACTTACCTGGCCTTATTTGTCGGTCCAGTCCTGATCTAAGGTGGCTAACGATCCGAGCTAACCCATGCCACTAGGTTACTCATAATGGTAATGGCTATGTCAAGTCAAGTTTAAAGAGACCTAAATCAAATCTTCCTAAGAAAAGATTAAGTCTAAGATCTTCCACCATTGTAGATATGCGGGCCTTTTTTGGGGTTGATTGTTCTCGGCTGGTCATAGTGGTTCAGTTGCACTGAAAAGATGCAACCATGTCTATTAGGCATTGGATGCTAAGGGCTGGAGGATGGATTGGGCTCAATATTTTAGATATGGCGAGAGATCCAATTAAGAATCCAATCTGTGCAAATGGTGGATCTGACTTAACTAAGGAATGGATCAATATTTTGGGCATGGTGAGATTCATGAATTAGAGACCAAGTCTGGATGCACCATGATTAAAGAAGAGCTATACAAATATCAGGAGAGCTATACAAAGCAAAGAAGATTGACAAGGGAAGGAGGCAGCCCACTCTCCTTCGCTGTTCGGCAGCCCTCATGTTAAAGTTAAATCATATTATTTTCAGAGTGCATTCTATTTTTTTAAAATTCTTCTATAGTCTATTTTGTCAAAATGCTCATGTGTAGGTATGGTTCCTAGAGCACACAAATATCAGAGCCCTATCCAACACTTCAATATTTTCAAGGTTGTTAAGGTGGCGTGACTACAGAAGGAGCCACGATCAAAATTTTGACAACATCCATCCCGACGAGGTAAACTGATAATAATATGCTATCATAGAATATCATAGGATGTCATACATTTTTTAGATTGTTATATGATACTTCTCAAATATGATTTTTGATATTATTGTGACATTCAATATCCAAATAATGATATTTTAGAAAAAATTACGACATCGTGTTGGCATAATACCAATGAAAATCACTCTTTATAAAATTTATGATATTCTTATCAAAATTATGATATTTAAGGTTAAAATTATGATTTTTTTTATACAAAAGTATTTTGGAATGAAGTTTTAGACATTATTATGAAATCCTATGTCAAAATTATGATATTTAATATAAAAATTATAACACTCAATAGTGAAATTATGTGTAGAATATATTTTTTAATATTATTATGATATTTCATATCAAAATAATAATATTTTTGATAAAATTATGATATTATGTTGGCAAAATACCTTTAGAAGTTATTATTAATAAAACTTATGACATCCTGTGTCAAAATCATGATACTTAACGTTAAATTATGACTTTCTTTATGCAAAATTCTTGAAAGAAGGTTTTAGACATTATTATGATATTCTATTTTAAAATTATAATACTTTATGTAAAAATTTTGACATCCAATAGTAAAATTTCTAGCAGAATATATTTTTTTATATTATTATGACATTCTATGTCAAAATGATAATATTTTTAAAAAAATTATGATATCCGATTGGTAAAATACCTTCAAAAGTTATTCTTAATAAAAATTTTGAAATCCTGTGTCAAAATTATGATACTTAACATTAAATTTATGAATTTTTTTATGCAAATTTTTTTTGAAAGAAGATTTTAGAAGTTATTATGACATGTTATGTCAAAATTATGATAGCCTAACAAAAGTTATGACATTCGGTAGTGAAAACATCCTTCAGGATATATTTTTTGATATTGTTATGATATTTTATGTCAAAATGATGATACTTAAGATGAAATTATGACATCGTATTATCAAAACATCTTCAAAAGTTATTTTTAATAAAAATTATGATATCTTATGTCAAAATTATGATATTTAAGATTAAAATTATGACTTTTTTATCAAAAATTCTTTCGAAAGAAGTTTTAAAATTATTATGATATTCTGTATCAAAATTATGATATTTTATATAAAAATTATGACATCTAGTAGTGAAATTACCTCCAAAAGTATTTTTTTGATATTATTATGATGATGACATTTTAGGTGAAATTATGACATCATATTATCAAAATACCTTCAAAAGTTATTCTTAATAAAAATTTTGACATCCTATATCAAAATTATGATACTTAAGGTTAAAATTATGACTTTTTATCTAAAATTCTTTTGAAAGAAGTTTTAGATATTATTATAACATCCTATATCAAAATTATGATATTTTTTATTTTTTGCTTCTTCTTTTATATTATCAGATCGAAGATGCTATTTGATCTGTCCGACAAGAGCACTGGCTTCTCAGTTCTACTAAAGAAAAGAAAAAAATAGTTATAGTATTGATGAAGCAAAATTGGAAGAGCCTATTCTGGTTGACTGTGCTATGTGTGCGTAGCTAAGGATTGAAATTAAGGAGCTTAGAAAACAGATCCTCATTCATGATAAGCTACTGAATTTGCTGATCAGAAAGAAGATCAAGAGTAAAAAGCAGGAGGAGGAAGAAGAAAATGAGGTTGAAAAGGAGGAAGATGATCAAGAATATGACGATGAAGAGGAACAGAATGAGGAGGAAAGAAAAACTTTCAGAAAGTGGAAGGAGAAAAAAGAGGAGGAGAAGAAGAGGAAGAAAGAGGGGGAAGAAAGGAAAAAAAATGGAGGACAAGAAGAAGGAAGAGAAAGAAAGAAAAGTAATGGAGAAGGAGAATAGAAAGGAGGAAAAGAAAAAAAAAAGAGGAGGAAAAGAAGAAGAAGAAGAGGGAGGAGGAAAAAACAAGAAGAAAGGAGGAGAAGAAGAAGGAGGAGAAGGATAAGAGGAAGGAGAATGAAAAGAAGGAGGAGGAAAAGGAGGAGGAGGAGAAGAAGAGGTAGGAGGAAGAAAGAAAAAGAAAGGAAGAGGAGGTGAGAAGGTGCAAGAGGAGAAGAAGAAGAAGGAGGAGGAGAAGATGAAGGAAGAAAAAAGAAAAAAGGAAGGAGGAGGAGGAGAAGAAGGTGAAGAGGAGAAGAAAAAGAAGAGGGAGGAGGAAGAAAGAAAAATGGAGGAGAAGAAGGTAATGGAGAAGAAGAAGAGGGAGGAGGAAGAAAGAAATAGGAAGGAGGAGAAGAAGGTAAAGGCGGAGAAGAAGAAGAAGGAGAAAAATAAGAGGGAGGATGATAAGAAGGGGGAAGAGAAGAAAAAGAAGCGCAAGGATGAGAGGAAGAGAAAGGAGCAGAATAAAAAGATTAATATTGGGGATAAGCCAAAGACACCAACATATTCACTCAAGAGAAGGATAAAAAAAGAACATCGAATAAGCAAGGCCTCCCATCTGACAGAAGATCTAAATTATAAGACCTACCTGCCAACAAAAAAGACTAGGACAGTTCTCAAATCCAGAAAAGTACTAATTTTGGATCTCTCAAATATAAAAAAATAACAAAATAATAAAAAGGTAGACATACATTCTCTTTTCATCAATATTATGAGATATTCATACCGTGTTATATTTTTTAACCTGATTTTTTAACATAAGGATTCATTAAGCATTCACAAGAATATCAAGGCAAAGGATCATTATCTGAGAACGATGTGCCATTATCGAAATATTCTTGTCTGAAAGAATTACCTCATAAGTAATTTATAACATCCATGACATCCTGTATAATATAGTATATACTATTGATTTATGATATTCTTGTATTTTCTATTGCAGTGAGGTTGTTTTCAACAATGCTGAAGGAGACAGCATCATGATGTCCAATATTTATGACCTCCTATTTGTGAGTATGATAATCGATGATGTAAGAATTAAACACTTTTTAAATCTCAATTCATTTTCTTTATTCTAGACATCACGTGTATTAATATGACTTCTAATTTTTTTCTTATCATAACATAATGCTTTGCATGAATAGATAATTGATGCTAGGTAGGACTTTCTTTGCAAAAAATAGAGTGAATGACCAGATTTGTACCACAAGTGCATCGTTGTCCCCATAATGTTAGCCAGTATGTGCATTCAATCAACAGCATCACATCATGAGCTAGTTGGCACAGTGGGGGAATTTATTTTTAGTGGAGTTAGTGATGATGAAAAGAAGGAATTTAGGCTCCTTTTTAGCATCATCAACATAGAAAATGTCCATTGGCACTTGGTGGTTATGGATATAGCCTAGAAAAAAATTATTCATTTAAACTCCATCAAGCACAGTACAAAATATAAGGCTAATGTCAGGAAGTGGCATAAGATCCTAGGATCCATGTTCCACATATATTGTGACAATATAGAAGTAAGTGAATAGAATATGGAAGAAGATGAAGACTACCATTCCCAACCTCCAGGATCTCTAGATTGTGGTCTATATGGAAGGAACCAGATCTAGGGTTTCATAGGTAGATCTTGAAACTTTTTTAAGATCTTGCAGCGAAAGACTTAAATAAATATAAAATTTATTTAAATAATCATGTAAACACCTAGATATTAGATCCATTATATGATTAAGGTATGATATTAAATCAAAAATTAAAATCAAATAAGAAAGAAAAGGATTGATCAAATCAACCTAGATCTATACTACATCAAATGCAGGTATAAAGTTTATAGATCAGATCTATTACCTGAGCAAGTTTAGATATTCTAACTTACTGATCTGGGCTTGAGGATGAAGTCATGAGCTGCGCATACGTCTGGCCTCTAGGAGTCGTCCACACGAGCCTACGATCTCTGATCTAAAGTTCGATGCAGGAAATCAGCATAGCATGCTAGTACTGTGCTGATCCTTCTTCGACGGTCGATCCGATACTCCCTTCTTCAAAATTTAGACTCTTCAAAATATGAGAAGGAAGATGAAAGTTTGCTAATCTTAGACTCTCTCAAAAAACTCAAAAAAAAGGAGAGATAGAAAATAAAATAGCCCTAGAAGAAGACCCTCTTCTTCTTCTCTTTTCTCTCACCTAGACACCTAGTTTGGTGCCTATGAAACCCCTATGCCTAAGGACCCTCTTCCTCTGATTTTTGCACACTCCAAACCTCTCCCAAAGCTCTGTATTTCATAAAAAATTAGAATAAAATTTAATAAATAAATAGAGAAAAAGAAGAGTCCATATTAGGTCAAATTTCTAGACTAGGAATATCCAAACATAGGAAGTTGTTAGGGCGCCCAACTATTGGGCGCCTCCTCCACAATTTTTGACGTGGACCAGCAAGGGAAGGTGCACAAAAAAGAAAATTATTTTCATGGAATAAGAGAAGAATTAATTAAAAGAGGGGGCGGTACTCAAGGGAAGATGTTTTGGTTAATAAGGATTCTATCTCATAGAATCCTAAGCAAAACCAATTCCTCCTTTGACTTGGTCTTCCACCTAACTTCCAAATATGACTTGGAGGGAGAGAGGGGGCATAGAAATCAAGAAGAAAGAGATTTTCCATAAAAATACCTAAAAAATAGGTAGGGGGGCATTGGGACCAAGGTGGCGCAAGGAGACAGGGAGTCCTAGTCATACTAGGACTCCTATTTTGACTTGGTCAAACAAGATCTTTTAACCAAATAAAATAAAGATTAAACCAACCTAATTAAATAAGATCCTAACTCATTTAAAGACTTAATTAAATTAAATTAAATTCTAATTTATTTTCTAATCAAATTAAAAAATTGGATTAGTCCGAGTCCTAGTTAGACTAGGACTAATTCTTCCTTACACTTGGCTTATCCAATAAATCAATTGAACTTGATCCAATCAAGCCCAAATTATATCTAATTAAATTATATTTAATTAGACTTAATCTCAATCTATTGGCTTAATCAAATTAAGTCAATTAGCAATCTAATTGATAATCAATCCTCCTGCAACACTTGCACTAGGTTAAACATCAATCGTATTGATTGTTTAATCCTAGAACAATTCTTAATTATTGATTAACCATCCGATCAGATCGTAAGCTCTAATGTGTGTGACCTCATAGGTCCAAACCTAAGTCGGTAGCACAAGAATAAATTTTTATACCAATCAAAGTGCCCATCTAGCAATAATATCCGACAGTCGGATAGGTCGAAAGTGTAGAACACCATTCTTCTCCAACTCTTGGAGTGGTTAATTCCATCTTAATCACACTCCAGCTTCACAAGTACTTGGCTATGCTCAGAAGCCTTCCATCACTGAATTAGAAATTTAATTAGTTCGGTACCAAAGCACGATAAGTTGCTTGCAAGTCACTGAGGTGATCTTAGGTCCAAGGGATACTTATACCTATATCCCATCAGAGATATTCTCGATAGCAGAATGCTCTGAAGTTGATCACGTTTAATGATGATGTACCCATACATCTCACCTGTATGCCATACCAGTGTCTCCACATACCTTGATTAACAGGACAACCAATCTATATGGCATATAGCGATCTATGCTCGATAGACGCTGTGGTCCTAATTAACAGCCTATCATTTGATCATGAATAAATTTTAGGACTAATCGATAAATCCTCTTTTTATCAAAACTAAATAGTCCTAAGAACTTTATCACAATAATGGAGTTCATTAGAAGATGTAAACGTGTGATGAAAAAAAATGTCAAAATATTTTTTATTAATTAATAAATTAATTATAATATCTCAACCATTAACAGGCTGACGATTGGCTTTGGGACATAATTTTCAACAACTCCCACTTGTTCTAAAGCCATTCGATATAGTATCTAATACCCATCTTCGACTTATGGTTGTTGAATTTCTTGATTGCCAGGGCTTTAGTGAAGGGGTCGGCCAGGTTCTTCTTTCCATCGATCTTTTGAAGGTCGACATCACCATGATCCACGATCTCATGGACCAAATGAAAGCGATGCAGAATGTGCTTTGTTCATTGGTGTGCCTTCAATTCCTTTGCATGAGCTATGGCGCCAGTGTTGTCGCAGTAGAGCAGGACTGGACCATCAATGGAGGGTGCTACTCTGATCTTGGTGATGAACTTCCTCAACCACATAGCTTTCTTTGCTACATTTGATGCTGTCATGTACTCTGCTTCACAAACAAAGTCAACCACTGTACATTGCTTGAAATTTTTTCAGCGGATGGCTCCACCATTTAGAGCAAAGATATACCCCAACATACTTTTACTATCATCATTATCAGATTGAAAGCTGGATTCTGTAAACCCCACAAGCTTCAGATCTGACTCACCATAAACTAACCATTGGTCCTTAGTATTTTTCAAATACTTAAGGATGGTTTTAACCACCTTCCAATGATTTTCTTCAGGATCAGACTGGTATCTACTCACTACTCCTAGTGAGTATACCACATCTGATCTCGTACATATCATTGCATACATAATAGACCCCACTATCGAAGCATATGGAATTCTACTCATATGCTCTCTCTCTCTTCAGGAGTTGTCGGACAATCCTTCTTAGAGAGAGAAATTTCTAGAATTATCCATACTGAACCTCTTCAGCATAGTTTCTATGTACGTGGATTGGGATATATCAAGCATCCTTTAGATCTATCCCTATAGATCTTCATCCCTAGGATGTAGGATGCTTCACCCAAGTCCTTCATGGAGAGCTATGATAACAATCAGACTTTTATTCCTTGTAGTGTGGGGATGTCATTTTCGATTAAGAAAATATCATCCACGTATAAAATAAAGAATACCACTGTTGGACCATTTGTTCATTTATAAATACATGATTCTTCTCCGTTCTTAAGAAAGCCATATATTTTGATCACTTTATCAAAATGCATATTCCAACTCTGAGATGCCTTCTTCAATCCATAAATGGATCTCTGAAGCTTGCACAACTTGGACTCATATGTAGATGCGAATCCTTCAAGTTATATCATATACACCTCTTTGATCAGCTCTCCATTTAGAAAAGTTATCTTCACATCCATCTGTCAGATCTCATAGTCCAGATGGGCAGCAATGGCAAGCATGATCCAAATGGACTTGAGCATTGCCATAGGAGAGAATGTCTCATCATAGTCAATACCATAACATTGATGATACCACTTGGCAACCAGATGAACTTTATAAGTCTCCACCTTTCCGTCTATGCCCCTCTTCCTTTTGAAGACCCATTTACATCCAATGGGTTTAACCCCTTTAGGTGGGTCAACTAATGTCCATACATCACTGACCTTCATGGAATCCATTTTGGATCTCATGGCTTCTAGCCATTTCTTAGAGTCGGATCTCTGCATCGCATCTATATAAGTGATCGAGTCCTCATCGTTCTCATCGAGTTCGATGGGATCACCATCCTAGATCAAGAATTCATAGTATCTATCCAGATGGCATGGTACTCTACCAGATTGCCTTAATGGTGTGGGTTTACTAGGCTTTGGATCTGATCTGATCAAATTCAACTTAGGTTCAACATTCTATGTCGGACTTTCTACTTGATGAACTTCATCAAGTTCAACCTTAGAGGCAATAGTTCCTTCATCAAGGAACTTCTTTTCCAAAAAAGTTATCCTAAGGCTGACGAGTACCGTTTGTTTATTAGCATGGTAGAAATAGTATTCTTTGGTCTATTTTAGGTACCCTATGAATATATACTTGTCAGACCTAGGTCCAAGTTTGTCTGTAACTAACCGTTTGACATAAGCCAGGCACCCCCAAATCCTAAGGTGTTAAAGTGCTGGCTTACGCCCTGTCCATATCTCATATGGGGTTTTAACTATAAACTTACTTGGAACCCTATTTAATAGATAACAAGCCAATTTGAGTGCATATCCCCAGAAGGATATCGGCAAGCTGGCAAATCCTATCATGGATCAGACCATGTCTAACAAAGTCCAATTCCTCCTTTCAGACATACCATAATGCTGTGATGTTCCAGAAGGAGTTCATTAGGAGAGAATTCCATTCTCTCCAAATATGTGAGAAACTCACTAGAAAGGTATTCTCCTCCTCGGTCAGTCAGAAGAGTTTTAATACTCTTTCTAGTTTATTTTTCTACTTCACTTTGGAATCATTTGAACATTTCAAAAGAATTCAACTTATGTTTCATTAGAGAGACACATCCATATCTGGATAGATCATCTATGAAAGTGATGAAGTAGACATATCTACCTCTTGCACTTATGCTCATTGATCCACATACATCAGTATGTACTAGACCTAAAAGCTCATTAGCTCTCTCATCTTTTCTAGTAAAAGATGACTTGGTCATTTTATCAAGAAGATAAGAATCATAGGTCGGAAGTGATTCACAATTATTAACTTCGAAGATTCTTTCCTTAGTCAACCTATTTATCCTATTCTTGTTTATATGACCTAGCCTATAGTGCCATAAGTAGATATTTGATACACTATCTAATCTAGGATGCTTGCCAGTAGAATAGACTACATTAATAGATTATGATAACATATATACACCATTGTTCAATTGTCCAGAGAAAGCAATATCACCATTCATAATGACATTACAAACTCGTTTCTTTATTGAAATTTCATAATTATTCATGGTCAAAAGGCCTACAGAAATGATATTTAAAAAAAAACTAGGATAGAAATGATAATTACTAAGAACAACGGTATGAGATTCAAATACAAGTTTCAAAATTTCTAAAGTTAGAACTGAAATTGGTCTTCCATCTCCAACATTCAGAAATCTCTCTCCTTGCTCGAATCTTCTACTGACCTACAACACCTGCAACAAATTGCAAATATGGTAAGGGCTATCGGTATCCAATACCTGGTCAATAATATCATAAATAGAGAAATTGTAAGAAGTTATCATATAAATATCTTGCCCAACAATAGCTTGCTTCTTTCTCTACCAGTTTGGATCCAAGGAGGCATTGTACTGAGAAAAGTTTCTCTTTCAGTGCCTCCGCTTCTTGCAAAAGAAGCATTCGACTTGACTCTTATCGAACTTGGCCTTTGGGATCTGAGCCTGTACAAGTGTCCTAGCATGAACATGCACTTTCTTGGCTTTCTTCTTCTTGTTCTTCTTTCCTTTTCCAAAGGATCGAGAATGAGAAGACGAACCTCCCACTAAGATCACCGACTCCTTATGGAGCTGGTGATCCTTCTCAAAGTTCTGAAGTAACCCCAATAAGCTATGGTAGTTTACTTCAGGCTTTATCATTCTATAATGAGTAAGAAAAGGGAGATAGGACTTTAGCAGCGAGTTTAGTATTGCATCTTTTTCAAGTTGTTCATGCAAGGGAAAGTCAAGTTTGCTCAAGTGCTCTATCAGCTCAATCATATATCATACATGATCAGTGACAGAGGCTCCATCCCATATTTTGGCATTGAAGATGGCACTACTAGTCTTGTGCCTCTCAACATCATCGAGTGTGACAAAAGAATCCTCCAACACTTGGAGCATTTCATTTGGCTAAGCTGTCTTAAACCTGCGACTGAACTCATTGCTCATCACAGCCAGCATAATGCAGCGCACCATGGTTCAATCACTGAGCCACTTCTGATAAGTGTCTCTGACTATTTCACGTGCATTAGCAGCTAGCTCCTCAGGTGCATGATCCATCAGCATATTTAGGATCCATTCATGCTCCAGGATAATCTTCAACTTTCGATATCAGTTATTGAAGTTGGGTCTCACCAACTTATCATTGTCCAACAATGATCGGAGCAATGGAGAAGTAGCCATGTCTGCACAAAGAAAAACCAAAATCTAATTAGTAATTGAGTCATTAAACCTAAAGATTTGGACTTTAATCAAAAGATTTTTCCTACTATTTTATTCGAATTGGTAGCCTCTACCTCCAATTCAAAGAATAATCCTAATTTCTTAGTGGGTACTAGAATCCACAAAGACTGTACACAAGCTTAATTTTGGTTGGTCCACCCATATACATCTAAGGATGGGTTCATGACCATTTATTTCTCTAAATAATTTTTAGTACTTAAATTTTGCCCCAGGCCCTGATTAGTTGGCTTTGGCCTTCTTAGAAAAGGATCTAGTTAGGTCCAACCATTAACATGACCATACTTGGCCCATCCAACCAATGAATGATCAGGTCCAACTTTGGTTGGCCCATCTGACCATCATTTAGAAAGATGTATCCAAGAGATCATAAAATGAACGATAATTCCATCAACTAATCAGCACCAGGCCTTTAGGCCTCCAATGATTATCCAACTGATGGATCCATTATCATCCACTTTAATAGGAGGCTATGATCCAATTATCATATAACTATTTCATTTTAGGAACCTAATAATTTTAGAGGATTTATTTATAGAGGTGAGTAGATCAGATTAACCAGCTTGTCATGATCCTTCCACTAACTTCACCAAGTCAACTTAAGGGAGACCATTAATGGGCTGGTCTAGGAGCACCTAAATCAGTCAAACTGATTTACCTAGCTGGCATGAGTTACCTCGAATAGTCAAGTGATCCGATCAAAACATAATCTCACCAAGAGGTCAGGTAAGTTCGATCAGTGGAATGGTCTGCCAGGCTTGCCTTAGACACCATTAGAAATGGTTAGGTAAGCGAGCTGTCCATTAAAAACCACTAGTCTGGTTTATCTTAGACACCAACTAGTTTAAATAGTTTCAATTAGATCAACCTACTAGCTCGTGCTAGACCGCATAGCCAAGTATCAAGTCCATCTTGGGTCTTCTTAAACACATGGACTTAACCAACTACAACTATTGTAATTGATCTAGAGAATCCTTGACCTAATCTAAGACAACAATTAATTAGATTTAGTCAATTCTCTAACTAAGTTCATTCTTTAATCTAATCCTAGGTCTAACCCAATTAATGGACCTAATCCCCACTAACCCATTTTACCCAATGTGTTATGATTTGTGTTTTAGGATCTTCAATTCACAATCCTAGATTCTAATCAATCAATTTCTTAATTCTCAATTAAGTTTTGGACTGAGGGTTGGGGTTCAACTTTTTGAAAATGATTTTTATGTTTGTAAAATATTTTTACAATATGGTTCTATCAATCAAATTGCATGTTTGATTCATAATCAATATGCAAGTAAAATAAACATAAAACTACTTTAGATCTGACCTAAATAGGTTCATGTAATTAAAATAGTTTCAATAATAATCAATCATAAATCTTTCTAGATCAAATCTAACATATTTATGATGATTAAAATTAGATTAAAATATTTTTAATCAGATCATAAAATCTCTTAGATCTAATCTAAAATTTTATGATCAATATTTTAGATTAGCACATACTAGGACAATCTATTCACTGTAAGGGACAAACCTTATAGCAGGACAACCTTATGGCAGTTCGTGCAATCTAAAATATTTTATTTTATTTTTTATTTTAGATTTAATAATTAGATTATAAATTAGATCTAATCTAAGAAATAATCTATATATGAACAAAAATCATGTAATAAGAACCTTGCTCTGATATCAATTGAAGGAACCAGATCTAGGGTTTCACAGATAAATCTTGAAACTTTTTCAAGATCTTACAGCAGAAGACTTAAATAAATCTAAAATTTATTTAAATAATCATATAAATATCTAGATCTCAGATCTATTATATGATTAAGATGTGATATTAAATTAAAAATTAAAATCAAATAAAAAAAAAGGATTGATCAAATCAACCAAGACTACACTACATCAAATGCAGGTATGAAGTTTATAGATCAGATCTATTACCTGAGCAAGTTTAGATATTCTAACTTATTGATCTAGGCTTGAGGATAAAGTCATGAGCCACACACACATCTGGCCTCTAAGAGTCGCCCACACGAGCCTACGATCTCTGATCTAAAGTTCGATGTAGGAAATCAGCACAACATGCTAGTACTATGCTGATCCTTCTTCGACGATCGATCCGATGCTCCCTTCTTCAAAATTTGGACTCTCCAAAATATGAGATGGAAGATGAGAGTTTGCTGATCTAAGACTCTCTCAAAAAAACTCAAAAAAAAGGAGGAGAGATTGAAAATAAAACAGCCCTAGAAGAAGATCCTCTTCTTCTTCTCTTTTCTCTCACCTAGACACCTAGTTTGTTGCCTATGAACCCCCATGCCCAAGGATCTTCTTCTACTAATTTTTGCACACACCAAACCTCTCCCAAAGCTCTACATTCCATAAAAAATTTAGAATAAAATTCATCCAATAAATAAAAAAAAAGAAGAGTCCAAGTTAGGTCAAATTTCTAGAGTAGGAATATCCAAACATGGAAAGTTGTTGGGGCGCCCAACTCTTGGGTGCCTCCTCCACAATTTTTGGCATGGACCAGTAAGGGAGGGCACACAAAAAAAATATTATTTTCATGGAATAAGAGAAGAATTAATTAAAAGAGGGGGTGATACTTAAGGAAAGATGTTTTGATCAACAAGGATTCTATCTCATAGAATCCTAAGCAAAACCAATTCTTCCTTTGACTTGGTCTTCCACCTAACTTCCAAATATGACTTGGAGGGAGAGAGAGGGCACGGAAATCAGGAAGAAAGAGATTTTCCATAGAAAATAGGTATGGAGGGCATTGGGACCAAGGTGGTGCAAGGAGATAACAAAATCTTTTAACCAAATAAAATCAAGATTAAACCAACACAATTAAATAAAACCCAAACCCATTTAAGGACTTAATTAAATTAGATTTAATTCTAATTTATTTTTTAATTAAATAAAAAAAATAGATTAATCCGAGTTCTAGTTAGACTTGGACTAGTTCTTTCTTGCACTTGGCTTATCCAATAAACCAAATAGCCTTGATCCAATCAAGCCCAAACCAAATCTAATTAAATCATATTTAATTAGACTTAATCTCAGTCTGTTGACTTAATCAAATTAAGTCAATTAGTAATCCAATTGCTAATTGATCCTCCTGCAATACTTGCACTAGGTTAAACATCAATCGTATTGATTATTTAATCCTAGAATGATTCTTAATCATTGATCAACCATCCGATCAGATCATAAGCTCTAATGTGTGTGATCTCATAGGTCCGAACTTAAGCCAGTAGCATAGGAATAAATTTTTGTATCAATCAAAATGATCATCTAGCAATGATATTCGATAGCTGGATAGGTCGAAGGTGTAGAACACCATCCTTAGAATCCATGCAGATATAGTTTCCATATAATTCATCCCCTTGACCACAATGCTCATAGGACACATCATAGTTCAACTATCAACTCTGATCAAGTTGTCCATATTATATTTCAAAATACCAAATTCATCTAATAGATTATCCTGACCAAGATTTTGCTATATTAAAATACAGTGATACATTCTTCTCCAACTCTTGGAGTGGTCAATTCCATCTTGATCACACTCTAACTTTGCAAGTACTTGACTGTGCCCAGAAGTCTTCCATTGCTAAATTAAAAACTAAGTTAGTCCAGTACCAAAGCATAGTGAGTTGCTTGCAAGTCACTGAGGTGATCTTAGGTCTAAAGGATATTTATACCTATATCCCATCAGAGACATTCTCGACAGCAGAATTCTCTGGAGTTGGTCACGTTCAATGATGATGTATCCATACATCTCATCTGTATGTCATATCAGTATCTCCACACATCTTGGTTAAGAGGATAACCAACCTATATGGCATATAGCGACCTATGCTCGATAGACGCTGTCGTCCTAATTAATAGCCTATCATTTGATCGTGAACAAATTTAAGGACTAATCGATAAATCCTCTCTTTATCAAAACTAAATAGTTCTAAGGACTTCATCACAACAATGAAGTTCATTAGAAGATGTAAACTTATGATGAAAAGATGCCAAAATATTTTTCATTAATTAATAAATTAATTACAATATTTCAACCATCAACAGGCTGACAATTGGCTTTGGAACATAATTTCCAACATATACTGCTTGAAGTATATGGACTTTCTTGCTCGCAAGGATAGATCAAATAAATGGGACTTGACAGAAGCTAATATCCTTTAATACTGAGAGGAACTTGCAACAAAAATAATAAAGAAAGAACTCGAATAGAGAGTGATTACTATCATCGATAAAGTTGTAGCCCTCTGATAGAATAAATTCAATTTCTATCTTCAAACATATTTTGCTGATTTATAGTTGAAATTATCATTGAAAGAGAGTGATTTTTTTATATAACATTGAATTAATCATTTTAAGAGAGTAAATTCTTTGTATGACACTGAATAGAGGATGTTAAATTGTATATTTAAGAAAAAAGCAAATTCCACTTTAAAATATTTTTTTTAATATTTTCTATTTAATCATATTTTGTTAACACTGAATATAGGTAATTACAGTGTTATTTATTATCTTGACTATAAAATATTAGTATTTCAAAATAGGATGTCAAAATTATAACATCAAAGATCAAAATTATGATATTGTATGTTAAATTTATGACATCATGATATGGAGGACTCAGAATTATGATATCCTGTATCGTAATTATGATATTTCAGTTAAATTTATGACATCCCGATATGGTGGATGCTTGTTTATGACATCCTGGTCAAAATTATGGCAATGTAGGTCAAAATTATGACTTTCGATCATTGTTAACATCTCCAAAGAAAGGATTATGAGAACTTAATTAAAAATTATGATATTGTATGTTAAATTTATGATATTCTAGCATAGAAAACATCCCCAAATATAGATTTATGATAATCTATCTTGAAGTTATGACATTAATTCTTAAATTTTTGATATCCAATCAAAGAAATGATCTTGAATGCTTGTTTATGATATTCTTATCAAAATTATCATAATATAGATTAAAATTATGACATACAGTCATAGTTAACATCCCCAAAGAAAGGATTATGAGAATTTTGTTCAAAATTATGATATTTTATGTTAAATTTATGACATCTCAGTATAGTGAACATCTTCGAATGCAGAATTATGAGATCCTATATCAAAGTTATGATATTCCAACATAGAAAAAGTTATCAAATGCAAAATTATGATATTATGTATCAAAATTATGATATTAAGGATCAAAATTAAGATATCCATTGATGGAAATATCTCCTAATATAAAATTATAATATCTTATATTAAAATTATGATATTAAAGATCAAAATTATAACATCCCATCAGAGAAAACATCATCAAATATAAAATTATGATATTCTATGTTAAAATTATGATTTTAAGCATCAAAATTATGAGACTCATTGACAGAAATATCATCGAACACAAAATTATGATATCCTATGTTAAAATTATGATATTAATGATCAAAATTATGACATCTATGTAGATAGTATCTATTTTTTATGTTAAAATTATGGCATAATGTTATAGAAAACATCCTTTAATGCAATAGTTACAGAAATATAAGATCCTATATAAAATTATGTCTCCATTTGTAAATAAATTTTTGGAAGCAGAAATCATCACATAATTATGATTTGTGCAAGCAATACATTTCAAAATTAAGAAGATATTTAATTATTTATAATATAGTTACATTATATTTCATAGTTTTATAAATTAGAATAAATAGTAACAAATTAGGACAAATAGTGATAAATTTATAATATATTCCTCCTTGGCCCTATCCTCCCTTGTTGCTCCTATGCTCCTCGCACACCGCTATCCCTACAACTTCCAGCACCGAATTCCATCGACTCTAGTGCTGGCTCAAATCCGACGAGCCATGCATGGTCCGATGCTGCGTGGAAGCTATTGTAACTAGATGGCTGCTCTGATACCAATCTATTTGGAACAATCCTTGCTACTTGATGATTGCGAAAATAGCAACAAGGATTTGAGAAAAGGGATGGCCATTCTGTTGAAATCCTAGCAAACCCTAAGCATAGAGAGAGGGAAAAGAATGAGAGAGGAAGAGAGATTTTCAAGGAGAAAAGGCTTGTATTGATTCTATACTTAGTTTACAAAACTCAATACAGAGTATATATATCTAGTCAAATAAGATCCAACCTAAAAAACTCTCCTAGCTAATCTAATGTGATGAACTCTCCGAGCCCATATACACCCATGTCTCCCATGCACACACCTATTGGACAAATCCTAGTCCAATCCATAGGTTAGCCCCCTTAAGACCTTACAAACTAAGATCCTAAGTTTCTAGGATTAAACCCAATCCCAGGCCAGAACAGAAACTACATTCTATTCTATTCATTGCTCGTGCCAGCTTGGTCAACAACCGAGCCGCTCAATGGTGATACCTCCAACGAGAGCCCAAATCATCACTCCCTATTTTGCTACTCGAGCCGACTCTCTTAGGATTCGAGCCAGCTCGGCTTCCACTCGGGTTGGCTCTGATAGGAACCGAGCCAAGTCTTTCAGCGTATCAGCCTGATACACTTTCTAGACTAATGCTCGAGCCGGCTCTCTCAGGATTTGAGTCAGCTCGGCTTCTACTCGGGCTGGCTCTTCTATAGCTCGGGCTGGCACTTCTGACAGAATCCAAGCCAACTTTTCTCAAGCATTCATCGAAGATTTTTGATAGTTGATTCCATTTACTCCTTGCTCTCTTTTCACCTGCTTCTAAGGCTTGAGAGAACCATACCTGAGCTCACAATCTCCACTTCAATGCTCCCAAGTTCTTATGAATTCAGCTCTATTCGACAACCCCATTAATACCATGCAATTGTAAAAGCTAATTCATGGAAGTACCTTTGTAAGCACATCAGCTAGATTCTCCTCGGTATGAATCTTTACCAGCTCCACTTCACCATCCTCCACTAGTTCTCTGATCTGATGGTATTTGATATCAATGTGCTTGGTCCTCGCAAGATACATAGAGTTCTGTACGAGCAACAAAGTACTTTAGCTATCATAATACATCCTGACTACATCCTGTGGGAATCCCATCTCCAACCCCAAGCCCTTCAACCATAGAGCTTCCTTTGCTTCCTCCATGATGCCGATATACTCTGCTTTAGTAGTGGATAAGGTCGTAATTGATTGCAAGCATGATCTCCATGAGAATGGACCTCCATACAAGCTAAATATAGAATCTATAATCGAATGCCAAGTGTCCCCATCTCCACCAAAATCTTTATCTACAAATCCCTCTATTAGCCCTTGAGCCTTCTTAGACATGTTAGGATGTTCTTTAGCACCTTCTTGCTGATCATAGCAGATGTCGATTCTAACTAAACCTGCTAAGTATCTAAAGATATCCTTCAATGCTCTCCAGTGCTTCTTTCTAAGCTGAGCCATAAACCTACTCACCTGACTCACTACATGGGCTAAATTCAACCTACAACATATCATAGAGTACATAATACTTTCCATACCAGAAGCACATGGAATCTTTTCAATCTCCTGAACCTCTATCTTAGTTTGTGGTGACATGGTCTTAGAAAGTCTAACATGCTCGACAAGTGGCAGCTCTGTCGATTTAGCATCCTTCGTACTAAACCTCTCTAAGATCTTCTTGATGTATCCTTCCTGAGATAGATGCAACAGCCTCTTAGTTCTATCTCTGATGATTTTCATACCAAGGATCTTCTTCGCAGGCCCCAAGTTCTTCATCTCAAATTTTTGAGATAAAGCTTCCTTCAACTCCTGTACTACTTCCTTACTCTTACATGCTATTAGCATGTCATCTACATACAAAAGTATAACTAAGATCCATCTTCTAAAGACCTTACATATACACACAAATCATGATCGTACCTAAAAAGTTCAATACTTTTCACATAAGTGTCAAACCGCTTGTACCACTATCTAGGAGACTGCTTTAATTCATGCAATGATTTCTTCAGTAAACAGACCTCTCTCTCTAACCCAAGCTTTTTGAAGCCTTGTGGCTACTCCATGTATATGTTCTCCTTCAAATCCCCATGGAGGAATGCTGTCTTAACATCCATTTGCTCCAGCTCTAAATCATGAGCAGCAACTATGATCAACATCATCCTGATGGACATATGTCTGACAACCTGAGAGAAGACTTCTGAGTAATCAATCCTTTCTCTCTATGAGTACCGTTTGGCTACTAGCCTAGACTTGTACCTCACTCCATCTTATTCTAAAGGTGCCTCTTTTCTAGTAAAAACCCTTTTGGAGCCAACGGGTCGAGCATCATCTGATAGATCCACCAGCTGTCATGTTCGGTTCTTCTTGAGAGAGTCCATCTCTTTCATCATGACCTGCATCCATGACTCTCAATCTAAATTCTCTATGGCCTCCTCAAAACTCTCTAGATCTCCATTGTAGTGATGAGAGCATAGGAGATAGGCTCATAAATGCCATATTGTACTGGTTTATGAACAGTGCACTTTGGCTTGTGCAGTGCCACTCCTCTTACGGTATCTTGCAAGTCTGTTGTCTGTGGCTATCTCTACACTTCTTCCAAGATAGATTGCTCTCCATGCAAGTCCTCCACAGGTGTATCACCATGCCTACCTACCTCCACCTTAAACTGAACATGACTCGAATTTGATGTTGAGGGCAAATCACCTGTATTTGAGAGTTTTCCTATGCTATCCTATGTTGTCTTCAAAATTTCATTTACACTTCTTGGCTTCAACATGATGCTCTTTTCATCAAATATCACATTCTAACTGATGACACATCTTTGAGAATATGAATCCCATAGCAAGAAATCCTTCACACCTCATGAAAATTCGATGAATATCATTTCTGTGACTTTGGGTCCAAATTTCTTCTATCGGCTTCTTCTACCAAAGCATATGCAATATAGTCGAATACCTTTAGGTGGACAAGCTCCACCTTCTTCCCACTCCAGACAGTCTCTGAAAGTCCTCCATTCAATTTTCTATGGAAAGATCTATTTACAAGAAAACATGCATAAATAAGAGCATTATCCCAAAATGATTTGGATAGTGATGCCTACAGCCTCAAGCTTCTGGCCTTCTCTATCGGTGTTCAATTCATCCTCTCTACCACACCATTCTGCTGAGGGGTCATCTTCACTATGTAATGGCATTTTATTCAATTTTTCTCACAATATCTCTTGAATGCTATGCTGGTGTATGTCCCTCCATTATCAAACCTCAAATACTTCGCTAGCTATCCTGTTTCCTTCTCTGCCTTAGCTCACTAGATTTTAAATCAGATAAAAATATCTAATTTTTTTCTCATCAGATAGACCCATACCTTTCTAGAAAAATCATCTATAAAGGTGATAAAAAATTTTGCTCCACCTCGAGATGCAATAGGTGCCGGTCCCCATACGTCTGAGTAAACGAGCTCTAAAATAGCTTTACTCTATTTGGTACCAAATGAAACTCTATGCTATTTGCCATAGATACATGACTCACATAGATCACCTACTTTCTTTCTTATTACTAGAATCAAACCTCACCTACTCAACTCTGTGAGCCCCCTATCACTCAAGTGACACATACGATAGTGCTACAGCTTATAGGCTAGCTGCTCCTTCTATGCTACTATAGACACCTCTACACAATCTATAACTATTGAGCCCTCCATCTTGTATAAGTTATTTCTTAGTCTTCTCTCTTTCATCACCACCAATGCACCCTTGAAAATTCACAAACATCTGTTGCCTGGCTGACAACTGAATGAAGGAAAAAATCTATTTTTTGGATCAGGTTCGTTCAGATCTAATTGTATCAGGAGGGATATTTCAAAAAAAATTTCTCTAAGATCCTAATCAGATCTAAGACTCCTCAGATCTAATCTTATTGATTTGATAATAAAAATTAAAATTAAAATTAAATCTAATTTAATTATACCTTTGTTTTGGATAATTCAATTATCCTGTAATGATCCTGATGTTTGCCTGAGATTCTGAATGTAGCCACACAAATGTCTGACCTCTATCGGTATCCACTCGAGAAGGATCTGAAGATCTTCTCCTTCTCAATCAATCCTCCAAAAATCAGATATAGATATGATCTTGAAGGTCTTCAAAATAGCTTTTGAAGAACAGTCGTTGTCTCTTACAGCAGTGCTGTCTTCTTTCTTTCCTAGTGCCTTTCACTTGCTTGGATCACACCTTGTTCATGCCCAAAAGCCCTTGGGCGTGGAGAGAAGAGAGAGGACCAGAGGGTGGCATGGAGAAGGAGGGAGAGATGCTATGTGGCGTGGGCTAAAGGCAGAAGCATTAAATTCTAGACGCAGATAGGATTTATATAGATCCTGCTGCGCCATGCAATGCCACATCATCCTGGCCAATCACGGCCCTTTGTGCAATCAGATCTAAATCTGATTGGTGGGATGATATGATCTAATCCAATCAAATGAGAGACTCTCAAAATCCTCCTAAGGTGGTGCCAAGACTGGGTCAAATAAGACTTCTTGGTGCCACACAGTTTAATCCCTTCAAGCAACCTGGAGTCCCATCTGTATGGGACTCCATCTTTTATCCTCATGGGGCGCATGCCTCCCTAGGCATGCACCCCCTTTCTATCTACTTTTTAGCAGGAGGACAAGTCCCCAGGTACTCTCTTATGGGTGCATGACACATGAGCAAATGTCTAAGTATCCAGGGTCAATATTTGATTAATGTCGAAAAACAGAAATTAGCAGGTGACCGAAAATGGTAGGTGTTGTTTTAAATTTATCTCATAAATTAAGATAATCCTTTTCTGATATGAACAAGCTACAGTCAAATCAAGTAAAGGTTTCTGAATGAGTCTAATCATATTTGGCTCAGTCGAGACAAGCTTTAATGATTGTTAAAGAAGAACATTAGGCTCAATCATGTGCTAGCATAATTTTCTTGAACCTAATTGAATCTTATTCAAATCAATTGAACTAGGTGAGGCATGCGCCCCCTTTCTATCTACTTTTTAGCAGGAGGACAAGTCCCCAGGTACTCTCTTATGGGTGCATGACACATGAGCAAATGTCTAAGTATCCAGGGTCAATATTTGATTAATGTCGGAAAACAGAAATTAGCAGGTGACCGAAAATGGCAGGTGTTGTTTTAAATTTATCTCATAAATTAAGATAATCCTTTTCTGATATGAACAAGCTACAGTCAAATCAAGTAAAGGTTTCTGAATGAGTCTAATCATATTTGGCTCAGTCGAGACAAGCTTTAATAATTGTTAAAGAAGAACATTAGGCTCAATCATGTGCTAGCATAATTTTCTTGAACCTAATTGAATCTTATTCAAATCAATTGAACTAGGTTAGTCTAATTGATAACATCCAGATCCAAACCTTTATTTATATGATCCAGTCAGGTTCAGTTTCGTATGGTAATGAGATATGTCATGATCTCTATCATCGACATCATCGAAATACCTTTCGATGGATCAGAACTTTTTTGATTCAGATAACTAGTATAATCGATCATCCAAATCATTCTAATTGCTCTCAAAATCCACCAGTGACACCTAGTAGCATATGGTGGCAATCCATCAAAACTGAAAGTGAACCTCTCAGTGTAGTTACTTGTGTGATTAAGTTCCTCTATCGTGAGCCCTGATCGGATTAGGGTTAAGGTGATCTCATCAAACCCTAATTTTCATCATATGAATTAATCATTCGATTCAAGTCTGATGTGAAAATTCTAATAGCAACTCTTTCTATTATTTCACTCTGCCATGGCCATGGGCTTATAGACTTGATTCTCATGATCATCATAGGGCTACTCCTCATCTATCGAGGTAGATAGATCCCCTATTGGTGCAAGCCAATTCTTACAATGAACATGCTATAGCCAACATACACCTCAGGATTCTGAATGGCTAAAAGATCAAGTTATGGTGTAGTTAAACTATAACACCTTCAAGGTGAACTGCTGATGCACCTTAGGTCAAAGAACTAGACATACCACTGTAGCTTCGAGCCAGTCATCGATGAGAAGGTAGACTTCCTTATGACTGCTCGAGATGGTCATGCTTAGTGCCCTCATTCTCTAACGAGTATCTATACTCTCTCTCCGATGTCTCTACCCCATAGATTCAAGACTCATTTATCCAAAAGAAGTGATCGTACACCAACCTTCTAGATCAATCACCATCCTCATAATGATCCTACGGTCGAGAGCATTTTATCAGTTAATAATGAAAATTCATGTCTTAAATTTTCAACTCTGAAAAATATGAACTATCATTACCATTAACTCAAGGGATGTATCACAGACACTTTCAAATACATACTATGATAGAAAATAATTTATTTTATTATTTATAGTTAAAATTATAATTTTATCCTTAGAAGTGTATTACAAGTGTCAGCCAATCTGGCTTCTAGGGCACATATATCTAACAAACTCCCACTTGACCTAAAGCCAATTGGATACAAATCTAAGTCCCATCTTCTTAAGGTGGACTTTGATCTTCTGCTGGCCCAATGGCTTTGTAAGTGGGTCTACCACATTATCTGTGGAGTCAACTCTCTTGACCTCGATGTAACATTTCTCAAGATAATCATGGATAAGGTGGTATCGCCACTCGATGTGCTTAAATTTTTGGTGAGATCTCGACTCCTTAGCAAGGACTATGACGCCATTATTGTTGTAGTATAGAGAAATGGCATCCGATGGCATCACTCCAATCTCTGCGGCAAAATTCTTATACCAAAATGCCTCCTTCATAGCTTCTGACGCAGCGATGTACTCTGCTTCTATGGTGGAATCTGCTATCACTGTCTGCTTGAAACTCTTTCAACTGATAGCACCACCATTACACACAAATAGACTCTCAGATGTTGACTTTCGATCATCTATATCAGACATAAAATTCGAGTTTGTATACCCCTGGACTTGGAGTTCTCCATTACCAAAAACCAACATCATATCCTTAGTTCTTCTCAAGTACTTAAGGATACATTTCATAGAAGTCTAATATTCTTCATCTGGATTCGACTGATATCTGCTCGTGACACTCACAGCATGGGCTATATCAGGTCGTGTGCATAACATGGCATACATAAGGCTTCCTATTGCTGAAGCATAAGAAATCTTGCTTATGCGTTCAATCTCCTCTGATGTGTTGGGACATATTTTCTTGGAGAAATGAATACCATGTCTGAAGGGTACCAATCTCCTCTTGGAGTTTCCATACTAAACCTCTTTAGCACTTCCTCTATGTACATTTTCTATGAAAGACCAAGCATCCTATTCGATCTATCTCTATAGACCTTTATTTCTAGAATGAAGGATGCTTCTCCTAGGTCTTTCATGGAGAATTCTTTAGATAATCATATTTTAACTGTGGTCAATATGGAAATATCATTATCAATAAGGAGGATACCATCCATGTACAGTACGAGGAAGATAATAGCACTCCCACTGACCTTTTTGAAAATACATGGTTCCTCCTCCTTCTTGATGAAACCAAATAATTTGATCATATCATTAAAACAAGTATTCCAACTCCAAGATGCTTGCTTAAGTCCATATATGGATCTTAGCAGCTTGCATACTTTCTGACCAACATCATTGGATGTGAAACCTAGCGGCTGTTCCATATAGATATCTTCCTCAAGGTATCCATTTAAGAATGCCATTCTCACGTCCATTTGCCATATTTCATAATCAAAATAGGCTACAACAGCAAGCAACGTGGGGATGGATTTTAGCATGGCTACTAGCGAAAAGGTATCCTGATAGTCAATTTCTTCGCACTGACTATATCTTTTTGCCACTAATCTAGCTTTGAATGTCTCTATATTTTCATCTGCACCAATCTTTCTCTTGTAGATCCATTTACACCCCATAGGTACTATACCTTCAGATGGATCTACCAAGGTTCAAACTTGGTTTGAGTGCATCGAGTCAATTTCTGATTTCATTGCCTCTAACTATTTTTTGAAGTCGATATTCGATATCGTCTCGTATAGGTTTTAGATCATCACCATGAACCCCATTACCTATGAGAAATATTTTCTCTACTTTCTCTAAAATAGTATCTAAGTACCTCTCAGAAGGATGGAAAATCCTTTTCGATCAATGAGGTGGAGGAGGTAGTGATTGTATTGGCTCAACCGAATTTGGTTCCATAGGGTTCTTAGCTCATTGCTCTTGTGAGATTTTCTCCTCGAGCTTGATTTACTTTCCAATGCCACCATCTTGAATAAACTATTTTTCAAGAAAGATGGCATGCCAACTCACAATCACATTATGGTCTTCCGAAATGTAGAAATAATATCCTAATGACTCTTTAGGATATCCTATGAATCGAGCTCTAAAGGACCTATAGTCTAACTTATCCACTTGTTGTCTTTTGACATGAGTCGGACAATCCAAAATTCTGAGATGACTCAGACTTGGTTTCTTACCATGCCATATCTCATACGGTGTGGTAGGAATGATTTTAGAGAAAACTCTATTCAGTAAATGTATAGCAGCTAACAGACTATGTCTCCAAAGAAAATCAGGAAGGTCTGTGAAGCTCATCTTAGATCGGACCATATCTAATAGAGTCCGGTTTCTCCATTCTGAAACTCCATTGAGTTGAGATGTTCCAAGTGGAGTCCACTGAGAGACTATGCCATTTTGCTTGAGATAGTCCAGGAATTTTCGACTAAGGTATTCACCTCCTCGATCTGATCGAAGAACCTTAATAGATTTTTTAATTTACTTTTCAACTGTCTGAATTTCTTAAACTTTTCAAAGGCTTCAGACTTGTGTCTCATAAGATACACATACCCATACTGAGATAAATCATCGGTAAAGATTATGAAATATCAAAGTTGCCTCTAATCAGCACATCAAATGAGCCGCACACATCAGTATGTACTAGGGCAAGTAGTTCCATGGCCCTTCCCCATGTCCTATAAAAGAAAGCTTAGTCATTTTTCCATGAAGACATGATTCGTAAATTGGATATGACTCAAAAGTCAACAGACTCAATAGCCCGATTTTCTCTAATTTATTAACCCTATCTTCTGCTATAAGACCTAGCCTTAGGTGCCATAGATACCTATCATTTGGACTATCCCTGGGTCATTTTGATCTTATGGCGTTCACATTTTGCTCGATATTAAAGATAGATACATCAATAAGCAACTGGTAGAGATCGTTAATAAGAAAACCACTTATAATTTTATTTCTCTCATAAAGAATATTACAATGATCCTTAAGAAAACTAATTACATAGCCTTCTTGTGCTAAACATGAAATAGAAATCAAATTCCTGCTTGCAGCAGGCACATAATAACAATCCTTAAGTACTAAATCTAAGCCAGATGATAGTCGAAGAGGGTAGGTTCACGTGGCCACAATAGCAACCCTTACTCCATTTTCGACGTGTAGGATCATCTCACCATCCCTCAACCTCCTGCAATCTTCAAGACCCTACATGAAAGTGCATAAATGAGCACTACAACCAAAGTCAAGCACCCAACTGAATGCAGAAGAAATCATAATGTTAGATTCAATAATGAGCATACCTTCAGAAAGACCTATCTGTTAGATATATGTGCCCTAGAAGTCAGAATTGGCTGACACTTGTAACACACTTCTAGGGGCAAAATTATAATTTTGACTAATATCAACAAAATGGGTTATTTTCTATCACATATGTGTATTTAGTGTCTATGATACATCCTTTGAGTTAATGGTAATGATAATTCATATTTTTAAGAGTTGAAAATTTAAGACATGAATAATCATTATTAACTCATAAAATGCTCCGACCATAGGATCATCATGAGGATGGTGATTGATCTGGAAGGTTGGTGTACAATCGCTTCTTTTTAGTAGATGAGTCTTGAGTCTACGGTGTGGAAACACCGAAGTGAGAGTATAGGTACTTGTTAGAGAATGAGGGCACTGAGCATGACCATCTCGAGTAGTCATTAGGGAGTCTACCTTCTCATCAATGACTGACTTAATGCTGCAGTAGTGTATCTAGTTCTTTGACCTGAGGTGCATCGACAGTTCATCTTGAGGGTGTTATAGTTTGACTACATCATTACTCAATCTCCTAGCCATTCCGAATCCTGAGGTGTATGTTGGCTATAGCATGTTCATTGTAGGAACTGGATAGCATCAAGATGGAATCTATCTATCTCGATGGTAGAGGAGCAGCCCTATGATGATCATAAGAATCAAGTCCAGAAGTTCAGGGCCATGGTAGAGTGAAATAATAGAAAGAGTTTCTATTTAGATTTTCACATTGGACTTGAATCAAATAATTACATCATATGACAGAGACTAGGGTTTGACAAGTTCACCTTAACCCTAATCTGATCGAGGCTCAAGATAGAAGAACTTAATCACACAGGTAGCTGCACCAAGAGGTTCACATTCAGCTCTGATGGTTTGCCACCATATACTGCTAGGTGTCACTGGTAGATTTTAGGAGCAATTAGAATGATTTAGATGATCGATCATTCTAGCTATTTAAATCAGAAGAGTTCTAATTCATCGAAAAGAGTTTCGATGATGTTGATGATAGAGATCATGACATATTCCATTACCATACAAAACTAAACCTAACTGGGTCACACAAATAAGGATTTGAATCTGGTGATCATCAATTGAACTAATCCAGTTCAATTGATCTGAATGAGATTCAATTAGGTTCAAGAAAATCATGCTAGCACTCGATTGAACCTAGCGTTCTTCTTTTACTATCATAAATAGTTATCCTGATTGAGCCAAAGGAGTTTATGCTCATTTAGAGGCCTTCACTTGGTCTGACTGGAGCCTATCCAGGTCAAAAAAGGGTTGTCTTATTTTGTAAGATAATACCTACCATTTTTGGTCACTTGCCATTTCTCATCCTTTGACTTTGGTCAAAAGTTGACCTTTGACTGGTCAAACATTAACCACTGACACTTTGACTTCTGTCCACGTGTCATGCACCTATTGGAGAGCTAGTGGGGGCCTGTCCCCCTGCCAGAACCTGGCAAGGAGGAGGGCGCATGCCACCCTTGGTGTGTGCCCAAGCTGGAGGCGCCCAGGAGTCCCTAACAACAAGGACTCCATCTTCTTTTTGGATTTCGATTAGAGTTCTCCTAAGAACCAACTTTGACTGGTCTTAGGAGCCATCTAAGAAGGAATTCAAGGGACTCTATTCTCACTAATCAGATTTAGATCTGATTTTACAAAAGATTGTGATTGGTTGGAAAGAAGAGGAGTTGGATCATAGATAGTCTATAAATAAGACCCTACGCCCAACTCAAATTATGATTGGAAAGGAATTCAATTTCCATGCCCCAAGGCCTCCTCTCCCCTCTTCCTCTAGGCCAAACCCACCTTCTCCCTCTCCTCTCCATGTCCAAAGTGGTTTGGACCTTGGTTGGAGCAATCCAAATGAGAGAAAGGTGACTGAAAACTAGAAGGCTGCGCTGCTGCAAAGGATAATTGCTGATCTTCGAAAGGAGTTTTGAAGATCCTCCAGATCATATTCAGATCTAATTTTTGGAGATATGATAGAGAAGAAGAGGATCTCTAAATCCAGCCTAAGTGAATACTGGTAGAGGCCAGACACTTGCATGTCTAGATCCAGAACCTTCCGCTGCTTATAGGATCATCAACGGATAATAGGATTACCCACTTCAAGGTAAATTAAATTTAATTTAATTTATTTAAATTTATTTAATTACTAAATAATAAGAATTAGATCTAAAATATCCTAAATCTAATATGGATTAAAGAAAAAAATTTTGAAATATATCTCTTGATCTGATCAAATCTGAACGAACCTGGTTCGAAAAATCAGGATTTTCCTTCAACTGGTATCAGAGCCAGGTTCTAAAAGTGTTTAGATCTGATTTTAAATTTATTATAATTAAAAAATAAGTGATTTCAGATGTCACATAAGATGTGATCAGATCTAAAATTAAAAATAAATTAAAATTAAATAATTTGAATCTAAGATTAGAAAATATGCATGACTAGTTCTAAAATAGAATAGTTCTATAGAATAGTCTTGCATGTTTTCAATTTAATTTGATTAAATCATATTTTAGATCTATTTATTTACTATTTTTTGATATTATAATTGTTATAATAATATTTGAAAAATAGTAAATAAAAATTATTTAATTTTAAACATCATATGAGATATACTTGATGCATGTCTAAACTAGTTGTAGAATAATTCTACATAGTTGTCTAGATTAGAATTTATTTTGATTAGATCAATTTAAATCTAATTTTTTGATTATTATGAGATAATTTAGATCTAAAAATATGCATAATTCAATACATGAGATGTATGCAAAATATGCCATGATTAGATCTAATTCTGTATATGAGATATATGATATAGATCTAAAACTGTTTTGTAGTATTGCATGTTCCTGATTAAGGCATTCCTCTTGGCCGTCCGATCATAAGAATGAAGAAGGATTTAAAGGCCCTCTCCTTCCATCCGACAGGGTGTTCTTATGATGTATAGGGGTGCTGCACGTTCGTCCTTAATCAAAAACCCAAAACTTACTTTCTGCAAAACCCTAGATCCTGAAACCCTAGGATTTATTGTGCATATTTTGTTTATGAATCCTATTTAATTAAAAATTAAGATTATGAAATATTAATTAAGTCTAAAATTAAAAATTTTAGATCTAAGACATATTCATAATACTAGGTTCAGGCTTGGGTGGCTCAATTAGGTCTAAGCGGTTGATCAAACCGAATCAAGAGTTGGTTAGATGGGATCAACAATGCTTAAATTGACCAACCTAATAGGATTAAGTCTGCGTCAAGATCGAGTCACGATCAAGCAAGACCTAATCAGGCTCAGAGGTTAGAGTCTAGATTGTAGGCTAACCCAATTGGTTCTGACTCAATAATTTGGTACCTAAGGTAAGTTTGGCACATACGATCGACTGATTTTTAATTGGAAGCTACTCGACTTGAATGCGTTCTTATATGAGTTAATGGCATATTCCTTCCATCGGTCTAACTTACCTAGCCATATCTATTGACACAGTTCTGATTTGAGGTGGTCAATAATTCGAGCTAACCCATGCCACCAGGATAGTCATAATTGTTATGACTATGATAAATCTAGTTTAATGAGACCTGAATCAATTCTCCCTAAGAAAAGATTAAGTCTGAGGTCTTCCACCATTGTAGATGTGCAGGCCCTTCCTGGGGTTGATTGTTCTCGACTGGATACAGTGGCTCAGTTGCATCGGAAAGATGCAACCATGTCTATTAGGCATTGGATGCTATGGGCTAGAGGATGAGTTGGGCTCAATATTTCGGATACGGTGAGAGACTCAATTAAAAATTCAGTCTATGCAAATGGTGGGTCTGACTTAACTAAAGAGTGGATCAATATTCTAGATATGATGAGATTCATGAATTACAGACCAAGTTTGGGTGCACCAAGATTAGAGAATCATTGAACAAGAGTTGTTCACTCATTGGCTAACCCATCACCAATAATTATTAGGTGAGGTGATGAGTCAGTTGGTAAGACCGCACCACCCACTAGAAATTATTAATCATGGAGATTTTTGCATCTCTACAGAGGGAGTGTGGGGATCCAAAAAAATAGTGGGAGCTGATTTATTTAAAAATAAAATTTCTAAACAAATTGGTCAAGTTATAATTACAGTATCTAACTAGAATCTTTGACTCTCTATAGGAAAATATCTGCGTCCAATCCATTGGCACGTATCCTGGACACACACAGACTGATCGGATCCAATTATAAAGACTGGCTCAGTAACTATAAAATCATTTTGGATTCCGAGAAGTTAACCCATGTATTGGACCAGGACCCTCCTACCTTACCAGCTCGTCCATCCACTGAACAGAGAGTATCTCTGGAAAAATGGATAGACGAAGATAATAAGGCCAGATATTACAAATTGGGCTCAATGTCTGATGAGCTCCAGCGCCAACATGAAGATATCGGGACTGCTCGCTAAATGTTGACTCACCTACAGGAGATGTTTGGTGAACAGAGTCGCGCAGCCAAGTATCAAGTCACAAAATAACATTTTAAGGCTAAGATGCATGATGGGCAGTCAGTCCAAGATCACTATCTGATGATGATCAAGAACATGAAAGAGCTTGAGAAGCTTGGTGTAAAGTTAGACTTGGATCTGTAGAGCGATATTATTTTGCAATCCTTGACTGATGCATATGGGCAATTCATCATGAATTACCACATGCATAAACTTCAAAATTCCTTGGTCGAATTAATGAATATGCTGGTCACCGCTGAGCTTTCTATAAAAGATTCTAAAGGCTCAGTTCTTACTATGGAATGGACTTCTTCTAAAAGAAAGTCATATAGAAAGAAAAAAAAGTCTGTGAAAAAGCAGAAGATGGAAGGAGCAAAGAAGAAGAAGATAGAGCCGAAGATGAAAGCTACTGCCAAAGAAAAGTATTTCCATTGCAACAGCGACGGCCATTGGAAGCAGAACTGCCCTACTTACCTGATCACCCTGAAGAACAAGAAGGAAGATCCTTCTGGAGGTATGCTCGTTATTAAGTCTAATCTTACGATTTCTTCTGCATCTAATTGGGTGCTTGACTCTGATTCTAGTGCTCATCTATACACTTCCATGCAGGATCTTAAGGATAGCAGGACGGTGAGGGATGGAGACATGATCCTACGCATCGGTAATGGAGTAAGAGTTGCTGTAGTGGCGGTGGGAACATACCCTCTTCGATTACCGTCTGGTTTAGACTTAGTTTTGAATGACTGTTATTATGTGCCTGCAACCAGCAGGAATTTAATTTCTATTTCATGCTTAGCACTAGAAGGCTATGTGATTACCTTCTTTAAGGACCATTGTAACATTCTTTATGAAAGAAATAAAATTGCAAATGATTTTCTTATTAACGGTCTTTATCAGCTACATATTGATGTACCTGTTCTAACTATCGAGCAAAATGTGAATGCCAAACGACCTAGGGATAGTCCAAATGACAGATATCTATGGCACCTAAGATTAGGTCATATAGCAGAAGATAGGATTAACAAATTAGAGAAAAATGGGCTATCGAGTCCATTGACTTCCAAGTCATATCCAACTTGTGAATCTTGTCTTCAAGGCAAAATGACTAAACTCCCTTTTGTTGGACATGGGGAGAGGGCCACAGATCTCCTTGCTCTAGTACATACTGATGTGTGCGGCCCATTTGATGTGTCGACTAGAGGTAATTTTGTCTACTTCATTACCTTTACCAATGATCTGTCAAGGTATGGGTATGTGTATCTTATAAGACACAAGTCTGAAGCTTTTGAAAAGTTCAAAGAATTCAGACATGAAGTAGAAAAACAAACTAAAAAACCCATTAAGGTTCTTCAATCAGATCGAGGAGGTGAATACCTTAGCCGGGAATTCCTAGACTATCTCAAGGATAATGGCATAGTCTCTCAATGGACTCCACCAAGAACACCTCAACTCAATGGAGTTTTAGAACAGAAAAATCGGACTCTATTGGATATGGTCCGATCCGTGATGAGCTTCACTGACCTTCCTGATTTTCTTTGGGGACATTCATTGTTAACTTCAATCTATCTACTAAATAGGGTTTCCTCTAAGACCGTTCCTACCATACCGTATGAGATATGGCACGATAAGAAATCAAGTCTGAGCCATCTCAGAATTTGGGGTTATCCGGCTCATGTCAAAAGACAACAAGCGGACAAGTTAGAGTTTAGGTCCTTTAGAGCTCGATTCATAGGATATCCTAAAGAGTCATTAGGATGCTATTTCTACATTCTAGAAGACCACAATGTGATTGTGAGTTGACATGCCATCTTTCTTGAAAAATAGTTTATTCAAGATAGCAGCATTGAAAAGCAAATTAAGCTTGATGAGAAAGTCACACAAGTACAACGAGCTAAGGACCAATTGGAACCAAATCAGGTTGAGCCAATAAGAATACTACCTCCTCCACCTTATAGATCGAAAAGAGTTTTCTGTCTCCCTGAAAGATACTTAGGTATTATTTCAGAGAAAGTAGAGAAAAAGTTCCTCGTAGGTAATGGTGCTCATAGTGATGATCCCAAAACCTATAATGAGGTGATATTAGATATCGACTCTGAGAAATGGCTAGAGGCAATGCAATCAGAAATTGACTCGATGCACTCGAACCAAGTCTGGACCTTGGTAGATCCACCAGAAGATATAGTACCTATTGGGCGTAAATGAATGTTCAAGAGAAAGATTGATGCAGATGGGAATTTGGAGACATTCAAGGCTAGACTAGTGGCAAAAGGTTATAGTCAACGTGAAGGCATTGACTATCAGGATACCTTTTCCCCAGTGGCTATGCTAAAATCCATCCGCACATTGCTTGCCTTTGCAGCCTATTTCGATTATGAAATATAGCAAATGGACGTGAAAATGGCATTCTTAAATGGATATCTTAAGGAAGATATCTATATGGAACATCCGCTAGGTTTCACATCCAGTGATACTGACCACAAGGTTTGCAAACTGCAAAGATCCATATATGGACTTAAGCAAGCATCTCGGAGCTGGAACACTCATTTCAATGATGTGATCAAAATGTTTAGTTTCATCAAAAATGAAGAGGAACCGTGTGTCTTCAAAAGGATCAGTGGGAGTGCTGTTATCTTCCTCGTATTGTACGTGGATGACATCCTCCTTATTGGGAATGATATTTCCATGATGACAACAGTCAAATTATAGTTGTCCAAGAAATTCTCCATGAAAGACCTAGGTGAAGCATCCTTTATTTTAGAAATTAAGGTCTATAGGGATAAACCGAATAGGATGCTAGGACTTTCACAGAAGATGTACATAGAGGAAGTACTAAAAAGGTTTAGTATGAAAAACTCTAAGAAGGGATTAATACCCTTCAGACATGGTATTCATCTTTTCAAGAAGATGTGCCATAGCACACCTGAGCAAATAGAACGCATGAGCAAGATCCCTTATGCTTCTGTAATAGGGAACCTCATGTATGCCATGCTATGTGCACGACCTGATGTAGCCCATGCTCTGAGTGTCACAAGTAGATATCAGTCAAATATAGGTGAAGAACATTAGACTTCTGTGAAATGTATCCTTAAGTACTTGAGAAGAACTAAGGACATGATGTTAGACTTTGGTAATGGAGAACCCCAAGTCCAGGAATACACAGACTCAGATTTCATATCCGATATAGATGATCAAAAGTCGACATCTGGGAGTCTGTTTGTGTGTAATGGTGGTTTTGTCAGTTGGAAGAGTTTCAAGCAAACTGTGATAGCAGATTCCACCATGGAAGCAGAATATATCGTTGCATCAGAGGCTGTGAAGGAAGCATTCTGGTATAAAAAGTTTGCTGCAGAAATTGGAGTAATGTCATCAGATGCCATTTCTCTATACTGCGACAACAATGACACCATAGCCCTTGCTAAAGAGCTGAGGTCTCACCAAAAATCCAAACACATTAAGCGGCGATACCACCTCATCCGCGATTACCTCGAGAAGGGTTACGTCGAAATCAAGAGAGTTGACTCTGCAGACAATATGGCAGATCCGCTTACAAAGCCGTTGGACCAACAAAAGATTGAAGCCCACCTTGAGAAGATGGGACTTAGACTTGTAGCCCATTAGCTTTAGGATAAGTGGAAGATTGTAAGATATATGTCCCCTAGAAGCTAGAATTGGCTGACACTTATAATACACTTCTAGGGGCAAAATTATAATTTTGACCAATATCAATAAAATGGGTTATTTTCTATCACATATGTGTATTTAGTGTCTGTGATACATCCTTTGAGCTAATGGTAATGATAATTCATATTTTCAAGAGTTAAAAATTTAAGACATGAATAATCATTATTAACTCATAAAATGCTCCCGACCATAGGATCATCAGGAGGATGGAGATTGATTCGGAAGGTTCGTGTACAATCACTTCTTTTTAGTAGATGAGTCTTGAGTCTACGGTGTGAAGACACTGGAGCAAGAGTACAGGTACTCGTTAGAGAACGAGGGCACTGAGCGTGACCATCTCAAGTAGTCATTAGGGAGTCTACCTTCTCGTCAATGACTGACTCGATGCTGCAGTAGCGTGTCAGGTTCTTTGACCTGAGGTGCATCGGTAGTTCACCTTGAGGGTGTTATAGTTTGACTACACCATTACTCGGTCTCCTAGCCATTCGGAACCCTGAGGTGTATGTTGGCTATAGCATGTTCATTGTACAAACTGGATAGCATCAAGATGGAATCTATCTACCTCGGTGGTAGAGGAGCAGCCCTATGATTATCATGAGAATCAGTCCAGAAGTCCATGGCCATGGCAGAGTGAGAATAATAGAAAGAGTTTCTATTTAGGTTTTCACATTGGACTTGAATCGAATGATTACTGTAGATATATGTGCCTAGAAGCCAGAATTGGCTGACACTTGTAATACACTTCTAGGGCAAAATTATAATTTTGACTATATTAATGAATGGGTTATTTTCTATCACACATGTGTATTTAGTGTCTGTGATACATCCTTTGAGTTTTGGTAATGATAATTCATATTTTCAAGAGTTGAAAATTTAAGACATGAATAATCATTATTAACTCAAAACAGCTCCGACCATAGGATCATCACGAGGATGGTGATTGATCCGGAAAGGTTGGTTACGATGCTTCTCTTTAGTAGATGAGTCTTGAGTCTACGGTGTGGAGACATCCGCGAGCGAGAGTACAGATACTCGTTAAGAACGAGGGCACTGAGCGTGACCACCTCGAGTAGTCATTAGGGAGTCTACCTTCTCGTCAATGACTGATCCGATGCATGCAGTAGTGTGTCTGGTTCTTTGACCTGAGATGCATCGACAGTTCACCTTGAGGGTGTTATAGTTTGACTACACCATTACTCGGTCTCCTAGCCATATGGAACCCTGAGGTGTATGTTGGCTGTGACATGTTCATTGTAGGAACTGGATTGCATCAAGATGGGATCTATCTACCTCGGTGGTAGAGGAGTAGCCCTATGATGATCATGAGAATCAAGTCCAGAAATCCATGGCCATGTAGAGTGAAATAATAGAAAGAGTTTCTATTTATTTTCACTTGACTCGGAATCGAAAGATTACATCATATGACAGAGACTAGGTTGACGAGTTCACCTTAACCCTAATCTATCGGGCTCAAGATAGAAGAACTGAATCACACAGGTAGCTGCACCAAGAGGTTCGCATTCAGCTCTGATGGGTTGCCACCATATACTGCTATGTGTCACTGGTGGATTTTGGGAGCAATTAGAATGATTTAGATGATCGATCATTCTAGCTGTTCGAATCAGAAGAGTTCTGATCCATCGAAAGGAGTTTCGATTGATGTCTATGATAAAGATCATGACATATCCCATACCATACAGAACTGAACCTAACTAGGTCACACAAACAAGGGTTGAATCTGGTGATCATCAATTGAACTAATCTAGTTCAATTGATCTGAATGAGATTCAATAGGTTCAAGGAAATCGTGCTAGCACTCGATTGAACCTAACGTTCTTCTTTTTACTATCACAAATAAGTTGTCCTGACTGAGCCAAAGGAGTTTGTGCTCAATCAGAGGCCTTCATAATGGTCTGACTGGAGGTTGTCCAAGTCAGAATAGGGTTGTCTTATTTTGAAGAAACATTACCTGCCATTTTTTGGTCACCTGCCATTTCTTATTCTTTGACTTTGTCAAAAGTCTACCTTTGACTGGTCCAAAGTTGACCATTCACCCTTTGACTTTTGACACATGTCATGCACCTATTGGAGAGCTGGTGGGGGCTGATCCCCCTGCCAGAACCTGGCAAGGAGATGGGCACACGCCAAGGATGGCGTGAGCCCAAGTAGGAGGCGCCTAGGAGTCCTTGTTGGACAAGGACTCCACCTCCCTTTAGGATTCCAATCAGAGTTCTACTAAGAATCCAGTTTTGACTGGTCTTAGGTGCCCTCTAAGGAGGAATCCAGGGGTCTCTTTTTCAACCAATCAGATTAGATCTGATTTCACAAAGGTTGTGATTTGTGAGAGGAAGAGGAGTTGGATCACAAGAGGGTCTATAAATAAGAACCCTGCGCCCAACCCTAATCAAAAGTCTTATTGAATGAGATTTCCACACCCCAAGGCTGCCTCTCCCTCCTTCTCCATGCCATAGTCTCTTCTCCCCTTGCTCTCCACGTCCAAAAGGGTTTTGGATTTAGTTTGGTGTCGTTCAGATCAAGGAAAGGCGATCAAAAGCAAGAAGGCTGCGCTGCTGCAAAAGGACGACTGCAGATCTTCAAAAGAGTTTTGAGATCCTCCAGATCAGATCCAGATCTGATTTTTGGAGGTGTGATAGAGAAGAAGAGGTTCTCCAGATCCAACCTGAGTGGATACCGGTAGAGGCCAGGCGCTTGCGTGGCTAAGATCCAGAACCTTCCGCTGCAATCAGGATCATCTACAGGTAATAGGATTACCCAAATCAGGTAAATTAAATTTGATTTAATTTATCTTCTTTTATTTTATTTATTAAAATAATAAGAATCAAATCTGAAACATATCAAGATCTGATTAAGGTCAAGAGAAAATTTTTGAAATATATCTCTTGATCTAATCAGATCTGGACGAACCTGGACCGGGAAATCAGGATTTCCCTTCAACTGGTATCAGAGCCATGGTTCTAAAATTGTTTAGATCTGATTTTAATTTTATTTTAATTAAAATAACATGATTTCAGATATCACATGAGATGTGATCAGATCTAAAATCAGAAAAAATTAAAATTAAATGATTTGGATCTAAGAACATGAAGATATGCATGACTAGTTCTAGAATAGAATAGTTCTATAGAATAGTTTTGCATGTCTTTGATTTAATCTGATTAAATCATATTTTAGACTTCTTATTTACTATTTTATGATATTATAAGTGTTATAATAACATCTGATAAACACAAATAAAAATTATTTAATTTAAATTCATATGAGAGATATGTAGATGCATGACTAGACTAATTGTAGAATAGTTCTACATAATTGTCTAGATTAGAATTTATTTTGATTAGATCAATTTAAATCTAATTTTTTAGATTATTATGTGATAATTTAGATCTGAAAACATGCATGAATTGATACATGAGATGTATGCAAAATATGCCATGATTAGATCTACTTTATATATGAGATATATGATATAGATCTGATATTGTTTTGTAGTATTGAATGTTCCTGATTAAGGCATTCCTCTTGGCCGTCCGGTCATAAGAACGAAGAAGGGTTTAAAGGGCCCTCTCTTCCATTCGATGGGGTGTTTCTTATGACGTGTAGGGTGCTGCGTATTCGTCCTAATCAGAAACCCAAAACTTGCTTTCTGCAAAACCCTAGATCCTGAAATCCTAGGATTTATTGTGCATATTTTTTTTATGAACCCTACTTAATTAAGAATTAAGTTTATGGAATATTAATTAGGTCTAAAATTGAGAATTTCAGATCTAAGACATATTCATAATACTGGGTTCGGGCTTGGGTAGCTCAATTAGGTCTAAGCGGTTGATCAAACCGAATCAAGAGTTGGTTAGATGAGATCAACAATGCTTAAATTGACCAGCCTAATAGGATTAAGTCTGGGTCAAGATCGAGTCACGATCAAGCAAGACCTAATTAGGCTCAGAGGTTAGAGTCTGGATTGTAGGCTAACCCAATTGGTTCTGACTCAACAATTTGGTGTCTAAGGTAAGTTTGGCACAGACGACCGACTGATTTTTAATTGGAAGCTACTCGACCTGAATGCGTTCTTGTGCGAGTTAACGGCATATTCCTTCCACCGGTCTCACTTACCTGGCCATATCTGTTGACACAGTTCTGATCTGAGGTGGTCAATAATCCGAGCTGACCCATGCCACTAGGTTAGTCATAATTGTTATGACTAAGCCAAGTCTAGTTTAATGAGACCTGAATCAATTCTCCCTAAGAAAAGATTAAATCCGAGGTCTTCCACCATTGTAGACGTGCGGGCCCTTCCCGGGGTTGATTGTTCTCGGCTGGATACAGTGGCTCAGTTGCACCGGAAAGACGCAACCATGTCTATTAGGCATTGGATGCTATGGGCTGGAGGATGAGTTGGGCTCAATATTTCGGATACGGTGAGAGACCCAATTAAGAACCCAGTCTATGCAAATGGTGGGTCTGACTTAACTAAGGAGTGGATCAATATTCCGGATACGGTGAGATTCATGAATTAGAGACCAAGTTTGGTGCACCATGGTTAGAGAACATTGAACAAGAGTTGTTCACTCATTGGCTAACCCATCACTAATAACTGTTAGGTGAGGTGATGAGTCAGTTTGGTTAGACCGCACCACCCACTAGAAATCATCAAATCTCGGAGATTTTCGCATCTCTACAGAGGGAGTGTAGGGATCTGAGAAAATAGTGGGAGCTAATTTGTTTAAAAATAAAATCCCTAAACAAATTGGTCAAGTCAAAATTACAGTATCTAACTAGAATCTTTGACTCTCTACAGGAAAATGTCTGCGTCCAACACCCACTGGACGTATCCTAGACACACATAGACTGACTGGACCCAATTATAAAGATTGGCTCAGGAACTACAAAATTGTTTTGGGTTCAGAGAAGTTAACACATGTTTTGGGACCAGGACCCTCCCACCTTACCAGCTCGTCCATCCACTGAACAGAGAGCGTCTCTGGAAAAATGGATTGACGAGACAATAAGGCCAGATACTACATGTTGGGCTCGATGTCTTGATGAGCTCCAGCGCCAATATGAAGATATCGGGACTGCTCGCCAAATGTTGGCTCACCTACAGGAGATGTTGGTGAACAGAGTCGCGCAGCCAAATATCAAGTCACGAAACGACTTTTTAAAGGCTTAAGATGCGTGATGGGCAGTCAGTCCAGATCACTGTTAACAATGATCAAGGACATGGAAGAGCTTGAGAAGCTCGGTGTGAAGTTGGACTTGGACTTGCAGAATGATATTATCTGCAATCCTTGACTGATGCATATGGCAATTCATCATTGGGATTACCACATGCATAAAACTTCAAAATTCCTTGGCGAGTTGATGAATATGCTGGTTACCGCTGAGCTTTCTATGAAAGGTTCTAAAGGCTCAGTTCTTTCTATGAAACGGACTTCTTCCAAAAGAAAGTCTTATGGAAAAAAGGAAGTCTGTGAAAAAAGCAAAAGGTAGAAGGATTCAAAGAGAAGAAGGCAGAACCGAAGAAAAAAGGTCGATGGCAAAGAAAGTGTTTCCATTGCAACAGCGACGGCCATTGGAAGCAGAACTGCCCTACTTACCTGGCCACCCTAAAGACAAGAAGGAAGGTTCCTTCTGGAGGTATGCTCGTTATTGAGTCTTAACCTTACGTTTTCTCTGCATCCAGTTGGGTGCTTGACACTGGTTCTAGTGCTCATCTGTTGCACTTCTATGCGGGTTCTTGAGGATAGCAGGAGGCTGAGGGATGGAGACATGATCCTACGCGTCGGTAATGGAGCAAGAGTTGCTGCAGTAGCCGTGGGAACATACCCTCTGCGATTACCATCTGGTTTAGACTTAGTTTTAAAAGACTGTTATTATGTGCCTGCAGCTAGCAGGAATTTGATTTCTGTTTCATGCTTAGCACAAGAAGGTTATGTGATCACCTTCTTTAAGGACCATTGTAACATTCTTTATGAAAGAAATAAAATTGCAAATGGTTTCCTTGTTAATGGTCTTTATCAGTTGCATATTGATGTACCTGTTTTAACTATCGAGCAAAACGTGAATGCCAAACGACCTAGGGATAGTCCAAACGACAGATATCTATGGCACCTTGAGATTAGGTCATATAGCAGAAGATAGGATTAACAAATTGGAGAAAAATGGGCTATTGAGTCCATTGACTTTTGAGTCATATCCAACTTGTGAATCTTGTCTTCAAGGCAAAATGACTAAACTCCCTTTTGTTGGACATGGGGAGAGGGCCACAGATCTCCTTGCCCTAGTACATACTGATGTGTGCGGCCCATTCGATGTGCCGGCTAGAGGCAATTTTGTCTACTTCATTACCTTTACCGATGATCTGTCTAGGTATGGGTATGTGTATCTTATGAGACATAAGTCTGAAGCCTTTGAAAAGTTCAAAGAATTCAGACATGAAGTAGAAAAACAAACTGGAAAACCCATTAAGGTTCTTCGATCAGATCGAGGAGGTGAATACCTTAGCCGGGAATTCCTAGACTATCTTAAGGAAAATGGCATAGTCTCTCAATGGACTCCACCAGGAACACCTCAACTCAACGGGGTTTCAGAACGGAGAAATCGGACTCTATTGGATATGGTTCGATCCATGATGAGCTTCACAGACCTCCCAAATTTTCTTTGGGGACATTCATTATTAACTTCAATCTATTTACTGAATAGGGTTCCCTCTAAAACCGTTCCTACCACACCGTATGAGATATGGCACGGTAAGAAACCAAGTCTGAGTCATCTCAGAATTTGGGGTTGTCCGGCTTATGTCAAAAGACAACAAGCGGACAAGTTAGAGTTTAGGTCCTTTAGAGCTCGATTCATAGGATATCCTAAAGAGTCATTAGGATACTATTTCTACATTCCAGAAGACCACAATGTGATTGTGAGTCGACATGCCATATTTCTTGAAAAATAGTTTATTCAAGATAGTGGCATTGGAAAGCAGATTAAGCTTGATGAGAAAGTCTCACAAGCAGAACGAGCTAAGGACCAAGTGGAACCAAATCAGGTTGAGCCAATAAGAACACTACCTCCTCCACCTCGTAGATCGGAAAGAGTTTCCCGTCCCCCTGAAAGATACTTAGGTATTATTTCAGAGGACGTAGAGGAAATGTTCCTCATAGGTAATGGTGCTCATGGTGATGATCCCAAAACCTACAACGAGGCGATATCAGATATCGACTCCGAGAAATGGCTTGAGGCAATGAAGTCAGAAATTGACTCGATGCACTCAAACCAAGTCTGGACCTTGGTAGATCCACCAGAAGGTATAGTACCTATTGGGTGTAAATGGATCTTCAAGAGAAAGATTGGTGCAGATGGGAATGTGGAGACATTCAAGGCTAGACTGGTGGCAAAAGGTTATAGTCAACGTGAAGGCATTGACTATCAGGATACCTTTTCCCCGGTAGCTATGCTAAAATCCATCCGCACATTGCTTGCTGTTGCAGCCTATTTCGATTATGAAATATGGCAAATGGACGTGAAAACGGCATTCCTAAATGGATATCTTGAGGAAGATATCTATATGGAACAGCCGCTAGGTTTCACATCCAGTGATACTGATCACAAGGTTTGCAAGCTGCAAAGGTCCATATATGGACTTAAGCAAGCATCTCGGAGCTGGAACACTCGTTTCAATGATGTGATCAAAAAGTTTGGTTTCATCAAAAATGAAGAGGAACCATGTGTTTTCAAAAGGGTCAGTGGGAGCGCTGTTGTCTTCCTCGTATTGTACGTGGATGACATCCTCCTTATTGGGAATGATATTCCCATGTTGACATCAGTCAAGATGTGGTTGTCCAAGGAATTCTCCATGAAAGACCTAGGTGAAGCATCCTTTATTCTAGGAATTAAGGTCTATAGGGATAGACCGAATAGGATGCTAGGACTTTCACAGAAGATGTACATAGAGGAAGTACTAAAGAGGTTTAGTATGGAAAACTCTAAGAGGGGATTAATACCCTTCAGACATGGTATTCATCTTTCCAAGAAGATGTGCCCCAGCACACCTGAGGAAATAGAACGCATGAGCAAGATCCCTTATGCTTCTGCAATAGGGAGCCTCATGTATGCCATGCTATGTACACGACCTGATATAGCCCATGCTGTGAGTGTCACAAGCAGATATCAGTCAAATCCAGGTGAAGAACACTGGACTTCTGTGAAATGTATCCTTAAGTACTTGAGAAGAACTAAGGATATGATGTTGGTCTTTGGTAATGGAGAACTCCAAGTCCAGGGATACACAGACTCGGACTTCATGTCCGATATAGATGATCGAAAGTCGACATCTGGCAGACTGTTTGTGCTGGAAGAGTTCCAAGCAAACGGTGATACCATCTCATCCGCGATTACCTTGAGAAAGGTTACGTTGAGGTCAAGAGAGTCAACTCCACAGATAATGTGGCAGACCCACTTACAAAGCCGTTGGGCCAGCAGAAGATCGAAGCCCACCTTGAGAAGATGGGACTTAGACTTGTAGCCAATTGGCTTTAGGACAGTGGGAGATTGTTAGATATATGTGCCCTAGAAGCCAGAATTGGCTGACACTTGTAATACACTTCTAGGGGCAAAATTATAATTTTGACTATAATTAATAAAATGGGTTATTTTCTATCACACATGTGTATTTAGTGTCTGTGATACATCCTTTGAGTTAATGGTAATGATAATTCATATTTTCAAGAGTTGAAAATTTAAGACATGAATAATCATTATTAACTCATAAACAGCTCCCGACCATAGGATCATCACGAGGATGGTGATTGATCCGGAAGGTTGGTGTACGATCGCTTCTCTTTAGTAGATGAGTCTTGAGTCTACGGTGTGGAGACACCGGAGCGAGAGTACAGGTACTCGTTAGAGAACGAGGGCACTGAGCGTGACCACCTCGAGTAGTCATTAGGGAAGTCTACCTTCTCGTCAATGACTGACTCGATGCTGCAGTAGTGTGTCTGGTTCTTTGACCTGAGATGCATCGGCAGTTCACCTTGAGGGTGTTATAGTTTGACTACACCATTACTCGGTCTCCTAGCCATATGGAACCCTGAGGTGTATGTTGGCTATAGAGCATGTTCATTGTAGGAACTGGATTGCATCAAGATGGGATCTATCTACCTCGGTGGTAGAGGAGCAGCCCTATGATGAATCATGAGAATCAAGTCCTGAAGCCCATGGCCATGGCAGAGTGAAATAATAGAAAGAGTTTCTATTTAGATTTTCACATTGGACTCGAATCGAATGATTACATCATATGACAGAGACTAGGGTTTGACGAGTTCACCTTAACCCTAATCTGATCGGGGCTCAAGATAGAAGAACTTAATCACACAGGTAGCTGCACCAAGAGGTTCGCATTCAGCTCTGATGGGTTGCCACCATATACTGCTAGGTGTCACTGGTGGATTTTGGGAGCAATTAGAATGATTTAGATGATCGATCATTCTAGCTGTTCGAATCAGAAGAGTTCTGATCCATCGAAAGGAGTTTCGATGATGTCTATGATAGAGATCATGACATATCCCATTACCATACAGAACTGAACCTAACTGGGTCACACAAACAAGGGTTTGAATCTGGTGATCATCAATTGAACTGATCTAGTTCAATTGATCTGAATGAGATTCAATTAGGTTCAAGGAAATCGTGCTAGCACTCGATTGAACCTAACGTTCTTCTTTTACTATCATAAATAAGTTGTCCTGACTGAGCCAAAGGAGTTTGTGCTCAATCAGAGGCCTTCATATGGTCTGACTGGAGGTTGTCCAAGTCAGAATAGGTTGTCTTATTTGTAAGACATTACCTGCCATTTTTGGTCACCTGCCATTTCTTGTTCTTTGACTTTGGTCAAAAGTCTACCTTTGACTGGTCAAACGTTGACCATTGACCCTTTGACTTTTGACCACATGTCATGCACCTATTGGAGAGCTGGTGGGGGCCTGTCCCCCTGCCAGAACCTGGCAAGGAGAAGGGCGCACGCCAAGGGTGGCGTGAGCCCAAGTAGGAGGCGCCTAGGAGTCCTTGTTGGACAAGGACTCCACCTCCCTTTTGGATTCCAATCAGAGTTCTACTAAGAATCCAGTTTGACTGGTCTTAGGCGCCCTCTAAGGAGGAATCCAGGGGTCTCTATTCCAACCAATCAGATTTAGATCTGATTTCACAAAGGGTTGTGATTGGTTGAGGAGGAAGAGGAGTTGGATCACGCTTAGTCTATAAATAAGACCCTGCGCCCAACTCAGATTCTAATGCAATTCAATTGAGAAATTTCCCCACGCCCCAAGGCTGCCTCTCCCCTCCTTCCTCCATGCCATAGTCTCTTCTCCTCCTTGCTCTCTCCACGTCCAAAAGAGTTTTGGACTTTAGGTTGGTGCGATTCAGATCAAGGAAAGGCGATCAAAAGCAAGAAGGCTGCGCTGCTGCAAAAGGACGACTGCAGATCTTCAAAAGAGTTTTGAAGATCCTCCAGATCAGATCCAGATCTGATTTTTGGAGGTGTGATAGAGAAGAAGAGGATCTCCAGATCCAACCCGAGTGGATACCGGTAGAGGCCAGGCGCTTGCGTGGCTAGATCCAGAACCTTCCGCTGCAATCAGGATCATCTACAGGGTAATAGGATTACCCAAATCAGGTAAATTAAATTTGATTTAATTTATCTTATTTTATTTTATTTATTAAAATAATAAGAATCAGATCTGAAACATATCAAGATCTGATTGAGGATCAAGAGAAAAATTTTTGAAATATATCTCTTGATCTGATCAGATCTGGACGAACCTGGACCGGGAAATCAGGATTTCCCTTCAGTCTGAACTTTTGAATAATCCTGAAATCCGATCATTCTAGCTGTTCGAATCAGAAGAGTTCTGATCCATCGAAAGAAGTTTTGATGATGTCGATGATAAAGACCATGACATATCCCATTACCATATAGAACTGAATCTAACTGGGTCACACAAACAAGGGTTTGAATCTAGTGATCATCAATTGAACTAATCCAGTTCAATTGATCTGAATGAGATTCAATTAGGTTCAAGAAAATCATGCTAGCACTCGATTGAACCTAACCTTCTTCTTTTACTATCATAAATAGTTGTCCTGACTGAGCCAAAGGAGTTTGTGCTCATTTAGAGGCCTTCACTTGGTCTGACTGGAGCCTGTCCAGGTTAGAAAAGGGTTGTCTTATTTTGTAAGACAATACCTGCCATTTTTTGTCCCCTCCCATTTCTCATCCTTTGACTTTGGTCAAAAGTTGACCTTTGACTGGTCAAACATTGACCATTGACACTTTAACTTCTGTCCATGTGTCATGCACCTATTAGAGAGCTAGTGGAAACTTGTCCCCTTGCTAGAACCTAGCAAGGAGGAGGGTGCACACCACCCTTACGTGCGCCCAAGCTGGAGGCACCCAGGAGTCCCTGTTGGATAGGGACTCCATCTCCTTTTTGGATTTCGATTAGAGTTCTCCTAAGAACCAACTTTGACTGGTCTTAGGAACCATCTAAGGAGGAATCCAAGGGACTCTATTCCCACCAATCAGATTTAGATCTGATTTCACAAAGGGTTGTGATTGGTTGGGAAGAAGAGGAGTTGGATTACAAATAGTCTATAAATAAGACCCTACGCCCAACTCAAATTATGATTGGAAAGGAATTCAATTTCCATGCCCCAAGGCCTCCTCTCCCCTCTTCCTCCATGCCAAACCCACCTTCTCCCTCTCCTCTCCATGTCTAAAGTGGTTTGGACCTTGGTTGGTGCAATCCAGATGAGAGAAAGGTGATTGAAAGCTATAAGGCTGTGCTGCTGCAAAGGACAACTGCTGATCTTCGAAAGGAGTTTTGAAGATCCTCCAGATTAGATCTATATCTGATTTTTGGAGATGTGATAGAGAAGAAGAGGATCTCCAGATCCAGCCTGAGTGGATACTGGTAGAGATCAGGCACTTGCGTGGCTAGATCCAGAACCTTCCGCTGCTTACAAGATTATCAACGGGTAATAAGATTACCCACTTCGAGGTAAATTAAATTTGATTTAATTTATCTGAATTTATTTTAGTTACTAAATAATAAGAATCGGGTCTGAAACATCTCAGATCTGATATGGATCAAAGAAAAAAAATTTTGAAATATATCTCTTGATCTGATCAGATCTGAACGAACCTGGTCTGGGAAATCAGGATTTCCCTTCACTATCTCCTTATTCTTCAGGGTGGCTAGATATGTAGAGTTGTTCCACTTCTAGTGGCTATCAGTATTATAATAAAAATATTTTTCTTTGTCAGCAGCCTTCTTCTTCAGCTCTGCCTTCTTTTTCTTTCCACCTTCCACCTTTTTTCTTTTCACAGACTTCTTCTTCTTTTCAAAAGGATTTTTCTTGGATGAAATCCATTCCATAGTAAGTACTGAGCCTTTAGAATCTTTCATAGAAAGCTCAGCAGTAACCAGCATATTCATAAGCTCAGTCAGAGTGTTCTGAAGTTTATGCATATGGTAGTTCATGATGAACTGCCCATACGCATCAGTCAAGAATTTTAGAATTATATCATTCTGCAGATCCTGGTCTAACTTCACTCCAAGCTTTTCAAACTCTTCCAAGTCCTTGATCATCATCAGACAATGATCATGGACTGACTGCCTATCAGGCATTTTAGCCTTAAATAGTCGTTTAGTGATCTGATATTCGGCTACAAAACTCTATTCACCAAACAACTCTTGCAGGTGAGCCAATATTTGGTGGGCAGTCCTGATATCTTCATGTTGGCACTGAAGCTCATCAGACATTGAGCCCAACATATAGTATCTGACCTTATTATCTTCATCCATCCATTTGTTAAGAGATGCTCTATGTTCAGTGGATGAACGAGCTAGTAAGATAGGGTGATCCTGATCCAATACATGAGTCAACTTCTCAAAATTAAAAATAATTTTAAAATTTTGGAGCCAATCCTTGTATTTGGGTCTAGTCAGTCTATGGGTGTCCAGGATACGGGCTAGTAGGTTGGACGCAGACATTTTTCTTTTTTCTATAGAGAGTCAAAGTTTCTAGTTAGATTTTATAATTAAGACTTGATCAATTTATTTAAGAATTTAATTTTTAAATAAATTAGCTTCCACTATTTTCTCAAATTCCTACACTCTCTCTATAGAGATGTGAAAATCTCCATGACTACTGATTTCTAGTGGGTGGTGCAGTCCCACCAACTAACTCATCACCTCACCTAATAGTTATTGGTGATGGGTTAGTCAATGAGTGAACAACTATTATCCAATGATTCTCTAATCATGAAGCACCCAGACTTGGTCTCTAATTCATGAATCTCATCATGTTCGGAATATTGATCCACTCCTTAGTTAAGTCAGACCCACCATTTGCATAGATTGAATTTCTAATTGGATCTCTCACCATATCTAGAATATTGAGTCCAATCCAGCCTCCAGCTCATAGCACAAATGTCTAATAGACATGGTTGCATCTTTTTGATGCAACTGAACTACTGTGACCAGTCGAGAACAATCAACTCTGAGAAGGGCCCGCACATCTACAATGGTGGAAGACCTTAGACTTAATCCTCTCTTAGAAAGATTTGATTTAGATCTCTTTAAACTTGACTTGACATATTCATAACTATTATGACTAACCTAGTGGCATGGGTTAGCTCGGATTGTTAGCCACCTTAGATCAAGATTAGGCCGACAAATATGGTTAGGTAAGTGAGATTGGTGGAAGGGATATGCCATTAACTCGATAAGAACATATTCAAGTCGAGTAGCTCTAAATTAAAAACTAGTCGATCGTATCTACCAAACTTATCTTAGACACCAAATTGTTGAACCAAAACTAATTGGGTTAGCCTACAATCCAGACTCTAACCATTGAGCCTAATTAGATCTTAACTTGATCGATCACTCATGTAACTCGACTTTGATCGAAACTTAATCCTATTAGGCTGGTCAATTCAAGTACTCTTGATCCCACCTTACCAACTCATGATTCGGTTTGATCAACTGCTAGACCTAATTGAGCTATCCAAGCCCGAACCCAATTTTATGAATATATCTTAGATCTAAAAATTCTTAATTTTAGATTTAATATATTTCATAATCTTAATTTTTAATTAAGTTTAGGGTTCATAAACAAAATATGTATATAAAATTCTAGGATTTCAGGATCCAGGATTTTACAGAAAATAAGTTTTTGATTTCTGATTAAGGACGAATACGCAGCACCCCTACACACTATAAGAACACCCCATCGAATGGAAGGAGAGGATCTTTAAACCCTACTTTGTTCTTATGATCGAACGGCCAAGAAAAACGTCTTAATCAGAAATATGATAAATCTACAAAACTAATTAGATCTACATCATATATCACATATATAAAAATTGATCTAACTAAAAGATATATTTTGCATACATCTCATGCATCATATCATGCATATTTTTAGATCTAAATTATCTCATAAATATCTAAAAAATAAAATTTAAATTTAATCATATCAAATTAAAATTTATTCTAGATAATTTTGTAGAACTATTCTACAACTAGTCTAAACATTCATCTATCATATCTCATATGAATAAATTAAATAAATTTATTTTCTATTTTCTAGATCTAATCATAATATTTATAATATCAAAAAATAGTAAATAAATAAATTTAAAAATTATAATTAATTAAATTAAAATTATGATCTTGCTAGACTACACATACAATAATTATATTTCTAGTCTAGTCATGCATCGCATACATCTTAGATCTAGATTATTTAATTTTTAATTTTTTTAATTTTAGATCTAATCACATCTAATGTGACATCTAAAATTATTTAATTATTAAATTAAAAATAAATTAAAATTAGATCTAATGAATTATGAAATCTGGCTCTGATACCAGTTGAAGAGAAAAATATATTTTTTGGATCAGGTTTGTTCAGATCTGATTGGATCAGCAGGAATATTTTAAAAAACTTTTCTCTAAGATTCTAATTAGATCTAAGACTTATCAGATCTGATCTTATTAAGCTAATAATAAAAATAAAAATAAAAATTAAATCTAATTTAATTATACCTTTATTTTGGATAATCCAATTATCCTGTAATGATGTCGATGTTTGCCTAAGGTTCTGGATGTAGCCATGCAAGTGCCTGGCCTCTATCGGTATCCACTAAGACAAGATTAGAAAATCTTCTCCTTCATAATTAATCTTTCAAAAATTAGATCTAGATCAGATCTTGAAGGTCTTCAAAACTGCTTTTGAAGAACAGTCGTTGTCTCTTGCAGCAGCGCTGCCTTCTTCCTTTTCTGATGCCTTTCACTTTCCTAGATCGCACCTTGTTCATGCCCAAAAGCCCTTGGGTATGGAGAAGAGAGAGAGGACTAGAGGGTGGTGTGGAGAAGGAGGGAGAGAGGCTATGTGCCATGCGCTAAAGATAGAAGCATTAAATTCTAGGCGTAGATAGGATTTATATAGACCCTGCTACGCCATGCAATGCCACATCATCCTGGCCAATCATGGTCCTTTGTACAATCAGATCTAAATTTGATTGGTGTGATAATATCATCTGATCCAATCAGATGAGAGACCCTCAAAACCCTCTTAAGGTGGTGCCAAGATTGGGTCAAACAAGACTTCTTGGCACCACATAATTTAATACCCTGAAGCAACCTAGATTCCATCTGCATGGGACTCCATCTTTTATCCTCATGGAACGCACGCCTCCCTAGGCATGCACCCCCTTTCTATCTACTTTTTAGCAGGGGATAAGTCCCCAGGTACTTTCCTATGGGTGCATGACACATGGGCAGATGTCTAAGTATCTAGGGTCAATATTTGACCAATGTCCAAAAATAGGAATTAGCAGGTGACCAAAAATGGCAGGTGTTGTTTTAAATTTATCTCATAAATTAAGACAACCCTTTTCTAATCTGGACAAACTCCAGTCAGACCAAGTAAAGGTTCCTAAGTGATCCCAAACACATTTGGCTCAGTCGAGATAAGCTTTAATAATTGTTAAAGGAGAACATTAGGCTCAATCTTGTGCTAGCACAATTTTCTTGAACCTAATTGAATCTTATTCAAATCAATTGAACTAGGTTAGTCCAATTGATGACATCCAGATCTAAACCCTTGTTTGTGTGACTCAGTTAGATTCAGTTTTGTATGGTAATGGGATATGTCACGATCTCTATCATTGACATCATCAAAATATCTTCAATGGATCAAAATTTTTTTGATTCAGACAACTAGTATGATCGATCATCCAAATCATTCTAATTGCTTCTAAAATCTGCCAGTGACACCTAGTAGCATATGGTGGCAATCCATCAGAACTAAAAGTGAACCTCTCGGTGCAATTACCTATGTGATTAAGTTCCTCTATCTTGAGCCTTGACCGGATTAGGGTTAAGATGATCTCGTCAAATCCTAATTTTCATCATATGAATTAATCATTCGACTCAAGTTTGATATGAAAATCCTAATAGAAACTCTTTCTATTATTTCACCCTGCCATAGCCATGGGCTTATGGACTTGATTCTCATAATCATCATAGGACTGCTCCTTATCTATCGAGGTAGATAGATCCCCTATTGGTGCAATCCAATTTCTACAATGAAGATGCTATAGCCAACATACACCTCAGGATTCCGAATGGCTAGGAGATCGAGTTATGGTGTAGTCAAACTATAACACCCTCAAGGTGAACTGTCGATGCACCTCAGGTCAAAGAACTAGACACACCACTGCAGCTTCGAGCTAGTCATCGATGAAAAAGTAGACTTCCTTGTGACTGCTCGAGGTAGTCATGCTTAGTGCCCTCATTCTCTAACGAGTACCTATACTCTTGCTCCGATATCGCTACACTGTAGATTCAAGACTCATCTATCCAAAAAAAGCGATCGTACACCAACCTTCTGGATCAATCACCATCCTTATGATGATCCTATGGTCGAAAATATTTTATGAGTTAATAATGAAAATTCATGTCTTAAATTTTCAACTCTTGAAAATATGAACTATCATTACCATTAACTCAAGGGATGTATCACACACACTTTCAAATACACACTATGATAGAAAATAATCTATTTTATTATTTATAGTTAAAATTATGATTTTGTCCTTAGAAGTATGTTATAAGTGTCAGCCAATCTGACTTCTAGGGCATATATATCTAACACTGAAAGCATATCTCTGTTCTTCCAAGTAACCCAAGGATATCAGGTTCTTCTTCAGTTCTAGTACATGCTTCATATTATTGAGTATTCGTATGACACCATCATACATCCTCACTCTGATTGTACCAACACCAACAAGTTTACATCAACGATCATCTCCAAGACTTACACTCCCTCCATTGGATCTTTCATGAGATGAGAACCACTCCCGATGTGCAGTATAATGGTGGGAACATGCTAAATCCAGTGTCCAGTGGTTGTCCAACTCTACTACTTTATTTGATACTATCAGTATATCTTCTCCACTATCTTCAAATGATAGAGCACCACTCCCGCTGGTCGATCCATCCTTAGAAGTGTCCTTCCCCTTTTTATTCTTCAAAAGTAGATAATTTCTTCTAATATGACCAGGTTGATGACACTTGCAGCATTTCCAGGCCTTCTGATTTTTTCGAGTCTTTGATCTACCCTTAGATTTATCTCGAGTCCTCTCCTTAGGCCTTCATTGCCTCTCATTCATAGAAAGCACCTCTGAATTAGAATTTTCTCTAACTTGCCTCTCTCGCTACTCGTTAGACCTAAGAACTCCAACCACTTTCTCGAAGTTTAATATCTCTTTTCCATATACCAGAGTAGTAATAAGACCATCATATGCTGCTGGTAGCGAACACAATAATAGGAAAGCTCTATCCTCCTCATCAATCTTCACATCAAGGCTTATAACATCCGAGCAAATTTGATTGAACTTCTAGATGTGAGAAACTAGGTCTCTTCCTTTGAGCATCCGCAAACTATACAACTACTTCTTCAACCATAGCTTGTTTGTCTTGTTCTTATCCATATACATGTTCTCCAATTTCTGCCAAAGCCCCTTCGATGTGGTTTTCATGTTAATCTCTGGTAGAACTTCATCAGCAAGGTACATACGAATCATATTGAAGGCTATCTCTTCAAGTTCCTTCCACTCTTCAATAGAAATCTTTTTTGGTCTTTCACGAGTCAAAATCTTGTAAATTTTATTCTACACCAGCAGATCCTTCATCCTTTGCTGCCAAAGGCTGAAGTTATCCTTGCCATCAAACATTCCAAAGTCCGTCTTCATGGTACTCGATGCCATCCCAACCAGATTTCAATAACCAAACATAAAAGAGAATAAACTATGTTCAAAGGGATCTGTTCAGCACCTTACCATAACCCCAGGCGAAGCTTTAGCCTTTTCTCCACTAGATCTAACACCAAGGCTCTGATACTAATTGTTGTAACCAGATGGTCGCTCTGATATCAATCTATTGGGAACAATCCTTACTACTCAATGATTACGAAAATAGCAACAAAAATTTGAGAAAAGAGATGGCCGTTCTATTGAAACTCTAGCAAACCCTAGGCATGGAGAGAGGAGAAAGAACAAGAGAGGAAGAGAGATTTTTAGGAAGAAAAGGCTTGTATTGATTTCGTGCTTAGTTTACAAAACTTAGTACAGAGTATATATACCTAGTCAAATAAGACCCAACCTAAAATACTCTCCTAGCTAATCTAATGTGATGCACTTTCCTAGCCCATGTACACCCATATCTTTCATGCACACACCCATGGGATAAATTCCAGTCCAATCAATAGATTAGCCCCTTTAGGACCTTACAAACCAAGGCCCTAAGTTTCTAAGATTAAACCCAATCCCAGACCAGAACAAAAACTAAGTTATGTTCTATTCACTCCTCAAGCTGGCTCGATGATGATACCTCCTGCGAGAGCCCGAATCATCACTCTCTATTCTGTTGCTCAAGTCGGCTTGGCTTCTACTTGAGCTAGCTCTGATAGTAACCGAGCCAGCTCTTCCAACATATCAATATGATACACTTTCTAGACTTTTGCTCAAGCCGGCTCTCTTAGTGTTCGAGCCGGCTCGGCTTCTACTCGGGCTAGCTTTTCTACAGCTTGGACTGGCTCTTCTGACAGGATCCAACCAGCTCTTCTAAAGCGTTCGTCGAAGCTTTTTGATGGTTGATTCTATTTGCTCCTTACTCTCTTTCCACCTACTTTCAAGGCTTGAGAGCACCATACCTGAGCTCACAGAGGCACGGCAATTTTCAATACCTCCCAATCTAAGGTGAGTGTCAAACAAAACATCCTTCTCGAGCTCCAGGCATCATTTCGAAGGGTGGAGGGAGAAACCCTCCATCAAGCAGTAGTATCATAGTGATGGCATCTTCAAATAAAGTAAAGGCCGATGAGATCCCCTTTTGTACATAGTTGGTAGCCCTAACTTTTATTATATAGGGCCTAAGCATGGTGCGGGGCGCGTGAGGATCTATGCTAATATTATACCAACTTTATTTATTTTTTCTCTATTGTATCATGTTGGCTGCACACGTAAGAATCAAACTCATCCTGTGTTAAAATTATGACATTGATGTATAAAAAACTTACCCCAGCAAAGAATAATGACATCCTATAGTGAAAATTATGACATGATGGTGCAGAAAACATCTTTGAATATTGTACTTGTAGAAATATAACATTATAGGTTTACATTATGACATTCTATCATGGGTAACTTCCTCAAATGCAGAACTATGACATAGAGGATAAAACTCATAAAGTTAAAGTTTAAATTACTGATTTCTATCATAGAAAACATCCCAAAACAAAGAGCTATGACATACTATATCAAAATTATGACCTCATTGGACATATAGTATATTTCAACTTAAATATGATATTTCATTCAGGTAGATGGTTTGAAAAACCAACTATTACAATATACATCACATAAACAATTTTAACATCAACAGGATTACAATGAGTAGGCAGACCATTCCAACCAAAATAATGATAGAAACATTAGCATGTAAACCATCCATTCTAACGCGAATGCTGCCAGCCATCGAGCCACTGAGCCATAGTCCCATCTTCTCCGACACTTTCACTAGCAACAAGCATTTTCTTTGATTTATAGAGAGCCAGGAATGAGGGGTACCGATCCACCACTTATATTAAAATGCCATATGTTGCCACCTTATCAGCTTGGAAGATTGCACCTCCAGAGTGAATGCAGGTTCTCTAAGTGCCACTTCCCACAATATCAAAATATCGGGACTATCTAAAAAGAAAATATCTTTGGAGAAATGACATAAAAAGATGTCAAAAATTTTAAGCATAGAATCACATAAATATGACGGTCAAAATCACCAAAAGCATAAGTACGACATCCTGACATAGAATACGTCAACTAACGTAGAATTATGACATCCTTTATCAAAATTATGATATTAATGGCCAAAATTATGATATCCTAGTACCACGAACATAGAATTATGATATCTAGCATCAACATTATGATATTAAGGATCAAAATTATAATATCCTTGAATAGAAAGATCATCGAAGGTGAAATTATAATATCCTATATCAAAATTATAATATTAAGGATCTAAATTATGACACCTTCTAACCCCAAAATATAGAATTATGACATCTATGTCAAAATTATGATATTCTAGTTTAAAATTATGACATTCCGACATAGGAAATGATCAAGAATGAAGAATAATAATATTTGTTGTCAGAATTATGACATTAAGGATCAAAATTATGACATCCTTGCATAGAAATATCTCTAAATATAGAATTATGACATTTTGTATCAAAATTATAGCATTAAGGGTCAGAATTATGATATTAAGGCTCAAGATTATGACATCCTCATATAAAAAATATCCTTAAATACAAAATAATGATATCTTATATCAAAATTATAATATTAAAGATCAAAATTATGACACCTTCTAACCGTCGAATGCAAAATTATGATATCTGTGCCAAAATTATGACTCCTAGATTAAAATTATGACATCCCCATATATTAAACGATCAATAACAAAAAATAATGATATTCTTTATCAAAATTATAATATCAATGATCAAAATTATGACACCCTTGTAGGAAAATGATCAAGAATGTAGAATTATAATATCCTATGTCAAAATTATGATATTAAGATTAAAAATTATGATATTAAGTATCAAAATTATGACATCTCAACATAGAAAATATCCTCGAATGCAAAATAATAATATCAGTGTCAAAATTATGATATTAAGAATCAAAATTATGATATTTGATAAAAAGCTTTCATGAACTTAGAATTTTGACATCCCAAAAGGAATGATTATAAGAACCTTGTTCAAAATTATGATATTATATGTTAAAATGATGACATCCTATAATAAAAAACATTCCTAAATGTAGAATAGCTGATATCCTATATTCAAATTATCTATCTTTTAGGTTAAAATTATGGTATGATGTTATAGAAAATGTTCTTAAATGCAGTTGTTATAGAAATATAAAATCCTGTATGAAAATTATGTCTTCATTCATAAATAAATTTTTGGAAGTAGAAATCATCACACAATTAGATCTATACAAGCAATATATTTCAAAATTAAGAAGATATTTTTTTTTATTTATAATATATTTATAATATATTTTATATCTTGATGAAATATAATCATCCATTTTATAAATTAGGATAAATAGTAATAAATTTATAATATATTCCTCCCTGGCCCTCACCTCCTAGATTTGCTCCTACACGCCCCCCACAATGTCAACTTTGCATCTTCCAACACAGGCTTCAATCGATTCTAGTGCTGGCTCAAATCTGATGAGCCATGCATGGTCCAAGGCTGTGTGGATGCATGGCAATTTTCAATACCTCCCAATCCAAGATGAGTATCAAACAAAACACCCTTCTCGAGCTCCCGACATCGATCCAGAGAATGGGGGGAGAAACCCTCCATCAGCCGTAGCATCATGGTGATAGCATCTTCACTAGAAGAAAACGTTGATTAGATCCCCATTCAGTGCCCATAGCTGGTAGCCCTAACTTCTATTTATATAGGGCTTGAGCATGGTGTGGTGCACCTAAGGATCCATGTTAATATTATTTTTTTCTCTATTGTATCATGTTGGCTGCACACGTAAGCATCAAACTCATCATGTGTTAAAATTATGACATCGACGTATAAAAAACTTATCCGAATGCAGAAATATGACATCATATATTAAAAATTACGATACGATGGTGCAGAAAATATCTTTGAATGCTATACTTGCAAAAATTAGATGTTGTAGTTTTACAATATCACATTTTGTCAGAGGTAACTTCCCTAAATGCAGAATTACGACATGGAGGATAAAATTTATAAAGATAAAGTTTAAATTATTAGTTTTTATCATAGAAAATATCTTCGAATGAAGAACTATGACATACTATGTCAAAATTATGACCTCATTGGACATACAGCATATTTCAACTTAAATATGATATTTCATTGAGGTAGATGGTTTGAAAAATCATCTGTTATAATGTACATCACATAAATATTTTTAACATCGATAGGATTATAGTGAGCAGGCAAACCAATCCAACCAAAATAATGATAGAAACATTAGCATATAAACCATCCATTTTGACGCAAACATTGCTAATCATCGAGCCACAATCCCATCTTCCCTAACATTTTCATTAGCAACAAGCATTTTCTTTGATTTATAGGGAGCCAGGATTGAGGAGTACAGATCCACTACCCACATTAAAATGCCATGTGTTGCAATCTTATCAGTTTCGAAAACTACGCCTCCAGAGTGAATGCAGGTTCTCTTGGTGTAACTTCCCACGATATCAAAATATCAGGATTGACTAAAAAGAAAATATACTTTAGAAACAAACACAGAATAAGGCAATAGAATGTCATAAATATGGTAGTCAAAATCACCAAATGCATAAGTATGATATCCTGACACAAAATAAGACAACAAATGCAGAATTATGACATCCTTTATCAAAATTATGATATTGATGATCAAAAGTATGACATTCGGGTACCACGAACATAAAATTATGATATCTTATATCAAAATTATGATATTATTTGTTAAAATTATGATATCTTTGGATCGAATACAGAATTATAACATCCTATGCCAAAATTATGATATTAATTATCAAAATTATGATATCTATGGACAGAAACTTTTTTCGAAGGTAGAATTATGATATCCTATGTCAAAATTATGACATTAATTATCAAAATTATTACTGAATAGAAACACTCCTCGAATGCAGAATTATGATATTCTATGTCAAAATTATGATATTAAAGATCAAAATTATGATACCTATTGATAGAATCATTTCTAAATATAGAATTATGATATTCTATTTTAAAATTATGATATTAAAGATCAAAATTATGACACCTTTGGATAAAAATACAGAATTATGACATCGACAATCAAAATAATAAAACTAAGGGTTAAAATTATGACATCCTTATACAGTAACATCCTAGAATGCAGAATTATGACATTAGTGAATAGAAACTTTTTTGAATGAAGAATTTTGATATTTTTTACCAAAATTATGACAATGAAGGTTAAAATTATGATATCACTATACAAAAAATTTTCTTGAATGCTTTGCTTACAAAAATATGACATCCTGTATCAATATTTTGAAATCAAGCATAGAAAAAACTTTGCCAAAGGTTCATAAAAATTAACTTTTAACGTATAATGTTATATTTTTATCTCAGTCTCTTGTGTTAGTTGGCTAGAATATAAGCATCAAACTTTTTCAAAAATGGATCGAAGGATGGATGATTGGTAGAGGTTATCTATTGTACTACCTCCACAACTTCATATGGACTCATCTTTGTCTTTTAGCAGGTCTTTTACCATTTTCTTTGGTAGATTGATTTTCTGGTGTTTTGTCATCAGCTTTCTTCGACTTCTTTTTGACTCCACTTTTTATTCTCCTCTCTCTTGGCCATTCTTTTATAGTAATATTAATCAAATCTTGGATAGAAAGTTCTGAATGAGGCTATGCTGAATAATTAGCATCTACTGCTCTTCTGAATAATGGAGTCAAATTAGCCATCATTAGGTTAAAAGCATCTTCAAACATGGAGGGAACCTCTACAAGCTTCATCATCCGATGACCCATCAAAGTATACCTATATCATAGTTATAGTTATGATAGGATATCCAAATGCTTAAATAGGTTGTCGTAATTATAGTCATGACATCATAATTCAATTATAGGATGAGTTACCTAGATTTTCTTATGCTTTTATCATAAAATTGACATTGCAATCTAAAATATCGAATCAATATTTCATATCCTTGCACCATCTATTGAGAAAATATTTTTTAGAAATGCAAAATACTTTATTTTAATGGAGGAGGACCAATAAGGCATGCCTGCACAAGTATCCTCTAAATTCAAATGATCGACATTGGTATTTCACTTCTTTCAATTGGCTAGACCAAGAAATGGTATAGTTTTTGACAATCTCCTTCTCAATTTTGTTAAATTTAAACCTCTCAAATGACTTCATAGAATATGAAGCAAAACTATCAAATTCTTCAGTTAATTTAGCATTTGATGCAGCCATCTCAAGTACCTTATTTTAAATTTTTTTAAATATGCACCTAGTGTACATGTCAGCTGCTTGCCTCTCAAAAGATGAGGATGTTTTGAAGAAAGCATTTATTGACAATGAGATATTGTCTTGCTCATTTTTTGCTTCGTATCTTTTCTCCAATGCATCCTCATATTTCTTAATGAATTTTTTTAGTGTAGTCTTCGAATTAACAAATCCATCAAAGAAGTGGTTTATGCTCTCACTCCTCCCAGAGAAGGATATACCTAGAAAGAAAGTTAGAACCAAAGAATATTAATGATATAGTGTTAATGTTAATAGATATCATTGAAAACTTAGCAAAAAAAAAATTATGATTCCAACATACCTGCAAAGAAGGTATCCTTAAGATAGATAGGAATCCATTTGTCTTGACATTCATAGAGATCATGCAACCAATCTGTAGCCTTTCATTCTTCATACTTGTCCATGAGTTGTCCCCATTTCTTCTCAAAAAACTATGTAGTTACAATGTTATATATAGCCTCATTAAATTCAACCATAAATTTGGGATGCATTGTGATGGAATCAGATCTAGGATTTCGGGGCTAGATTTTAAAACTTTTTTCAAGATTAGGCAATGAAAGACTAAAATTAATCAAAATTAATTTTAAATACTAGAGAATATCCTAGATCTAATATTCTATTACATGATTATGGCATGACATTAAATCAAAAACTAAACATAAGAAAGAAAATAAAATATGTTGATCACATTAACATGCATCTACACTACATCTAATGCAGGTATGTAAAATACATCAGATCTATTACCTATGCAAGTTAGATATTCTAACTTGCTAATCCAGGCTAGAGTATGATGTTGCAAGCCACACATGCATTCGACCTCTAGGAGTCATCCACACAAGCTCACGAATCATGATCAAATGTCCTGCATAAGAAATCAGCACAATATGCTAGTACTATGCTGATCCTTCTTTGACGGTCGATCCTATGCTTTCTTCTTCTGGATCTAGACTCTTCCGAAGATGATAAGAAGGAGGGGAGATTATAGATCTGAGACACTCTCAAATAATCTCAAAAAGAAGGAGGAAAAGAGATGAACAAGACAACCATTGAAGAAGACCCTCTTCTTCTCTGCTCTCTCACCTAGACACCTAGTTTAGTGTCCATGAAATCCCTAGGCCCCAATACTCTTTCTTACTGATTTTCACATGCCCCAAAGGTCTCTCAATGGTCGAAAATATATCCAAAAATAAGCTCAAAATTCATCTTATATAGAGAGATATAGAGGAGTCCTTGTTGGGTCAAACTTTTAGACTAGGAAAGACCAAATTAGGTAACTAGTTGGGGCGCCCAACATTTAGGCACCCCCTCCTATCTTTTTGGCATGGACCACCAACAAATGTCACACAAAATACCTCTTTTTCCATCGAACAAAAAGAGAGAAAATAGGGAGAGGAGGGCGGCATGCATGGGAGGACTTTTAGTTTCCTAAAACTCTTTCCAAAGAAAAATTCAAATCATATTCAAACTTCCTCCTTTGACCTGGTCTATAACTAATTGCCATAAAAAAAAGAAGGGAAGAGTGGGTGTGCATGATGATTAGGGAGAGAGGGTTTTTGTCACACAAAATAGAGAGAATGGGCATGGGGGCCATGGGATATAGGTGACGCAAGATGAATGGATCCCAATCTTACTAGAATTCCATGTTTGACTTGGTCAAACATGGTTTCTCAAACCAAATCAAACTAAAATTAATTCAACCTAATTAAATTAAGTTCTAAACTAATTAAGGAACTAATTAAATTAGATTTAATTCTAATTTAATTTTTTAATCAAATTAAGAAATTAGGTTGACCCAAGTCTTAGTTAAGCTAGGACTAGTTCTTCCTTGCACTTGACTTATCCAATAAATCAATTGAACTTGTCCAATCAAATCCAAACTAAATCTAATTAAATCATATTTAATTAGACTTAATCTCAATGCTTTGGTTTAATCAAATTAAGTCAATTAATAATCTAATTGCTAATCGATCCTCCTAAAGCACTTGCACTAGGTTAAACACCAATCCTATTGATTATTTAACCCTCGAATGATTCTTAATCATTGATCAACCATCCGATCAGATTGTTAACTCTAATGTATGTGACCTCATAGGTCCAAACCTAAGTTGGTAGCATACAAATAAATTTTTATGCTAATCGAAGTAACCATCTAGCAATGGTACCTGACGGTCGGATAGGTCGAATGTGTAGAACAAGCATCCTTAAAATTCATGTGGATATAGTTTTCATATAATTCATCCCCTTGACCAAAATGCTCATAGGATACCTTAAAATTTAACTGTCAACTCTAAATAGGCTATCCACATTATATTTCAAAATACTAAATATATCTCATGGATTATCCTAGCCAAGATTTTGCTATATTAAAATACAGTGATACATGCTTCTCTAATTCTTGGAGTCGTCAATTCCATCTTGATCACACACCAACTTTGCAAGTACTTTACTATCCCCAAAAGCCTTCTATTACTAAATTAGAAATTCAGTTAGTTCGATACCAAAGTATAGTGAGTTGCTTACAAGTCACTGAGGTGATCTCAGGTCTAAGGGATACTTATACCTATATCCCATTAGAGATATTCTCGATAGTAGAATGCTCTAGAGTTATCACGTTCCATGATGATTTACCCCTACATCTAATCTATATGCCATACCAGTGTCTTTACACTTCTTAGTTAGGAGGACAATCAACTTATATGGCATACAGCAATCTATGCTCGATAGACGTTATCATCCTTATTAATAGCCTATCATTTGATCATGAATAATTTTAAGGACTAATCAATAGATCCTTTCTTTATTGAACCTAAATAGTCCTAAGGACTTCATCACAATAATAAAGTTCATTAGAAGAAAAAAATTTATGATAAAAATATCAAATATATTTTATTAATTAATAAATTAATTATAATTATAATATAGCTCAATCATCAATAGGTTGATGATTGGCTTTGGTACATATTTTTCAATAACTTTCACTTATCCTAAAGCCATACGGTACAGTATCTAATATTCATCTTTGGCTTGTGGTTGTCGAACTCCTTTATTGTCAAGGCTTTAGTGAAGGAGTCAGTCAGGTTCTTCTTTTCGTCGATCTTCTAAAGATCGACGTCACCTCGATCCATGATCTCTCAGACCATATGAAAACGGCATAGATTGTACTTCGTCCACTAGTGTGTCTTTGGTTCCTTCGCCTGAGCTATGGCATCAGTACGATCGTAGTAGAGCAGAACCGGACCATCTAGAAAGGATGCTACTCCAAGCTCGGTGATAAACTTTCTCATCCACATAACTTTCTTCGTGGCATCTGATGCTATGATGTACTCTACTTTACAAATAGAGTCTGTCATAGTATGCTACTTGAAACTTTTCTTGCAAATGACTCCATAATTCAGAGTAAAGATATATCCCGACAAGCTTCTACTATCATCATGGTCAAATTGAAAGCTGGAGTCCGTAAATTTCATAAGTTTTAGATCTGAGTCACCATAAACTAATCGTTAGTCCTTATGTCATGACTCCTCGAATTGGGGCTGGACCGGACATGGGTCAAGGTGCAAACCAGATTGGGTCACTGGATAGGTTCGAGGTCTGACTATACTCTCTTGAGATTTGGACAACTTGGAGATCAAATCTGAGCCCTAGAATTATCTAAAAAAATGTGTACAAGATCTACAACGAGTATTCAAGAGAATGGGGCGAGGGGGCACAAGTCTCGAGATGTATGTTGGTCAGCAAAGAAGCAAGTGCAATTAGGCATAACAAAATGCAGTTTATCCACATGACTTTGTGTGATATTTTGAAAACTCCATAGAAGTTGGTTCAAAGTGGGTAAAGCTTTATCTTAAAGAACCTTTCATTCCGAATCCAAGACATCAAGTTTTGTTGCAATCCAAGTGCGTTTGAGTCACAAACTTGGCAATTTTATCTGACTGCATAGAGTCCTGTGGGAACGGAGATTCTGAGTTTATCCTTATCTTGTACTTAGAAAGTTGAGTTCATGAGGGACTTGTAACCTAGAGTTGTTTCCATATAAAAGGACATTCAAGGGTGGGGTTAGAGATTAGAGAGAGAGGGAGAGAGGAAGAGAAAGAGATCATCTAAAGATCCTATTGTATCTGTGAGAGATCAAGAGATTAGAAGAGCTTATATTGTAAACCAGCAAGTGGTTATTTAATAAAGTTCTCTTTTCCTTATTTCTTCTTCTTCTTCTTTATGGTATTTTTTGGTGTCGCATTCCACTGTGTTCTTATTATTGTTGGGCATAGCCTAAGTCATAGAGACTAGGTTCCCATGCTAGGAAGGTTGATCGGTTCTCTTCTGCCCTGTGAAGAGCTGACCGAGCCGCGCGTTGTTGAGATTTGCTTTGAGATCCCTTCGTACGTGATAGTTGATATCAGAGTGATTCCAAAAATGAAGAAGATGACCTCTACATCAGCATCCATGGTGGGAATAGGGGGTTCATCATCCTCGACCTTGAATCCCAATCCTACCTCAGGAGAAGGCACGGTAACGGATGGAGCGCATCCAGTTGATGATTCCCTGCAAGGGCTATAGATTGCATCTCTGATTATCTCCGCTGACAATCAACTACAAAAGTACGAGACCCAAATAGCTGAAGTTGAAGGATGAGTGGAGGATCTCGAGGGTAAGGACGCAACCCTTCAAGGTGAGATCACTGCTCAGCTAAATCAAATTTTCTTTAATATGGAGCAGCGCTATGAGGAAATGCTACATTGCAACAAGGAGTTGGAGACCATGGTGAAGGCTCTCCAAATATAGGTGGTTGACCTTTCAAAGAAGAAAACCACCATGGGCGTGTCCTCTTCTACCTCGACAATGGAGGTCACAAGTGAGGCTACGCGTCCCCTACACAAGCTTGATGTTTTCAAGCCGCAGGAGTTCTATGGGCAGCAGTCCATAAAGAAGGTAGATAACTTTCTATTCGCTATGGAACAATACCTATAGGTTACCAGCATAAAGGGTGAAGCCATGAAGGTGAGCACGGTGGCCATGTTCTTGAGGGATGTGGCGATGCTTTGGTGGTGACGTTGGGTTGATGATGTGAAGCAAGAGGCTGTTCCAATCACCACTTGGGCATAGTTCCAAATTGAACTTCGAAAGCAATTCTTCCACGAGTTCACTAATGATGATGCTGGAGCATGACTACGACAGCTCACATAAAAGCATGATGTGCATGAGTATGTACGATAGTTCAGCAAATTATTGTTGGAGGTACCAGACCTTAGCTAGGAGGACTCTCTCTTCACCTACCTTGATGGGCTCAAACCATGGGCCAAGATGGAGTTGTAGCAAAGAGGAGTCAAGAGTTTGAACGAGGTGATAGCACAAGTGGAGGATCTCATCGTGTTCAAGACTCAACCCACAACTCCCAAAATCCAGGCATCCAAATAGGGCAAAGGTAGGGGAGCAAAATTAGGTCATAAGGAAGGTGGAAAAGGCTCGAATTTGGGCTCCTCAAGTGGAGGGGCTTCTCAAGCAAAGGGCAAAGTGATGGTGCAAGGTACCAGCACTATCTCATGCTACATTTGCAATGAACCTCATAAGGTGAAAGATTGTCCATTGAGGGGCAAGATGGCATCTATGATGGTGGAGGAGCAATAAGAGACTGACCAAAGGATGGGTTCACTCAGTCTCAATGCCCTGAAAGCCAAGGGGCCATAAGGCCTACTCTACGCACCTATCAATATCAATGGTCACACCTTTCAGGCACTCATTGATATGGGTGCTACTGACTTCTTCATGGACTTAGCAACGGCGAAGAAGCTCAACCTGTAGATTGAACATGATGAGCACACGTTCAAGGCGGTCAACTCCATAGAGGTAGCTACAAGCAGAATAGCCAAGGATGTTAAGATCCAATTCGGTACATGGACCGAACGGGTGATAGAGGTGGTTGCCCCTATCGATGACTATGAGGTGGTCATCAGTATGTCTTTGCTAAACCAGCCACATGCCATGGTAAAGGCGGATTCAGATGTGGTGGTGGTCCTAAATTCGAGCAAACCTTGCATGGTTCAAGAAAAGTGAGTTAGAGGGACTCCACAGTGAGTCCTATCGACAATGCAGCTTGCTAAGGGGCTGAGAAGGGGACTTCCAACATACATTGCATCCATTCAAGAGGAATACCTGTTGGAGGGAGAAGAGATTCCAACACCCATCGAGAGTGTTCTCATTAAATTCGAGGATGTGATGTCCTCCGAATTATCCAAGCGATTGCCGCCAAGAAGAGAAATCGATCACTGGATTGATTTAGTGCAGGGAGCACATCCACCAGCTCAAACATCATATAGGATGGCCCCACCTGAACTCTAGGAGCTGAGGAGATAGCTAACGGAGTTGGTGGACAGTGAGTTCATCCGACCTTTGAAGAGTCCCTATGGAGCATTGGTACTTTTTCAAAAGAAGCATGATCGTTCGGTGAGACTCTACATTGACTACAGGGCCCTCAACAAACTCATGGTGAAGAACAAGTATCCCATTCCATGGATTGATGACTTGTTCGATCAACATGGTAAAACACAGTGGTTTTCCAAGTTGGATCTTCACAATGGGTACTATCAAGTTTGCATGGCGGAGGAGAACATCGAGAAGACTGCATGTGTGACAAGATATGGGAGCTTTGAGTACCTTGTCATGCCTTTCGGGCTTACCAATGCTCCAGCAACCTTCTATGCTTTGATGCAATGTGTACTCCATGACTTTAATGATAAATTCATGGTAGTATACTTAGACGATATTGTTGTCTACAGTCGAACGTTGGACGAGCTTGTGGCGCACTAGAGGCAAGTCTTCTGCACCCTGCGGCAACACCAGCTCTTTGTAAGAGGGAGAAGTACATGTTTGCATAGAAGAGGGTGCCATTCCTTGGGCACATCATTAGGGATGGAAAGCTCATGATGGATCCCTCGAAGATTTTAGCCATAGCCGAGTGGGAGGTACCTACATGTGTTACACACTTACGCTCTTTCCTTGGTTTGAAATATTATTATAGGAGGTTCATCACTGGATATTCGAAGTTATGCACCCTGTTGATGGATTTGTTGAAGAAGGGTCGGCCATGGTGGTGGTCAGATCAATGTCAAGAGGCATTTGATCATCTCAAGCAGATGGTCACAAAGGAGCAGGTCCTCATGCTATCGGACTTCTCAATTCCTTTTGAAGTTCATATCGATGCAATAGATTTTGCCATTGGAGGCATGCTCATACAGAAAAGACACCCAGTAGCCTACAAGAGTCGAAAGTTAAACGACACCGAGCGTAGGTATACGGTTCATGAAAAGGAGATGATAGTGGTTGTGCATTGCCTTAGAACATGGTGCCATTACCTCCTCGGATCCAAGTTTGTGGTGCACACGGATAACGTGGCCACAAGCTACTTCCAAACCCAACCAAAGCTCATCCCAAAGCAAGCAAGATGGTAGCAATTTCTTACTAAATTTGATTTCCACATCGAGTATAAGCTAGGCTGAACTAATTCGATTTCAACACCTTAAGTAGAAAGGCGTAGTTGGCTGCAGTTTCTTTTACTTCTGGACCAGCAAGTGACTTAATAGAGAGGGTCAAGACCGAGATGGAGAAGGATCAATGGGCCACATCCATGGGTGAACACATCAAGGATGGCAAGGTGTGCCATTTCTGGATCGAAGGTGGGCTGATTTTAACACAGAGATGGCATGTCTATGTGCCTTCAGGTGGAGGGCTGAGGTACGAGGTGCTGCGAGAGCATCATGATTCTATGTGGGTAGGATATCAGGAGGTGCATCGGACCCAAGCCCTCATAGAATATAGCTACTATTGGCCAAATATGCTAGATGACATTGAGGGGTATGTTCACACTTGTCTAGTATGCCAACAAGACAAGGTTGAACATCAGTGGCCTATGGGGTTGTTGGAGCCACTGCCTACACCAGAGCATCCATGGAAGAGCATCTCCATTGACTTCATCATTGGGTTACCTCTAGTGGAAGGGTATAGCTTCATCATGGTAGTAGTAGATCACTTCTCGAAGTATGGAGTCTTCATTCCAGCACCTACTATATGCCATGCGGAGGATGTGGCATGGTTGTTCTTTATATATGTGGTGAAATATTTGGGGATACCATGGAGCATTATTTTTGATCGTGATGCTCGCTTCATGGGAAGATTCTGGATCGAGTTCTTTTGGATACTCGGAATGAAGCTGAAAATATCCATGGCTTTCCACCCTCAGACTGATAGCCAAACAGAATGAACAAATGCATTACTAGAGATGTATTTGAGGCACTATGTGAATGCCAACCAGCGAGATTGGTTGCGACTCTTGGACCAAGCCCAATTCAGTTACAACTTGCAGCGATCGGAGTCGATCGATAAATCACCATTTGAGGTGATAACGGGACAGCAACCAGACACTCCAGGGAGTATTGCAGTGGACTACGTGAAACATAGCCCAACTACCTATAGGTTCGTAAGGGATCTAAAGGAGGATATAGATTTGGTTCAAATCTCCTTGTTGAAGGCGACCAAATGGATGAAGAAGTGGGCTGACATAAAGCAACGTGCAGCTGAGCTTCAAATTGGTGATCAGGTATTGGTGAAATTCTACCATCACATAAGATTGAAGTTGGGCTACCACAAAGCACTCATGAGGAGGTATGAAGGCCCCTTCATCATCATCCATCAAATTAGAGAGACCACGTACCGGTTGTCGCTGCCTTCCAAGCTGAAAGTGCATCCAATGTTCCACGTGTCTTTGTTGAAGCCAATCAAAGAGGACACAACCGACCCTTCTCAAGCTCAAAGCAGGAGAGCTCTAGTGGCCGTACGAGTTCATTACACCAATAAGATTTCTAAAATCAAGATGGACAAGAAGAAAGGCAGTCGGGTCCAGTACTTAGTCCAATATAGAGGACTAGCAGACTCAAAAGCGAGTTGAAAGTATGGTGATGAACTATGGCAGTTTGAAGACATCATCAATAAGTACCACCTAGCCTCATCGGGGGCAACTTTAGCTTAGGTGGGGGAGGGTGTCATGGCTCCTCGAATCAGGGCTGGACTAGACATGGGTCAAGGTGCAAACCAGATCGGGTCGCTGGACGAGTTCAAAGTCTAACTACACTCTCTTGAGATTTGGACAATTTGGAGACCAAATCTGAGCCCTAGAATTACCTGAGGAAATGTGTACAAGATCTACAAGGAGTACTTAAGAGAATGGGGCTGGGGGCACATGTCTCGAGATGTATGTTGGTCAACAAAGAAGCTAGTGCAATGAGGTGTAATAAAATGTAGTTTACCCATGCAACTTTGTGCAATATTTTAGGAAATCTATAGAAGTTGGATCAAAGTGGGTAAGGGATTATCTTGAAGAATTTTTTGTTCCAAATCCAACAGATCAAGTTTCATTGCAATCCAAGTTTGTTTGAGTCACGAACTTGATAGTTTTATCTAACTACGTAGAGTCCTACGGGAATGGAGATTCTGAGTTTATCCTTATCTTGTACTTAGAGAGTTGAGTTCATGAGGAACTTATAACCTGGGATTTTTCCTATATAAAAGGACACTCAAAGATGGGGTTAAAGATTAGAGAGAGAGGGAGAGAAAGAGATCATCTAAAGATCCTCTTGTATCTGTGAGAGATCGAGAGACCAGAAGAGCTTCTATTGTAAATCAGCGAGTGGTTATTTAATAAAAGTTCTCTTCTCCTTATTTCTTCTTCTTATTTATGGTGTTTCTTAGTGATGCGTCTTGCTATGTTATTATTATTGGGCATGGCTTAAGTCATAGAGACTAGGTTTCCATGCTAGCGAGGCTGATCGATTCTCTTCTATCCTATGAAGAGCTGACCGAGCCACACGTTGTTGGAATTTGCTCTGAGATCTCTTCGTACGTGATAATTTCACTGAACGTGATCCAACTATGTAGCTTTCTTCTATCAAGAGTTGCTCGTGAAGGAAATGAATATAAGTATCCTTTAGACCTGAGATCACCATAGTAACTTGCAAGCAACTCACTTCACCTAAGTGCTGGACTACTTGAATTTTTAATTTAGTGATGAAAAATTATTGGGTGCAGTCAAATACTTATTTTGTTGGTGCATGAGTCAAGATGGGATTGACCACTCCAATTGTTGGAGTAGATGCATTACTGTATTTTAATTTAGCAAATCCTCGGCCAGGATGGTTCATTCGATGAACATGAAATTTTAAAATACACTATAGATGATTTTTTAAGGTTGACAGTTAAATCCTAGATTATCTTTTGAGTAATGAGGTCAAGGGGATGAATTATATGGTAACCATATGCCACAGGTTGGTTAATGTTGCATTGTGACTATTCGATCTATCTAGATGTCTGGTACTATTACATCATATCGATTGGTATAGAAAATTGATTCCTGTGCTACCGGCTTAGGATTTGAACCTATGGGGTCACACACAATAGATATTTCTAGCTGATCTAATGGCTAATCAAGAGTCTGAATGGTCTGAGACTCTATGATCAAGAGTCCTACTAGACTGGGACTTTATGACTAGGAGTCTCGCTGGATTGGGACTCTACCTTTGTGGGTTCCACTGGACTGGGACTTTAAGTCCTACTTGTTTAGAACTCTTTGATCAAAAGTTTCACTGGTCTAGGACTCTGTGATCACGAGTTATATTCATTTGGGATACTTCGATTAAGAGTCCCACTGGTTTGGGACTCTTCACTGGTCTAGGACTCTGTGATCACGAGTTATATTCATTTGGGATACTTCGATTAAGAGTCCCACTGGTTTGGGACTCTTCGATCAAGATTTTCATGTAGATGGAACTCTATTGCCTAGACACTCACCTGATTAGGATTTTATATTTATTAAAGAATTTATTAATAATTTGATTGTTAATTAGCTCAAATTGATTGAGTGATGAGGATTTAATCAAATCTAATTGAATTTGATTCAATTGGGTTTGACCCGATTAGGTTATGAGATGACATAATCGCTATGGAAGATTCGATCATGATTTGAACAAGACCTGGACCAAATTAATTTTTAATTTAATTAAAATTTTATTATATTGGGTTATGCCTAATTTGATTAGATTTATCCTGGTTTGATTGGGTCCAGACAAATCAGTTTGGTTGAAACCAATTTGGATAAAATTCAAAGCTAGTTTGAATTTTAAACTCCCTGCACCACCTTTAATTTTTCCACACCCTCTCTCACACACACTTTGGTTTTGCATGAGATTTCCCATAGCCAGGATAGAATGCATGCCCTCCATTCTTCTCCCTTTGACTTGGTCCAAGAGTTGGATTAGGATGATTTGTCTTGAATTTTCAATTCAAAGGCAAGTGGTTGAAGGTTGAAACCAATCCAACCTTATCTATTCCCCATGCCTCTTATAGTCTTGTTGCACTTTTTTGTAGAAAAATTTTAGAGTGAGTGCAGAAGGAGAGTCCTTCTGATCGTCACCCACTTAGTGGGGTGTTGGAAATGGATTAAACATCCACTTGAACTTTGGATTCAAGTGGATAGTTAAAACCTCTCAACCTCCATCTCCTTATCTGATACACATGCAAAAGCCATCGAAAGTCACCTATTTAAAGTAGAATTTTTTTTTGGGTGTGCATGAGATATTTGAGAGGGGCGTGGAGAGTTTCTTAGAGAGAGAAAAATAGTGAAGGGCGATGATCTTTAGGCAAGACAAATTCCTATAAGAGAGGAAGGTTCTCTTGTGCTCCCACATTCCACTCATACCATTTTTCTGATTTTTATCTCTTTGCTTGCCCATTTAAAATTATTTGAGAGTGGGTGTACGGCAAGAGAGAGTTTCTTTTATCCATGAAAATTTGTTTCATGAAAAATTCTAAAAGGAGTGGGCGTGAGAGAACTTTCCGGCATCAGGATTTTTTGGGTGTGCAAAATCCTAGAGTTAGGACTTAGGGTTCGAGTGGAGAGATTGAGCACTATGAGTACCCGATCACCACCAAATTTGATACACCACCTCTTCATCCTCTGAAGACCATCTTCTAATTTTCTGGAGCATCCAAGAGATCAAGATGAAGGCAGTCGATTGGATCGACCAAAATTAACCGTCAAATGCTTCGACGAGGAGTTAGCACTCCGATGGAGCTGGTCAGGATTAGAAGCTCTGTGTGGACCATTCGTAGAGGCCAGATAAGTGTGAGGTGCAGCATAATGTGAAGGGTTCTTTTGATGATTTTGGATCATGGAGATCATCTATCCATGCATAAGTATTGTGTTTTGAACACAAGTCAATCAATAAATATGATTTGCTGATTGATCGCATTTAAATTTTTTAATATATATTCATAAATCTAGATCCTGTGTAAGATTTTATAATTTGATTATGGTAAGCATAGAATTAATAGTAGATTAATTTTAACTTCTGTTGTAATAAAATTTTCGAAAATGCATGCTTTAACCTTGCTCGAGTTTTAACAGCTAGATGGTCACTTCAATTGGTATAGAAAGTAGTTCCTATGCTACTGGCTTACGTTTGAACCTATGAGATCATACACATTAGAGGTTCCTACCTGATCTGATGGCTGATGTAGAGTTCTATTGGACTGTGACTCTATGGTCAAGAGCCCACTGGACTGGAACTCTTTGACCAAGAGTCCTATTATATTAAAATTCTGAGTCCTACTTGTCTGGAACTTTATGATCAAGAGTTCCACTGGTCTAAGACTCTATGATCATGAGTTTCACTCATTTGGGATACTGGGGTCAAGAGTCCCATTGGTTTAGGACTCTTCAATCAAGAGTTTTATTTTAATGGGACTCTATTGCCTGAACATCAATTGAATTTGGACTCTATATTTATGAGATGTTTAATTAGTAATTTGATCATTAATTAATTTAATTTAATTGAGTAATAATTTTTGGATCAAGTCCAATTGAATTGGATTCTATCGGATTTGATCCGATTAGGTTATGAGATGACCTAATCACCGAGGAGGTTTCTTCCCTGATTTGATCAGGGGTTGAACTTGATCAATTTATGATTTAATTAAGATAAATAGGTTGAATTTAATTTGATCTAATTGGACCTAACCAAATCTGTTTGGACCTGGTCTAATTGGATAAGACTAGTTTGACTAGTCTTTCCTTCTGCACCACCTCCTTTTAACCTGTGCCTATATTTTCTACAAGAAAAAGTTTCTCATGAAACTTTTTTCATGCACAAGGGGGTGCACACCCAGCCTTCTCCCACCCCAAGTGGATAATATTAGGTTGGTTACCATTTGAATTCAAATGGAGTTTGAATTCAAATGAGCAACCACCTGATCTTATCCCTCTGCATGCCATCTACTCTGTTTGGTGCACATTTAAAAGTAAATTTGTGTTAGGCAATGTGAAATATCTGAAGAAGACTCCTTTCCTTCATGAGCCACCCCAAGTGTGCATTAGAAAAGTTAAAAATTTCTTGAGAGAAAGAAAAATATAAAGAGCACAGGGTTCAGGGTGAGAATGCAGCCCTATGGTTTTGACCTAAGATTCGGGAATCCATTTCGTGAGCTATGAGTCTCAAGAGCCCACGAGATTTTGTGGAGAGCCTCCTCTATCTCTCTTCTACATCTACTAATGATCCAGAGTGTCCAAAGAGCCCATGGATGAAGATTGAAGTTGTTTGGTCAATATCAGTCGTTGAAGGCATTTGGCATCGAGCTAGCACTTAAGAAGAGCCGATCGGAACCAGGGGCCTCGTGTGGATGATCCACGAAGGCCAAACATGCTATGTGGCTGCATCGCAATAAGTGAACATCCCCAGTGGTAATCAAATTATGGTATTCGGCTACCTGCACAGGTATCATATTCTGAACATGTAGTATAGTAGTAAACTATTTACTACTGTTAATTTAGTTCCTCAAATTTAAAAGCATGTATATCACATTTAGATCCTTAATAGTGTAGGATTTTTTATATGATCAGTAGCTCAAAAATTAATTAGATTAATTTTATTTTTGCCACATGATAATTATTTTTGAAAAACTTTCAAAAGTAGAGCTAGAAATTCTGCACTGTATACCTTCATTAACATTCTCAAACCTACGATGGAATTTATCACTCATAGCTGCCAGCATGATGCAACGAACCATGGTTCGATCATTGAGCCACTTCTAGTAAGTATCTTGGACCATCCCATATGCACTCAGAGCTAGCTCCTCAAGTGTTGGATCTATCAAAATGTACAAAATCCACTTATACTCCAAGACAATCTTTAACTTTCGATACCAGCTATCGAAGTTAGGTCCCATTAATTTGTCACTATCCAATAGTAATCGAAGTGACAAGATAGTGGCAATAACTGCACAAAAGAAAAATCAAAAATCTAATTTGTATATGAATTATTAAGCCTAAAGACGTGAATTTTAGTCTAAAAGTTCTCTTACTATTTTATATGAATTGGTAGCCTCTACCTCTAATTTGAGAAATTATCTTAATTCCTTAATGGGTACTAGAATCCACATAGATTGCACACAAGCCCAACTTTGGTTGGTCAATCCATATGCATCTATGGATAAATTCTTAACCAATTGTTTCTCTAAACAACTTCTAGTAATTTAATTTTGCCTCAAAAGCCTAATTAGTAGAATTTGGTCTTTACTGAAAAAGTTTGGTTAGGTCCAACCATTAACATGACCATACTTGGTGCATCTAACTAATGAATAATTAGGTCCAATTTTGGTCGGCCAACCTAACCACCATTAGAGAGACACGGTCAAGTTATCATATTATGAATGATAATTCCAGTAGTTAATAAGCACTGGGCCTTTGGGCCTTTAATGATTATCAAACTAATAGACCCATTATCACTCAATGGGAGGCTATGATCTAGTTATCGCCATAATTATTTTATTTTTAAGAATCTAATAATTTTAAAGGATTTGGTTAACTCATTTAAGAGAAGAGAAAAATTGATCAGCTAATCACGATCCTTCCACTAACTTCACCAAGTCAGATCAAAGGAGGCTAGAGATAAGTTGGTCTAAGGGCACATAAATCAATCACACTAATTTATCTAATAGACATGGGTCAGCTCAAATCATCAAGTGATCTAATCAAAATCTAATTCATCATGTTAGCCAGGTTAGTGAGATCAGTAGAAGAGATATGCCATTAACTTGCCATAGACCAAATCTATGAGAGTAGCTTTCAATTAAAAATCATTGGTCTAGACTGCCAAACTTACCTTAGACACCAACTGGTTAATTAGTTTCAATTTAATCCATCTAGTAATTTTGGGCTCGACCGCTGAGCTATAAATCAAATCCACTTGGTTCTTATTAAAGATATGGACTTGACCAACTATAACTATTACAATTGATCTAGAGTGTCCTTGACCTGATCTAAAATAATACTTGATTAGATTTGATAAATTTTTCTAATTAAGTTTATTCTTTAATCTAACCTTAGGTTTAACCTAATTAATAAATCTGATTCATACTAACCCATTAACCCATGTGTTATGCTTTTGTCTTAGGATCTTTAATTCATAATTCTAGATCCTAATTTATAACACTTAATTCTTAATTAAGTATGAGGCTAATGAGTTGGGGTTCGATATTTGAAAATACTTTAAACATTTTGTAAAATATTTTTATAATCTAATTTTGTCCACTAAATGGGTCGACTCATTTTAAAAATGGATCAGCTCATTTTATAAATAGCAACCAGTTGCATGTTTGAATCAAAATTTATGTACAATACATAGAATAAAATCATGAATCCATTTTAGATCTAATCTAAATATATTCATGATCAATATTCAGATTGAAACAATTTCAAAGAACTCCTTTCGCTTTTTATTTTCATGGAATATAATTATAGCAGCACTCCTATCGCCATGGGAGAACCCCATCGAATAGAGAAGAAGGCCTTAAAATCCTTGTTTTCTCCTATGATCGGGCGGCCATGGAAACCAACCCAATTCAATTACTTGCTACTCAAACTAAAACATATCATATATGTTAGAAATCAGATTTCTAAATAGCATATATATCATATTAAATGGTCTAGTGCTTTGATACCGTTAATGGAAACACTGCATGGTATTTTGCATACATTTCAAAACTTTTTTGAATAAATTATAGTGGAAGACTAAGACTAATTGAATTAATCTATGTATGCATATGATCTAATCATAAAATCATCCTACTATAGGATCTTAACATGATATATATGTATATTAGAAAATTTGAAAAATATAAACATAAAGCAGTAAATCATATTTACTACTCAACACTACTTGTGTTCAGAACATGATACTTATGTGCGGATAATCGATCATCATTATCAAAATCTTAAATAAGAACTCCTCTTATCGTGATGCAGTCGCACAAAGCATCTGACCTCCATAGATCGTCCACATGAGGCTCCAAGTCCTGATCAACTCCTTCGGAGTACTAGCTCCTCGCCAAAACCTTCAATGGCTGATGTACATCAATCTCGATTGATCTTCTTCTTTTGATCATCTAGATACTCCAAAAGACTAGGAAGGGTAGTAGGGAGGATGAAAAAGCTCTCTAGGAAATTTGGTAAAGTTGTGACACTCACAGCTCTTAATCTCTATTTCCGAACCCTAGGATGAAATCCTAAGGTAGCACACACACCCAAAACCCTATGCACCTCTCTCTAGATTTTTCTCTTAGGAAAAACTAGGTTTCACACATGCAGAAGAAGGTGATTCACTAGTAGAAAGACTCTCCTCTCATTTTACGCATGCCTCCCTTCACAAATCCTTTTAAAATATGTGACAATATAGAAAAACTGCATGGATAGATGAGGATAAGGCTAGATTGGTTACCCCTTGAATTCAAATCCCATTTGAATTCAAGCTTTAACCAAACAAACTCTATCCACTTGGGGTGTAGGGCATGAAAGAGGAGGGCATGAGGCTTCCTTGGGTGTGGAAAATGTTATGAGAATCTGAATTCTAGTCCAAAAGAAGGGCGGTGGTCAAAGGTTCAATGGCGCAAGGGAGAAGTCCAGTCAAACTAGACTCCAAACATTATCCAATTAGGTCTCTAACCAAACCCATTTGAATAGATCCAATTAGATCAAAATAAATCTAATCAAATTAGACTTAAACCATCTCAATTAAATTTCAATTAAATCAAGAATTAATTAAGCCCAAGCTTTGATCAAATTAGGGAATAATTTTCTTCAGCGATTAAGCCATCTCATAATCTAATCGGGTCAAATCCAATTGAATCCAATTCAAGTACTCAATCAAATTAAGTTAATTAGTAATTTAATTGCTAATTAACTCTCTCATAAACTTGGAGTTCTAATCTACTAGGTCTCTGAGCAATAAAGTTCCATCCCAATGGAACTCTTGATCAGAGAGTCCCAAACTAGTGAAACTTTTGATCCTAGATTTCTAGTATGAAGGAACTTATGATCACAGAGTTCTAGACCAGTGGAACTCTTAATCACAGAGTCCTAGACCAAAAGGACTCATAGTTTCAATGTAGTAGGACTCTTGATCACAAAGTCCTGATCCAGTGGGACTCTTGATCATAGAGCCCAGTCTAAGGGGACTCAGCATTAGCTATCAGATCAAGTAGGAACCTCTAATGTATATGATCCCATAGGTTCGAACCTAAGCCAGTAGCATAGGAATCAATTCCTATACCAATCGATGTGACTATCAAGCAATGGTATCCGATGTCTGAATAGGTCGAATAGTCATAATGCAATATTTAGAACCTACTCGAATATGGTTACCGTATAATTCATCCTTTTGATCTTTATGTTTAGGATGACTCAAAGTTAAATTATCAACTCTAAAAAAGTACATTCATAATGTGTCTCAATGCAATCAGTCCTATGACCCTCACAAGAACTATCCTAACCAAGGCTTTGCTAAATTGAAACTAATATAACACATCTCCTAAAACCAAAAATGGTCAATCTCATCTTGACTCACACACCGACTTTACAAGTACTTAACTGTGCCTAGAAATCTTTTATCACTAAATTAAAAATTGAAATAGTCTGGCATCAAAATATAGTGAGTTGCTTGGAAGCCATCATGGTGATCTCAGGTTGGAGGGATACTTATATCCATATCCTTTCAGAACAAGTCTTGATAGCAGAATACTCGAAAGCGATCATGTTCGGTGTAGATGTACTCCTATATCTTATCTGCATACCATACTAGTATCTCCATACTCCTTAATTAAGAGAATAACCAACCCATATGGTATATAATAACCTACACTTGATAAACTTTGTTGTTCTAGGTAACAATATATTATTTAGTCATGAACAAACTTAAAGACTAAATGATAAATTCTTCTTTATCGATTTTAAATAGTTCTAAGGATTTCATCATAACACAAAAATTCATTAAAAATAGATGTACACAACTTATGATGAAAAAGCTAAAATAATTTTTTTTATTCATTAATAAATCATATACTACTTATCAAATTAGCTTAACTGTCAATAAACTGACAACTGGCTTTGGAAGATAACTCAAAACATTAATATTATAGCATAATTCATAGCATGCTTTAATTCAATATTATAAGCATATGAGTATATGATTGAATCAAATAAGGTAGGCTCTGATAACATTATAGGGTTCGATCAACACAGCAGAAGCAATTAGATTTCAAAATTTATAATGAAAATTTAATCAATCAAACCCTAAGCCCAAGAACCCCTTGATGATATATAATCATATGCATGAATAAGGAGTAAGAGAAGCAAGCATAAATATTAAATTCTAATTTGGTGATGATCAATTTCTATAAGGCACTCAAGTGATCGCCCTCTAATGGTGATCCACACAAGAACACAATCAAGAAAGTGCTCCTCTTGAAATCTTTTCTTGCTAAATTCTTTTCAAGAATTTATTAGCCTTTTTCTAGGATTATAATTTCCTAAACCTTTTATTTTCTTCTCCCTTTTCTCTTCTTTTATTCTCTCTTTAGTCTTCCTAAATTTTCTTCCTAGCCCTTGTCTTAATAGAAGACTCCTTATATTAATTAAAACCTTGCCTAAACAAGGAAAGGAAGAGGATTTGTTCAGATTTTGAATGCCTGGACTCCTCGGATATGAGTCCGATTTATAGACTCAAAAGAGGTACCACATGCACCCTTTTCCAATGCTTATCAACCTTCCATCTAACTTATCAAGGAACCAAATAAGTCCCTTGAAGTAGGACTCTAGTGGGGTGCCAAAAAATTATCAGAGAATGTTTCTTGCTTCAGAACATCGTACATATGACTTTTCATAAAAAATTATCAGATCATAATCTAATATGACATGGAAAATATATCTGATTGAGAGAGAGAGAGAGAGAATAAGATAAGGTGGTGCCAACCATGTTCCTTCAGGTAGAAAGAATCCTGGCACCAACCAATCTTAGAACCTTGCATCCCTTCGAGAGAATCCAAACTCCATGCCAATTCATCAAAGGACTTTTGACTTGGTCCAATATTATGGGCATGCAAGGTAGAGAGAGAATCCCATAGAGGCATCACATGGGTCGGAGACCCCAAGCAGCAGGAGTCTGGTCCTTCTCCATGCCCCAAAAACTTGCGCCACTCTGAGTTACTGCCAGCAATTAGATGGAGTCCAAACACCTTTTAACTCTTATCTAAATGGTGTGGGATAAAGCTAGGAGATGCCCAAAATGGCTAGCCTCATCATGGCTTAACCCAATCTAAAATTCAATAAAAAATTGGTTAGCCAAAAAGCAAGGTTTCAAACCAAATCTAATTTGGTTAAGAGTTGGGTTAGCTAACATATGCTAGCATACTAATTAGCAATCCAACTAGGATCTAATAACCCTAATACATTCCTTGATCAATTTCTTAATATGTGTGATCCATTGGGTTCCATATCTATCCAACAGTAGATCTAGATGCATCTTGACCTAATTCAATTAGACTCGATCTTAACCGATTAGGGTCCAAATCATACCAACCTGAATTCAATAATTATAAAATCTTCTAATTAAGGATCGAATTAATCACATTAATTCAATCAAACCTATAAGTCAAGATTGACTTCTAGTAATATATTATGACTACCCAGAAGATGTAAAATTTGGTAGAAATACCAAATATATCCTTCAATGGTAAGTTTCGGTGTAATTCAATCCTTTGACATCCTGCATCTCAAATATATTTATGAGTATGGATTAATATCAAACTCAAACACATATTCATGTTAATTTTTCATCAATCAATGATAATTCAAATCAAGCATTAGAAGCCCTATCTAATCTTCATTCTACTTTAGTCAAAGACTTCTTGAGTTATCCAAAGATGAGAATATATAGGATATCATCTTGTCTTACTAGGAGTGATCAATTTCTTATTGACGTACTCATAATCTTTATACACATTCGACCAAATCTAGAACATCCTATTCATGACTTTGTATCATGATTGAGTATGATCCAAAATATAGATTTATATGCATAAGATTCCATGGTGATCTCAGGTCTAAGGATCACTTGCACAACTTCTACTTAGAACTATCTTTTGACATATATGTAAGGCTCCATAAGATGTTCTCAGTTAGCGGGTCAATTCAGTGAACTCATAACATAATGAGCACCCATATTCTTATATTAGTGTCCTCACATAAGTGGCTTTCGAGATCAACTATCCTCTCTATCAAGCATACATAGGATATGCCAGTCTATCCAAAATATTAAGTCGAGGTCCCCAACTCAATGTTCTTATGACCAAGAATGTTTAAGATTAGGATTTTAGATTTTTAGGTCTCATAGGCATGATTTATTCATGTCCCCTAAAATCATTATCCTAAGCTTTGAGGTTCATCAAAATCTTTAACATAAAAAAATATAACTGAAATGATGAATCAAAATACCTCATTTTATTCATATCAAAATAAATATCATTACATGAGTTAGAAGTTTATAAAGAAAAGTTCCATCATATCACTCATTCGATTGTCTTGTAAGTCACTTATTCTTTCAAATAGTCATATCGAATATAGGATAGATCAAAAATCTGTCAATCCAAACATGAGCTCTTTATTGAATGGACAAAAAATCTCAAATTTGACTATTTTATTAATCTAGTAATGTAATACAATTGACAACAAATTGAAACAAGTTAAACAAATTAAATAGTTAAGCATTCCCGTCGTAATCTCGAGTCCTTTTTTTGCCTCTCTTTAAAATGTAATTATGGAATTTAGAGATAATGATATCTTAAATATCTATATTAAAATATAATCCCAAAAGCTTAAAATCATGGTATCCAAAACCTTCCCTGGTTTCTTCCTTCCTAAACTCAAAACTGACAAATACATTCTACCTCATCTCTCCCACCTCCTTAGTAAAGACCAACCATTGATCTAGGTCCTTTCTAGACATCTTCCATGGAAAAATGATAGATGTAGCAAGAATTGAATATTCTCCAAACTCAAAATTATTATTTGTTATTATAGTTTCTATTCCATTTTTATATTCCATTATAAACGATCCCTATTCGTTGTTTGTTAATAATAGATTAGGTAGAAATACCTGAAAAACTATTTGATCGATTTTAGGTTTATTGAAATGCAATGGCTTAATTTCCAATCCAACCAAATACTATTTTGCTTTTCAATTTTAAAGCCCATAGATTTTCATTTTCTGAACCCAAATCATTGCCACCCATCTTATATTCATTACATGTGGGGGTTCAAGATCATCTTGGGTCTTGCTTTCATGTGGAGAATGGATACTAGCTTGATTATCTAGTGATTTTGATGGTGAGAAGGCTTAAGATTGCCCTCTTAGGGGTAAGGGTTTATATCTCCAAAACTATGAGCAGAACTTCTTAGATTTGGAGTTAGTTACTTGGCTCGAGGGGGGCTTATTGATGATGGTGAGTTTTAATAGGTTAGATATATGGCTAGCAAAATAGGACCTGATCCATCAACCTGACCTATGTTTAGTCTACCATAAGCAAGTTTGGATTTAGACTAAATGGGTTTGGATTGTAAATCAATTGCCTGTTTAACCTATTTATCATTTGAGTTAGATTCGGTTTCATATATCTAATCCATTTAACATGTTTAATAGTCAGATTGGATTGGGTTAAATAATCTATTTAATCAATTTCAGACCAACTTAATTGATTTAAAGCTTGCTTAACATGTTTATATCCTATTTAATCCAATCCGCTTAACCTATTTAATCAGTTTAAATCCATTTAACCCAATAAAAACACACTTAGCCTATTTAACCTATTTAATCTAACTTTACCTATTTAATAAATAAGTCATGCAAGTCAAATCAGGTTATCTACTTAGTAAATAGGTCAATTTCAAATCTAAATTTTTGACATATTCAATAAATAGGTTGGGTTCAAATTGATGAATTTTTTATGCAACTCGCATCCAACCTGATCTGATTGCCACCCCTACTCAAATAAGATCGTTGGACTTGGCATATGCTTAACCTTACTATTATGGGCTTTGATTGGATCTTCAACTCATTATTTTGGGTGGCATGCCTATAAGCACTCCTTTTTCTCCCTTTCTTAAGCCCATTAGAGATAGGTGCCAACTTAACCTTCCTTCGAAATCAATATCTATCTCTAATGCAATAACTTTCTAACAAGAATTCATGTCCTTTTCCAATGCATATAGTCTCAATCCTCGAGATTAGTCTTCTTCTCAATTTCATTACCCTCCACCTTAAGATCACCACTCCCTTACCCTCACAAGGCAACATAATTCTACAAAATACAAGTCCCCACTGCTATCAATAAGATTATTCTCATCTTCCAATATGGAAGGTCTAAGACATGATGATTCATTACTGTTGATTATTATTGTATAGTACAATTCCAAACTAGTTATCAAAGATTTTTTTTGAGAAGGTTGGTAAGCAAATGTTAGACCTAGCTAAGTTTTATTTATTGTGATGATAAAAAATTTAGTACTAACCATTAGTAGATTGTTTCCTTTTTTTTTTTTTTGATGAAAGGGAAAGGAGGAACCATCCTATACATTATTAAAATAAATAAAGGTACAAAATGAAGGAGTACCAAAAATAAAAAATATCCCCCTACTTCCATCCAACATAGAATGTGAAATTCAAAAAAATTTAAAATCCCCTCCATACAAACATTAAACATCATTCAAATTTTGAAATTCAAATTTCAAAATTCAAATCGTAATCCACATTACTGCTAGATCATATTACAGCACCACTAATCGCCAAAGATCTACTCAGTCACTTTGCTTTATTGGTTTCTTTTTTGCCTCACTAGAGAAGATCCGGAGCACATCTCTACCATGCCTTTGTTTTGAATATTAGCAAAAAAAAAAAGAGCAAAGAGGAGAGAAAATAAAGAGAGGAGAAGGAAGGCATTTGAGCCAAAGGGAGAGAAAGAGAAGGAAAGAGAAAGAAGGGAGGGCTTGGTCTCTTGGGACAGTGAGAGGGAGGAGGGGCACTCACAAAGAATAAGAATAAGTCAAAAGGGAAGCAAGGAAAGAGATGAAAACCGACAAGCATGAGGAAAGAGGAGAGAGTACTAGATTTGTAGTAGATACATGGGGGAAGTTTGATAGTCAAACTATAGAGATGGAGAGTATAATAACTCAAGCTTTTAAACTATGGGCTTGTCTGAAAAAGCCCAAACCCTTGACCCGCACATGCTAGGCATGTGATGAAGGAGAAGAAGGGTCATCATCCCTCCTGATTCCAACAAAATTGAGGATCCTAGGGCATGTTGAATACAAGCTAAAAACTCTATGATCTCATCTATAAAGGCTGGGTTCTTTGCTCTTTGGACTCCACCACCAAAATCACATGAGATTACTGTCGATTTTGAGATTTTTTGTTGAGTTTTCTTTGACTATTCCATTGGAAAGGATCACCGAAATCTCCTTTTTGATGTCACCGAACCAAGCTAGACATCTTCCCTCTTCTTCTCTTTCTCTTCCCAATTTTTGCACCATCGCCATCACTTGGATTGATTCAGGCAAGCCACTAGATAGGCTATGAATAGGTTCTTCCTTATTTTCACTAACCATCATTGGCCATACCTCATCATGGGAGGGAGGATTGTTGTGCTGAACACCACCACAGAATGCTAGCCTCAGCCATTCATTGATGTGTGGGGAGAGGGAGAAAAGGGAAAATCCCCTATTTGAAGAAAGAAGACAATGAAGAGAGAGAGAGAGAGAGAAAGAGAGAGAGCGAGAGAGAGAGAGAGAGAGAGAGAGAGATATTTGTTCTTTTCTCTCTCTATCTTCCTTTCTCTCTCTTTTTGGATTTAAGTATCCATATAATAAAAGAAATGAAATTGGAAGTTAGTTTTAGGAGACTTGATGGTAGACCCTAACTTGATCCCAAAAGAAGGTTCTAGCCTCACTCTCTATGACTATTGACTCCCAACTCAATCTATACCAGGCATTGTTGGATTCCATCATCATCAATTTCTATTGAGCTATAATCTAACTCTTGATTTGTAGTTTAACCATTAGGATTACCAAGATTGGCTGACACTGGTCCTTAGATGCTACCAACCTTGCCCTTCTCCACCTTGGTCTTCATCAAGCAATCCCAAAACCCATCATAGATGATCTTTGTCATATTCTTGAATCACCAACTAAGTCCCCTAGATCTAACCCACTTGGACTACTAGATGCCTCTATTTGACTACCTATGCTCTTCTTCTCTTATAAGTTTTCCACCACGGGCGATAACCACATTATGGCTCTTTCTGATTGTTGGTTTTGATTCTGGATGGGGGCAATCATTCTAGTAAAAAGATGCCGAGAAAGAAATTTTATGCTCTAGTTTGTACATCAAGATAAAACTCTAATCTCTTATTTAATTATTTAATTTGAATTAGATAAAATAAAAAAATAGATTTAAGATTAATTTAAATATTAAAAATTTGAAATTAAGAAACTAGCAATAATTTATTTATTTTGTTATGCTAATGTTTAATCAAGAACATGTTTAATTTATACTAATTGATTGGACATGTTAGACATGGACTAATAAACAATTGTGATCGAGTTTATCATCAGCAAATGTAAGGATCTTTGTACATGATCCCATTATGTATATTATTTGTACTATTGGATTTATATCATTTGATTTGTATTGATGGATTTGGCTTTGCATGAGATTCCATCATTCTTATATAATTTTTGGGCATGAGTATATTATATGCTAACTATATATGTATATCAGTGCTAGATGATACAATTATACAGTTATGACATATTTATATTAAACATCCTATTAGATTATTTGTATTTAACTTTCACTCGCACCTATACCTTGATTCTATTAGATGAGTGTCCTAGAAGTCAAATTGGCTGACACTTGTAATACACATTCTAGGAGCATTTTTATAATTTTTTATTTAAAATTAATAAAAGATATTTTATTCTATCACAATGTGCATATAGCATCTGTGATACATTCTTTGAGTTAATGAAATGCTAATACATATTTTTAAGAGTTAAAAATTTAAGATATGTATTTTCATAATTAACTCATAAACAGCTTCTGACCATAGGATCATCACGAGGATGGTAAACGATTCGAAAGATTAGTGTATGATCACTTTCTTAGAATAGATGAATCTCGAATCTACGATATGGAGATACCAGAGTGAGAGTACAGATACTCATTAGAGAATGAGGGTACTGAGTGTGACCACATCGAGCAGTCATAAGGGAGTCTACCTTCTCATTAATAACTAGCTCAATGCTGCAGTAGGTGTGTCTAATTCTTTGATCCGATAGTTCACCTTGAGGGTGTTATAGTTTGACTGTACCATAACTCGATCTCCTAGCCATTTGAAATTTTGAGGTGTATGTTGGCTATAGCATGCTCGTTGTAGAAATTAGATCGTACCAATAGAAAATCTATCTACCTCGATAGATGAGGAGTATGTTAGATATATGTGCCCTAGAAGGTAGAATTGGCTGACACTTGTAATACACTTCTAGGGGCAAAATTGTAATTTTGACTAAAATCAATAAATGGGTTATTTTCTATCACATATGTGTATTTAGTGTCTGTGATACATCCTTTGAGTTAATGGTAATGATAATTCATATTTTCAAGAGTTGAAAATTTAAGACATGAATAATCATTATTAACTCATAATTGCTCCGGACCATAGGATCATCACGAGGATGGTGATTGATCCGGAAGGTTGGTGTACAATCGCTTTTCTTTAATAGATGAGTCTTGAGTCTACGGTGTGGAGACACCGGAGCGATAGTACAGATACTCGTTAGAGAACGAGGGCACTGAGCGTGACCACCTCGAGTAGTCATTAGGGAGTCTACCTTCTCGTCAATGACTGACTCGATGCTGCAGTAGTGTGTCTGGTTCTTTGACCTGAGATGCATCGGCAGTTCACCTTGAGGGTGTTATAGTTTGACTACACCATTACTCGGTCTCCTAGCCATATGGAACCCTGAGGTGTATGTTGGCTATAGCATGTTCATTGTAGGAACTGGATTGCATCAAGATGGAATCTATCTACCTCGGTGGTAGAGGAGCAGCCCTATGATGATCATGAGAATCAAGTCCAGAAGCCCATGGCCATGGCAGAGTGAAATAATAGAAAGAGTTTCTATTTAGATTTTCACATTGGACTCGAATCGAATGATTACATCATATGACAGAGACTAGGGTTTGACGAGTTCACCTTAACCCTAATCTGATCGGGGCTCAAGATAGAAGAACTTAATCACACAGGTAGCTGCACCAAGAGGTTCGCATTCAGCTCTGATGGGTTGCCACCATATACTGCTAGGTGTCACTGGTGGATTTTGGGAGCAATTAGAATGATTTAGATGATCGATCATTCTAGCTGTTCGAATCAGAAGAGTTCTGATCCATCGAAAGGAGTTTCGATGATGTCGATGATAGAGATCATGACATATCCCATTACCATACAGAACTGAACCTAACTGGGTCACACAAACAAGGGTTTGAATCTGGTGATCATCAATTGAACTGATCTAGTTCAATTGATCTGAATGAGATTCAATTAGGTTCAAGGAAATCGTGCTAGCACTCGATTGAACCTAACGTTCTTCTTTTGCTATCATAAATAAGTTGTCCTGACTGAGCCAAAGGAGTTTGTGCTCAATCAGAGGCCTTCATATGGTCTGACTGGAGGTTGTCCAAGTCAGAAAAGGTTGTCTTATTTTATAAGACATTACCTGCCATTTTTGGTCACCTGCCATTTCTTGTTCTTTGACTTTGGTCAAAAGTCTACCTTTGACTGGTCAAATGTTGACCATTGACACTTTGACTTTTGACCACATGTCATGCACCTATTGGAGAGCTGGTGGGGGCCTGTCCCCCTGCCAGAACCTGGCAAGGAGAAGGGCGCACGCCACCCTAGGCGTGTGCCCAAGTTGGAGGCGCCTAGGAGTCCTTGTTGGACAAGGACTCCATCTCCTTTTTGGATTCCAATTAGAGTTCTTCTAAGAACCAACTTTGACTGGTCTTAGGCACCCTCTAAGGAGGAATCCAGGGGTCTCTATTCCCACCAATCAGATTTAGATCTGATTTCACAAAGGGTTGTGATTGGTTGGGAGGAAGAGGAGTTGGATCACGCTTAGTCTATAAATAAGACCCTGCGCCCAACTCAGATTCTAATGCAATTCAATTGAGAAACCCCACGCCCCAAGGCTGCCTCTCCCCTCCTTCCTCCATGCCATAGTCTCTTCTCCCCTTGCTCTCTCACGTCCAAAAGGAGTTTTGGACCTTGGTTGGTGCGATTCCAGATCAAAAGAAAGGCGATCAAAAGCTAAGAAGGCTGCGCTGCTGCAAAGGACGACTGCTGATCTTCAAAAGAGTTTTGAAGATCCTCCAGATCAGATCCAGATCTGATTTTTGGAGGTGTGATAGAGAAGAAGAGGATCTCCAGATCCAACCCGAGTGGATACCGGTAGAGGCCAGGCGCTTGCGTGGCTAAGATCCAGAACCTTCCGCTGCAAACAGGATCATCAACAGGGTAATAGGATTACCCAGAATCAGGTAAATTAAATTTGATTTAATTTATCTTATTTTAATTTTATTTTATTAAAATAATAAGAATCAGATCTGAAACATATCAAGATCTGATTGGGATCAAGAGAAAAATTTTTGAAATATATCTCTTGATCTGATCAGATCTGAACGAACCTGGACCGGGAAATCAGGATTTCCCTTCAACTGGTATCAGAGCCATGGTTCTAAATTGTTTAGATCTGATTTTAAATTTATTTTAATTAGAAAATAATTGATTTTAGATGTCACATGAGATGTGATCAGATCTGAAATCAGAAAAAATTAAAATTAAATGATTTGGATCTAAGATTAGAAGATATGCATGACTAGTTCTAGAATAGAATAGTTCTATAGAATAGTTCTTGCATGTTTTTGATTTAATCTGATTAAATCATATTTTAGATCTTTTTATTTACTATTTTTTGATATTATAAGTGTTATAATAACATCTAAAAAATAGCAAATAAAAATTATTTAATTTTTGAAATATCATATGAGATATGATTGATGCATGTCTAGACTAGTTGTAGAATAGTTCTACATAATTATCTAGATTAGAATTTATTTTGATTAGATCAATTTAAATCTAATTTTTTAGATTATTATGAGATAATTTAGATCTGAAAATATGCATGATTTGATACATGAGATGTATGCAAAATATGCCATGATTAGATCTACTTTATATATGAGATATATGATATAGATCTGATATTGTTTTGTAGTATTGAATGTTCCTGATTAAGGCGTTCCTCTTGGCCGTCCGGTCATAAGAACGAAGAAGGGTTTAAAGGCCCTCTCTTTCCCATTCGATGGGGTGTTCTTATGATGTGTAGGGGTGCTGCGTGTTCGTCCTTAATCAGAAACCCAAAACTTACTTTCTGCAAAACCCTAGATCCTGAAACCCTAGGATTTATTGTGCATATTTTGTTTATGAACCCTACTTAATTAAGAATTAAGTTTATGGAATATTAATTAGGTCTAAAATTGAGAATTTCAGATCTAAGACATATTCATAATACTGGGTTCGGGCTTGGGTAGCTCAATTAGGTCTAAGCGGTTGATCAAACCGAATCAAGAGTTGGTTAGATGGGATCAACAATGCTTAAATTGACCAGCCTAATAGGATTAAGTCTGGGTCAAGATCGAGTCACGATCAAGCAAGACCTAATTAGGCTCAGAGGTTAGAGTCTGGATTGTAGGCTAACCCAATTGGTTCTGGCTCAACAATTTGGTGTCTAAGGTAAGTTTGGCACATACGACGACGACTGGTTTTTAATTGGAAGCTACTCGACCTGAATGCGTTCTTGTACGAGTTAATGGCATATTCCTTCCACCGGTCTCACTTACCTGGCCATATCTGTTGACACAGTTCTGATCTGAGGTGGTCAATAATCCGAGCTAACCCATGCCACTAGGTTAGTCATAATTGTTATGACTATGACCAAGTCTAGTTTAATGAGACCTGAATCAATTCTCCCTAAGAAAAGATTAAGTCTGAGGTCTTCCACCATTGTAGATGTGCGGGCCCTTCCCGGGGTTGATTGTTCTCGGCTGGATACAGTGGCTCAGTTGCACCGGGAAGAGATGCAACCATGTCTATTAGGCATTGGATGCTATGGGCTGGAGGATGAGTTGGGCTCAATATTCTGGATACGGTGAGAGACTCAATTAGGAACCCAGTCTATGCAAATGGTGGGTCTGACTTAACTAAGGAGTGGATCAATATTTCGGATACGGTGAGATTCATGAATTAGAGACCAAGTTTGGGTGCACCATGATTAGAGAATCATTGAACAAGAGTTGTTCACTCATTGGCTAACCCATCACCAATAACTGTTAGGTGAGGTGATGAGTCAGTTGGTGAGACCGCACCACCCACTAGAAATCATTAATCGTGGAGATTTTTGCATCTCTACAGAGGGAGTGTAGGGATCCGAGAAAATAGTGGGAGCTAATTTGTTTAAAAATAAAATCCCTAAATAAATTGGTCAAGTCAAAATTACAGTATCTAACTAGAATCTTTGACTCTCTACAGGAAAATGTCTGCGTCCAACCCATTGGCACGTATCCTGGACACACATAGACTGACTGGACCCAATTATAAAGATTGGCTCAGGAACTACAAAATTATTTTGGGTTTCGAGAAGTTAACCCATGTTTTGGACCAGGACCCTCCCACATTACCAGCCCGTCCATCTGTTGAACAGAGAGCATCTCTGGAAAAATGGATAGACGAAGATAATAAGGCCAGATATTACATGTTGGGCTCGATGTCTGATGAGCTCCAGCGCCAACATGAAGATATCGGGACTGCTCGCCAAATGTTGGCTCACCTGCAGGAGATGTTTGGTGAACAGAGTCGCGCAGCCAAATATCAAGTCACAAAATGACTTTTTAAGGCTAAGATGCGTGATGGGCAGTCAGTCCAAGATCACTGTCTGACAATGATCAAGGACATGGAAGAGCTTGAGAAGCTCGGTGTGAAGTTGGACTTGGACCTGCAGAACGATATTATTCTGCAATCCTTGACTGATGCATATGGGCAATTCATCATGAATTACCACATGCATAAACTTCAAAATTCCTTGGCCGAATTAATGAATATGCTGGTTACCGCTGAGCTTTCTATGAAAGGTTCTAAAGGCTCAGTTCTTGCTATGGAACGGACTTCTTCCAAAAGAAAGTCTTATGGAAAGAAAAAGAAGTCTGTGAAAAAGCAAAAGGTGGAAGGATCAAAGAAGAAGAAGGCAGAATCCGAAGAAAAAGGCCGATGTCAAAGGAAAGTGTTTCCATTGCAACAGCGACGGCCATTGGAAGCGGAACTGCCCTACTTACCTGGCCACCCTGAAGAACAAGAAGGAAGGTCCTTCTGGAGGTATGCTCGTTATTGAGTCTAACCTTACGGTTTCTTCTGCATCCAGTTGGGTGCTTGACTCTGGTTCTAGTGCTCATCTGTGCACTTCTATGCAGGGTCTTGAGGATAGCAGGAGGCTGAGGGATGGAGACATGATCCTACGCATCGGTAATGGAGCAAGAGTTGCTGCAGTAGCCGTGGGAACATACCCTCTTCGATTACCATCTGGTTTAGACTTAGTTTTGAAAAGACTGTTATTATGTGCCTGCAGCTAGCAGGAATTTGATTTCTGTTTCATGCTTAGCACAAGAAGGCTTATGTGATTACCTTCTTTAAGGACCATTGTAACATTCTTTATGAAAGAAATAAAATTGCAAATGGTTTCCTTATTAATGGTCTTTATCAGCTACATATTGATGTACCTATTCTAACTATCGAGCAAAACGTGAATGCCAAACGACCTAGGGATAGTCCAAACGACAGATATCTATGGCACCTGAGATTAGGTCATATAGCAGAAGATAGGATCAACAAATTGGAGAAAAATGGGCTATTGAGTCCATTGACTTTTGAGTCATATCCAACTTGTGAATCTTGTCTTCAAGGCAAAATGACTAAACTCCCTTTTGTTGGACATGGGGAGAGGGCCACAGATCTCCTTGCCCTAGTACATACTGATGTGTGCGGCCCATTTGATGTGCCGGCTAGAGGCAATTTTGTCTACTTCATTACCTTTACCGATGATCTGTCTAGGTATGGGTATGTGTATCTTATGAGACACAAGTCTGAAGCTTTTGAAAAGTTCAAAGAATTCAGACATGAAGTAGAAAAACAAACTGAAAAACCCATTAAGGTTCTTCGATCAGATCGAGGAGGTGAATACCTTAGCCGGAAATTCCTAGACTATCTCAAGGAAAAATGGCATAGTCTCTCAATGGACTCCACCAGGAACACCTCAACTCAACGGGGTTTCAGAACGGAGAAATCGGACTCTATTAGGATATGGTTCGATCCATGATGAGCTTCACAGACCTCCCTGATTTTCTTTGGGGACACTCATTGTTAACTTCAATCTTATCTACTGAATAGGGTTCCCTCTAAAACCGTTCCTACCACACCGTATGAGATATGGCACGGTAAGAAACCAAGTCTGAGTCATCTCAGAATTTGGGGTTGTCCGGCTCATGTCAAAAGACAACAAGCGGACAAGTTAGAGTTTAGGTCCTTTAGAGCTCGATTCATAGGATATCCTAAAGAGTCATTAGGATACTATTTCTACATTCCAGAAGACCACAATGTGATTGTGAGTCGACATGCCATCTTTCTTGAAAAATAGTTTATTCAAGATAGCGGCATTGGAAAGCAGATCAAGCTTGATGAGAAAGTCTCACAAGTACAACGAGCTAAGGACCAAGTTGGAACCAAATCAGGTTGAGCCAATAAGAACACTACCTCCTCCACCTCGTAGATCGGAAAGAGTTTTCCCGTCCCCCTGAAAGATACTTAGGTATTATTTCAGAGGATGTAGAGGAAATGTTCCTCGTAGGTAATGGTGCTCATGGTGATGATCCCAAAACCTACAACGAGGCGATATCAGATATCGACTCCGAGAAATGGCTAGAGGCAATGCAGTCAGAAATTGACTCGATGCACTCAAACCAAGTCTGGACCTTGGTAGATCCACCAGAAGGTATAGTACCTATTGGGTGTAAATGGATCTTCAAGAGAAAGATTGGTGCAGATGGGAATGTGGAGACATTCAAGGCTAGACTAGGTGGCAAAAGGTTATAGTCAACGCGAAGGCATTGACTATCAGGATACCTTTTCCCCAGTAGGCTATGCTAAAATCCATCCGCACATTGCTTGCCGTTGCAGCCTATTTCGATTATGAAATATGGCAAATGGACGTGAAAACGGCATTCTTGAAATGGATATCTTGAGGAAGATATCTATATGGAACAGCCGCTAGGTTTCACATCCAGTGATACTGATCACAAGGTTTGCAAGCTGCAAAGGTCCATATATGGACTTAAGCAAGCATCTCGGAGCTGGAACACTCATTTCAATGATGTGATCAAAAAGTTTGGTTTCATCAAAAATGAAGAGGAACCATGTGTTTTCAAAAGGGTCAGTGGGAGCGCTGTTGTCTTCCTCGTATTGTACGTGGATGACATCCTCCTTATTGGGAATGATATTCCCATGTTGACATCAGTCAAGATGTGGTTGTCCAAGGAATTCTCCATGAAAGACCTAGGTGAAGCATCCTTTATTCTAGGAATTAAGGTCTATAGGGATAGACCGAATAGGATGCTAGGACTTTCACAGAAGATGTACATAGAGAAAGTACTAAAGAGGTTTAGTATGGAAAACTCTAAGAGGGGATTAATACCCTTCAGACATGGTATTCATCTTTCCAAGAAGATGTGCCCCAGCACACCTGAGGAAATAGAACGCATGAGCAAGATCCCTTATGCTTCTGCAATAGGGAGCCTCATGTATGCCATGCTATGTACACGACCTGATATAGCCCATGCTGTGAGTGTCACAAGCAGATATCAGTCAAATCCAGGTGAAGAACACTGGACTTCTGTGAAATGTATCCTTAAGTACTTGAGAAGAACTAAGGATATGATGTTGGTCTTTGGTAATGGAGAACTCCAAGTCCAGGGATACACAGACTCGGATTTCATGTCCGATATAGATGATCGAAAGTCGACATCTGGGAGTCTGTTTGTGTGCAATGGTGGTGCTGTCAGCTGGAAGAGTTCCAAGCAAACGGTGATACCACCTCATCCAGCGATTACCTCGAGAAGGGTTATGTCGAGGTCAAGAGAGTCAACTCCGCAGATAATGTGGCAGACCCACTTACAAAGCCGTTGGGCCAGCAGAAGATCGAAGCCCACCTTGAGAAGATGGGACTTAGACTTGTAGCCAATTGGCTTTAGGACAAGTGGGAGATTGTTAGATATATGTGCCCTAGAAGCCAGAATTGGCTGACACTTGTAATACACTTCTAGGGGCAAAATTATAATTTTGACTAAAATCAATAAAATGGGTTATTTTCTATCACATATGTGTATTTAGTGTCTGTGATACATCCTTTGAGTTAATGGTAATGATAATTCATATTTTCAAGAGTTGAAAATTTAAGACATGAATAATCATTATTAACTCATAAAATGCTCCCGACCATAGGATCATCACGAGGATGGTGATTGATCCGGAAGGTTGGTGTACAATCGCTTCTCTTTAGTAGATGAGTCTTGAGTCTACGGTGTGGAGACACCGGAGCGAGAGTACAGGTACTCGTTAGAGAACGAGGGCACTGAGCGTGACCACCTCGAGTAGTCATTAGGGAAGTCTACCTTCTCGTCAATGACTGACTCGATGCTGCAGTAGTGTGTCTGGTTCTTTGACCTGAGATGCATCGGCAGTTCACCTTGAGGGTGTTATAGTTTGACTACACCATTACTCGGTCTCCTAGCCATATGGAACCCTGAGGTGTATGTTGGCTATAGCATGTTCATTGTAGGAACTGGATTGCATCAAGATGGAATCTATCTACCTCGGTGGTAGAGGAGCAGCCCTATGATGAATCATGAGAATCAAGTCCAGAAGCCCATGGCCATGGCAGAGTGAAATAATAGAAAGAGTTTCTATTTAGATTTTCACATTGGACTCGAATCGAATGATTACATCATATGACAGAGACTAGGGTTTGACGAGTTTACACCTTAACCCTAATCTGATCGGGGCTCAAGATAGAAGAACTTAATCACACAGGTAGCTGCACCAAGAGGTTCGCATTCAGCTCTGATGGGTTGCCACCATATACTGCTAGGTGTCACTGGTGGATTTTGGGAGCAATTAGAATGATTTAGATGATCGATCATTCTAGCTGTTCGAATCAGAAGAGTTCTGATCCATCGAAAGGAGTTTCGATGATGTCGATGATAGAGATCATGACATATCCCATTACCATACAGAACTGAACCTAACTGGGTCACACAAACAAGGGTTTGAATCTGGTGATCATCAATTGAACTGATCTAGTTCAATTGATCTGAATGAGATTCAATTAGGTTCAAGGAAATCGTGCTAGCACTCGATTGAACCTAACGTTCTTCTTTTACTATCATAAATAAGTTGTCCTGACTGAGCCAAAGGAGTTTGTGCTCAATCAGAGGCCTTCATATGGTCTGACTGGAGGTTGTCCAAGTCAGAAAAGGTTGTCTTATTTGTAAGACATTACCTGCCATTTTTGGTCACCTGCCATTTCTTGTTCTTTGACTTTGGTCAAAAGTCTACCTTTGACTGGTCAAACGTTGACCATTGACACTTTGACTTTTGACCACATGTCATGCACCTATTGGAGAGCTGGTGGGGGCCTGTCCCCCTGCCAGAACCTGGCAAGGAGAAGGGCGCACGCCACCCTAGGCGTGTGCCCAAGTTGGAGGCGCCTAGGAGTCCTTGTTGGACAAGGACTCCATCTCCTTTTTGGATTCCAATTAGAGTTCTTCTAAGAACCAACTTTGACTGGTCTTAGGCACCCTCTAAGGAGGAATCCAGGGGTCTCTATTCCCACCAATCAGATTTAGATCTGATTTCACAAAGGGTTGTGATTGGTTGGGAGGAAGAGGAGTTGGATCACGCTTAGTCTATAAATAAGACCCTGCGCCCAACTCAGATTCTAATGCAATTCAATTGAGAAACCCCACGCCCCAAGGCTGCCTCTCCCCTCCTTCTCCATGCCATAGTCTCTTCTCCCCTTGCTCTCCACGTCCAAAAGGAGTTTTGGACTTTGGTTGGTGCGATTCAGATCAAGGAAAGGCGATCAAAAGCAAGAAGGCTGCGCTGCTGCAAAAGGACGACTGCAGATCTTCAAAAGAGTTTTGAAGATCCTCCAGATCAGATCCAGATCTGATTTTTGGAGGTGTGATAGAGAAGAAGAGGATCTCCAGATCCAACCCGAGTGGATACCGGTAGAGGCCAGGCGCTTGCGTGGCTAGATCCAGAACCTTCCGCTGCAATCAGGATCATCTACAGGGTAATAGGATTACCCAAATCAGGTAAATTAAATTTGATTTAATTTATCTTATTTTATTTTATTTATTAAAATAATAAGAATCAGATCTGAAACATATCAAGATCTGATTGGGATCAAGAGAAAAATTTTTGAAATATATCTCTTGATCTGATCAGATCTGAACGAACCTGGACCGGAAATCAGGATTTCCCTTCAATACCTGGAGAATCATGTCTCCCTTCACCAGGGACTCAAGATAGGGTAGCTATACCGAGAAGTTCATATATGATTCTGATTGATTGCCACCATATACTATGAGGTATTACTGGTGGATTTTGAAAGTAATTAGAATGATTTTGATGATTGATCATTCTAATTACATGAATCAAAAAAGTTCTGATCCATCAAAAAGTGTATCGATGATATCGATGATAGAGATCATGACATATCTCACTACCATATAGAACTAATCCTAAATAAATCATACAAATAAAGATCTGAATCTAAATGTGATCAATTAGGCTAATCCAGTTCGATTGATTTGGATTAGATCTAATTAAGTTCAAAAAAATTATGCTAGCACACGATTGAGCCTAACATTCTCCTTATGTAGTCTTTCTGGTTCATCTCGACAGAGTCAAATTGGTTTGAACTTATCCAGAAACCCTATAAGGGTTTGTCCTAGTCTGACTGAAGCTTATCCAGATCAAAAAAGATTTATCTTAATCCATCAGATGGAAATAAGATAAGACCTATCAATTTCTGACACCACCTACCATTTTCGATTTCGTCAGGACATTGACCTGGTCTCTGCAATAAGGAAAAGAGGGGAGGAGGCATGCACCCCCTATTTTCATCTGGGGCACACATCCTAAGGAGGATTCTCATGAGAAAAATTAAAGGGGTCAGCCCTTATGGCGTGCACACATGGGAAAAAGGAAATAGAGTCTCATATGAATGGGACTCTAGGGTTTTTAATGGGATCAAAGACCTTGGTGCCCACTCTTTTATTTTTATCCATTTGTGGCACCACTTAAGTGAAGATTTTGGGGTCTCTAATTTGATTGGATCAGATGACATCACATAGCCAATCTGATTAAGATTTGATTAAATCAATGAATGTGATTTGTTGATGCTGCATGGCACTATATGGCACATAAGTATTTTTTTAAACCCCTTCTGTGCCTAGGATTTGTGTTCTTTGATCTCCCATGCCCCTAGGCTACTGCTCGTTCTATTTTCCATGTCTCCCTCTAATCCTCTCTTCCCTCTCCATACCCATACCAGGTTGGGCATAGGTTTAGTGGTCAAAGGTTGATAGAAGCTGAAGCAAAGATCATGATAAGATGTTCTACATCAAGAGATTAGGTGCAACTTTTAAAATTATTTTGAAGGCTTCAAAGATTCAGATATGATCTAAATTTTTGGCATTAGATCCAAAAGAAGAGCACGTCCAGATCCAATCTGAGTGGACTCTGGTGGAGGCCGGTAGAGGCCAAGCATATGCATGGCTTAATCTAGGACCTCAAGCTTTCATTGACCATCAATAGGATAATTAGATTACCCAAATCAAGTATAAAATTATATCTGATTTAATTTAAATTTTTAAATTTAATATCAGATCATTAAGATCAGATCTTAGGACTCTTAGATCTAATTAGGACTTATAAAAAAATTTAAAAAATTTTTGCTATAGATCTAATCAGATCAGATCGATCCTATGGTAGAAAAGCTAGTTATTCTATAGATCCCGCACCTATATCTTGATTCTCCATCCCGTACCTCTACTTTCATCTCATAGCTACCTGTCAGCTAGACACAACCGACATACGAAACCAAAAAAAACTACAATCAATAAAAATGATGCAGAATAGGCTAGCATTAAAGTGGAAACTGGTACCTCAAAAAGAAAATAATAATTCATCAAATGGGTACAAGAAAGATGCAAAGGCAAGATCACTGGTATGGGAATATCTCATATATGGAAAGAAATTACGGCCCCTACTCTATAAGCAAGACCTGCTCCTTTTGCTGAAAATACTGTCCTTAAGTCAATCATCAGTTTATTGATGATTGAGCTATTTTATATAATTATATATAAATTTTTAATTAAATAAAAGTTATTTTAGATTTTTCATCATAAATTTTTCATCTTCTAATGAACTCCTGTCTGTTGTGATGAAATTCTTAGAACTATTAAGAATCGACAAAAGAGAATTATTATTTAATCCTTAAAATTGTTCATGATCAAATGATACGTTGTTACCAATGACAATAATATTTATCGAGTATAGATCATTGTGTGCAATATAGGTTGATTGTCCTCTTAACCAAGAAGTATGGAGACACTGATATGGCATGTAGATAAGATGTAAGGGTATATCTACACTAAATATGACTGACTTCAGAGCTTTTCTACTGCCAAGAATTACTCTGATGGAATATGGGCATAAGTATTCCTCCGACCTAAGATCATCATGGTGACTTTCAAGTAACTCACTGTGCTTTGGTGCCAGACTATCTGAATTTCTAATTTAGCAATGGAAGATTTTTGGGTACAATCAAATACTTGAGGAGTCGATGCATGAGTCAAGATAGGATTGACCACTCCTGGACTTCGGAGCTATGTTCAATAGTATTTTAATTTAGCAAAATCTTGGCTAAGGTAATCCTAGTAAGGGGTCACAAGACTAATTACTTTGAGACACAATTTGAATGCAACTTTTAAGGTTGATAGTTAACCTTGAGTCATCCTATGCACAGAGGTTAAAGGGATGAATTATATGGTAACCATACTCATGTAGGTTCTAAATATTATAATTGTACTATTCGATCTATCCGGACATCGAGTACCATTGCTAGATGGTTACTTCAATTAGTACAAAAAATTGGTTCCTATGCTACTGACTTAGGTTCGAACCTACAAGGTCACATATACTGAGATTCCTACCCAATCTAATGGCTGATCAAGAGAAGTTTAATTAGTAATTTGATCACTAATTAACTTAATTTGATTGAGTGATTATTTTTAGATCAAGACCACTTGAATTGGATTCATTTGGATTTGACCCAATTAGATTATGAGATGATCTAATCATTAAGGAGGTTTAATCCCTAATTTGATTAGGGGTTTGGCTTGATTATTTTTTGATTTAATTAGGATTTAACTAAGCCTAATTAAGCCTAAATAAGTTGGATTTAATATAGTCTAATTGGGCCTAATTATTTTGGATTGGATTGATTTGATTGGAGGACAAACAATGAGACTAGTTTGACTAGTCTTCCCATGTGCCACATCATCCTTTGACTTATGCCTTTCTATCTCCATGAGAAAGAGATTTCTCATGAGTTTTTTTCATGCAAGGAAGGGCGTGCGTTTTCCCTTCTCACATGCCGTAAGGATTGGTTTAATCTGGTTACCAATTCAATTCGAATGGGATTTGAATTTTGAATGGACAACCACTTGATCTAAACTAATCCCTCATGCCTCCCTTGTTAGTGCACATCTATAAAATATCTAATTTTATGGACATGCAACATTGGAAGGAAGAAAAGAGAGGAATATTGAGAGACTAGAGAAGAGAAAGTCTCTTCTCTGCATGTGTATGAAAAAATCAGGCGCAAAGGATTTTGGGTGAGAGCATACCTTAGCATCTATACCTAGGGTTTGTGTTTCTAGTTGTGAGTTACGAGGGTCGTGACTTCACAAAACTAGTGGAAGACCTCCTCTTCATCATCTTCTGCATTCATCAAGAGGATCTGGAGCATCCGAAGACCCCATGAAGAAGATCAAAAGAAATTTGACCTAAATCAGTCATTAAAGATTTCTATAGAGCTAGCACTCAAGAGAAACTAATTGGGATCAGGACCTCGTGTGTATTACCCATGGAGGCCAAACACATGTGTGGCTACATTGCAAAGTTTAGATCTATACCGAGGAGATCAGATTGTAGCATTCTTCTACCCACGAAAAGATAACATGTTCTAAACATGTTGAGCAGTAAAATAGTTTTACTGTTGATCTTGTTTTTATTTTCAAATATGCATGCATATATAATACATTAGATCCTATAGTGTGTGGGATTTTCATATTAGATCTATAGCTTTTCACTATTAATATGATTAATAATATTATTCACTGTGCATTTATCAAAAAAAATTTTGAAAGTAGAGCTAGAAATCCTGCATGCACCCTTCAATTGGTATCAGAGCAGTAGGTTCTTTGATGTATTATATATGCATGATTTAGATTATTTTTAGATTAGATCTAAATAATAATCAGATCTAAAAAATAAAAATATTCATCACATGGAATGTAGGTTGTCCTATTGTAAGGTTTATCCCTTATAGTGGAAAGATTATCCTAGTATGTTGTAATCTATTAAATTGATCATAAAATCTTTAGATTAGATCTAATAATTTTATGATGTGTTTGAAGGATTTAATCTAAATTTCATCATGAATTAGAATTTAGATTAAATCTAAATAATTTCATGATTTTTTTGTAGAGTACATAGTTTTAGATTAAACCTGAATAGGATCTTAGGAAGGTTCTGTTCGTTGATCGAGCCGACTCTCTCAAGAATTAAGCCAACTTGACCAGCGTGCCAGCCATGATACATTTTCGAGATTGATGCTTCAGTTGGCTTGATCAGAAACCAGATCATGTCGACTTCAATTTAGGCTGGCTCAGATTGGATCCAAGCTTGCTCGACTGGAATGACGGCCTTTGGGCCTTTCGCCCGAGCCAGCTATCTCAGGAATCGAGCCAACTCAGCTTTTACTGAAGGAAAATCCTAATTTTTCGGTCCAGGTTCGTTCAGGTTTGATCAGATTAAGAGATATATTTCAAAAATTTTTCTCTTGATTTCAATCAGATCTTGATATATTTCAGATCTGATTATTATTATTTTGGAAATAAAATAAAATTAAAAGATAAATTAAATCAAATTTAATTTACCTGATCTGGGTAATCCTATTACCCTGTTGATGATCCTGTTTGCAGCGGAAGGTTCTGGATCTAGCCACGCAAGCGCCTGGCCTCTACCGGTATCCACTCGGGTTGGATCTGGAGATCCTCTTCTTCTCTATCACATCCTCCAAAAATCAGATCTGGATCTGATCTGGAGGATCTTCAAAACTCCTTTTGAAGATCAGCAGTCGTCCTTTGCAGCAGCGCAGCCTTCTTGCTTTTGATCGCCTTTCTTTGATCTGAATCGCACCAACCAAGGTCCAAAACTCCTTTTGGACGTGGAGAGGAGAGGGGAGAAGAGTGGTTTGGCATGGAGGAAGGAGGGGAGAGGCAGCCTTGGGGCGTGGGGAAATTTCTCAATTGAATTGCATTAGAATCTGAGTTGGGCGCAGGGTCTTATTTATAGACTAAGCTGTGATCCAACTCCTCTTCCTCCCAACCAATCACAACCCTTTGTGAAATCAGATCTAAATCTGATTGGTGGGAATAGAGTCCCCTGGATTCCTCCTTAGAGGGCGCCTAAGACCAGTCAAAGTTGGTTCTTAGAAGAACTCTAATTGGAATCCAAAAAGGAGATGGAGTCCTTGTCCAACAAGGACTCCTAGGCGCCTCCAACTTGGGCACACGCCTAGGGTGGCGTGCGCCCTTCCTCCTTGCCAGGTTCTGGCAGGGGGACAGGCCCCCACCAGCTCTCCAATAGGTGCATGACATGTGGTCAAAAGTCAAAGTGTCAATGGTCAACATTTGACCAGTCAAAGGTAGACTTTTGACCAAAGTCAAAGAACAAGAAATGGCAGGTGACCAAAAATGGCAGGTAATGTCTTACAAAATAAGACAACCTTTTCTGACTTGGACAACCTCCAGTCAGACCATATGAAGGCCTCTGATTGAGCACAAACTCCTTTGGCTCAGACAGGACAACTTATTTATGATAGCAAAAGAAGAACGTTAGGTTCAATCGAGTGCTAGCACGATTTCCTTGAACCTAATTGAATCTCATTCAGATCAATTGAACTAGATCAGTTCAATTGATGATCACCAGATTCAAACCCTTGTTTGTGTGACCCAGTTAGGTTCAGTTCTGTATGGTAATGGGATATGTCATGATCTCTATCATCGACATCATCGAAACTCCTTTCGATGGATCAGAACTCTTCTGATTCGAACAGCTAGAATGATCGATCATCTAAATCATTCTAATTGCTCCCAAAATCCACCAGTGACACCTAGCAGTATATGGTGGCAACCCATCAGAGCTGAATGCGAACCTCTTGGTGCAGCTACCTGTGTGATTAAGTTCTTCTATCTTGAGCCCCGATCAGATTAGGGTTAAGGTGAACTCGTCAAACCCTAGTCTCTGTCATATGATGTAATCATTCGATTCGAGTCCAATGTGAAAATCTAAATAGAAACTCTTTCTATTATTTCACTCTGCCATGGCCATGGGCTTCTGGACTTGATTCTCATGATCATCATAGGGCTGCTCCTCTACCACCGAGGTAGATAGATTCCATCTTGATGCAATCCAGTTCCTACAATGAACATGCTATAGCCAACATACACCTCAGGGTTCCATATGGCTAGGAGACCGAGTAATGGTGTAGTCAAACTATAACACCCTCAAGGTGAACTGCCGATGCATCTCAGGTCAAAGAACCAGACACACTACTGCAGCATCGAGTCAGTCATTGACGAGAAGGTAGACTCCCTAATGACTACTCGAGGTGGTCACGCTCAGTGCCCTCGTTCTCTAACGAGTACCTGTACTCTCGCTCCGGTGTCTCCACACCGTAGACTCAAGACTCATCTACTAAAGAGAAGCGATTGTACACCAACCTTCCGGATCAATCACCATCCTCGTGATGATCCTATGGTCGGGAGCATTTTATGAGTTAATAATGATTATTCATGTCTTAAATTTTCAACTCTTGAAAATATGAATTATCATTACCATTAACTCAAAGGATGTATCACAGACACTAAATACACATATGTGATAGAAAATAACCCATTTTATTGATTATAGTCAAAATTATAATTTTGCCCCTAGAAGTGTATTACAAGTGTCAGCCAATTCTGGCTTCTAGGGCACATATATCTAACAATCTCCCACTTGTCCTAAAGCCAATTGGCTACAAGTCTAAGTCCCATCTTCTCAAGGTGGGCTTCGATCTTCTGCTGGCCCAACGGCTTTGTAAGTGGGTCTGCCACATTATCTGCGGAGTTGACTCTCTTGACCTCGAACGTAACCTTTCTCGAAGGTAATCGCGGATGAGGTGGTATCGCCGCTCAATGTGCTTGGATTTCTGGTGAGACCTCGGCTCCTTAGCAAGGGCTATGGCGCCATTGTTGTCGCAGTATAGAGGAATGGCATCTGATGGCATTACTCCAATTTCTGCAGCAAACTTCTTGTACCAGAATGCTTCCTTCGCAGCCTCTGATGCAGCGATATATTCTGCTTCCATGGTGGAATCTGCTATCACCGTTTGCTTGGAACTCTTCCAGCTGACAGCTCCACCATTGCACACAAACAGACTTCCCAGATGTCGACTTTCGATCATCTATATCGGACATGAAATCCGAGTCTGTGTATCCCTGGACTTGGAGTTCTCCATTACCAAAGACCAACATCATATCCTTAGTTCTTCTCAAGTACTTAAGGATACATTTCACAGAAGTCCAGTGTTCTTCACCTGGATTTGACTGATATCTGCTTGTGACACTCACAGCATGGGCTATATCAGGTCGTGTACATAGCATGGCATACATGAGGCTCCCTATTGCAGAAGCATAAGGGATCTTGCTCATGCGTTCTATTTCCTCAGGTGTGCTGGGGCACATCTTCTTGGAAAGATGAATACCATGTCTGAAGGGTATTAATCCCCTCTTAGAGTTTTCCATACTAAACCTCTTTAGTACTTTCTCTCTATGTACATCTTCTGTGAAAGTCCTAGCATCCTATTCGGTCTATCCCTATAGACCTTAATTCCTAGAATAAAGGATGCTTCACCTAGGTCTTTCATGGAGAATTCCTTGGACAACCATAATCTTGACTGATGTCAACATGGGAATATCATTCCCAATAAGGAGGATGTCATCCACGTACAATACGAGGAAGACAACAGCGCTCCCACTGACCCTTTTGAAAACACATGGTTCCTCTTCATTTTTGATGAAACCAAACTTTTTGATCACATCATTGAAACGAGTGTTCCAGCTCCGAGATGCTTGCTTAAGTCCATATATGGACCTTTGCAGCTTGCAAACCTTGTGATCAGTATCACTGGATGTGAAACCTAGCGGCTGTTCCATATAGATATCTTCCTCAAGATATCCATTTAAGGAATGCCGTTTTCACGTCCATTTGCCATATTTCATAATCGAAATAGGCTGCAACGGCAAGCAATGTGCGGATGGATTTTAGCATAGCCACTGGGAAAAAGGTATCCTGATAGTCAATGCCTTCGCGTTGACTATAACCTTTTGCCACTAGTCTAGCCTTGAATGTCTCCACATTCCCATCTGCACCAATCTTTCTCTTGAAGATCCATTTACACCCAATAGGTACTATACCTTCTGGTGGATCTACCAAGGTCCAGACTTGGTTTGAGTGCATCGAGTCAATTTCTGACTGCATTGCCTCTAGCCATTTCTCGGAGTCGATATCTGATATCGCCTCGTTGTAGGTTTTGGGATCATCACCATGAGCACCATTACCTATGAGGAACATTTCCTCTACTTCCTCTGAAATAATACCTAAGTATCTTTCAGGGGGATGGGAAACTCTTTCCGATCTACGAGGTGGAGGAGGTAGTGTTCTTATTGGCTCAACCTGATTTGGTTCCAATTGGTCCTTAGCTCGTTGTACTTGTGAGACTTTCTCATCAAGCTTGATCTGCTTTCCAATGCCGCTATCTTGAATAAACTATTTTTCAAGAAAGATGGCATGTCGACTCACAATCACATTGTGGTCTTCTGGAATGTAGAAATAGTATCCTAATGACTCTTTAGGATATCCTATGAATCGAGCTCTAAAGGACCTAAACTCTAACTTGTCCGCTTGTTGTCTTTTGACATGAGCCGGACAACCCCAAATTCTGAGATGACTCAGACTTGGTTTCTTACCGTGCCATATCTCATACGGTGTGGTAGGAACGGTTTTAGAGGGAACCCTATTCAGTAGATAAATTGAAGTTAACAATGAGTATCCCCAAAGAAAATCAGGGAGGTCTGTGAAGCTCATCATGGATCGAACCATATCCAATAGAGTTCGATTTCTTCATTCTGAAATCCCCGTTGAGTTGAGGTGTTCCTGGTGGAGTCCATTGAGAGACTATGCCATTTTCTTTAGATAGTCTAGGAATTCTCGGCTAAGGTATTCACCTCCTCGATCTGATCGAAGAACCTTAATGGGTTTTCCAGTTTATTTTTCTACTTCATGTCTGAATTCTTTGAACTTTTTAAAAGCTTCAGACTTATGTCTCATAAGATACACATACCCATACCTAGACAGATCTTCAGTAAAGGTAATGAAGTAGACAAAATTACCTCTAGCCAGTTGTTAGATATATGTGCCCTAGAAGCCAGAATTGGCTGACACTTGTAATACACTTCTAGGGGCAAAATTATAATTTTGACTAAAATCAATAAAATGGGTTATTTTCTATCACATATGTGTATTTAGTGTCTGTGATACATCCTTTGAGTTAATGGCAATGATAATTCATATTTTTAAGAGTTGAAAATTTAAGACATGAATAATCATTATTAACTCATAAAATTGCTCCCGACCATAGGATCATCACGAGGATGGTGATTGATCCGGAAGGTTGGTGTACAATCGCTTCTCTTTCAGTAGATGAGTCTTGAGTCTACGGTGTGGAGACACTGGAGCGAGAGTACAGGTACTCGTTAGAGAACGAGGGCACTGAGCGTGACCACCTCGAGTAGTCATTAGGAAGTCTACCTTCTCGTCAATGACTGACTCGATGCTGCAGTAGTGTGTCTGGTTCTTTGACCTGAGATGCATCGGTAGTTCACCTTGAGGGTGTTATAGTTTGACTACACCATTACTCGATCTCCTAGCCATATGGAACCATGAGGTGTATGTTGGCTATGACATGTTCATTGTAGGAACTGGATGGACATCAAGATGGAATCTATCTACCTCGGTGGTAGAGGAGCAGCCCTATGATGATCATGAGAATCAAGTCCAGAAATCCCATGGCCATGGTAGAGTGAAATAATAGAAAGAGTTTCTATTTAGATTTTCACATTGGACTTGAATCGAATGATTACATCATATGACAGAGACTAGGGTTTGACGAGTTTACCTTAACCCTAATCTGATCGAGGCTCAAGATAGAAGGACTGAATCACACAGGGTAGCTGCACCAAGAGGTTTGCATTCAGCTCTGATGGGTTGCCACCATATACTGCTAGGTGTCACTGGTGGATTTTGGGAGCAATTAGAATGATTTAGATGATCGATCATTCTAGCTGTTCGAATCAGAAGAGTTCTGATCCATCGAAAGGAGTTTCGATGATGTCGATGATAGAGATCATGACATATCCCATTACCATACAGAACTGAACCTAACTGGATCACACAAACAAGGGTTTGAATCTGGTGATCATCAATTGAACTGATCTAGTTCAATTGATCTGAATGAGATTCAATTAGGTTCAAGAAAATCGTGCTAGCACTCGATTGAACCTAACGTTCTTCTTTTTCTATCATAAATAAGTTGTCCTATCTGAGCCAAAGGAGTTTGTGCTCAATCAGAGGCCTTCATATGGTTTGACTGGAGGTTGTCCAAGTTAGAAAAGGTTGTCTTATTTGTAAGACATTACCTGCCATTTTTGGTCACCTGCCATTTCTTGTTCTTTGACTTTGGTCAAAAGTCTACCTTTGACTGGTCAAACGTTGACCATTGACACTTTGACTTTTGACCACATGTCATGTACCTATTGGAGAGCTGGTGGGGGCTTGTCCCCCTGCCAGAACCTGGCAAGGAGGAGGGTGCACGTCAAGGGTGGCTTGAGCCCAAGTTTGGAGGAGTCTTGGAGTCCTTGTTGGACAAGGACTCCACCTCTCTTTTGGATTCCAATTAGAGTTCTCCCTAAAACCAACTTTGACTGGTCTTAGGCGCCCACTAAGTAGGAATCCAGGGGACTCTATTCCCACCAATCAGATTTAGATCTGATTTCATAAAGGGTTGTGATTGGTTGGGAATAAGAGAAGCTAGATCACAGTTAGTCTATAAATAAGACCCTATGCCCAACTCAAACACAAGAATTAATTGAATTGAGATCAAAGTTCCCCACTCCCCAAGGCTGCCTCTCCCCTCTTCCTCTATGCCAAACCATCTTCTCCCCTTGCTCTCCACATCCAAAAGGAGTTTTGGACCTTGGTTGGTGCGATCCAAATCAAAGAAAGGTGATCAAAAGCAAGAAGGCTGCACTGCTGCAAAGGACGACTGCAGATCTTCAAAAGGAGTTTTGAAGATCCTCCAGATCAGATCCACATCTAATTTTTGGAGGTATGATAGAGAAGAAGAGGATCTCCAGATCTAGCCTGAGTGGATACCGGTAGAGGCCAGACGCTTGCGTGGCTAGATCCAGAACCTTCCACTGCAAATAGGATCATCAACAGGGTAATAGGATTACCCAAATCAGGTAAATTAAATTTGATTTAATTTATCTTTATTTTATTTCTATTATTAAAATAATAAAATAAAATTTGAAACATTTCAGATCTAATTGGGATCGAGAGAAAAATTTTGAAATATATCTCTCGATCTGATCAGATTTGAACGAACCTGGTCCGGGAAATCAGGATTTTCCTTCAACTGGTATCAGAGCCAGGTTCTAAAATTGTTTAGATCTGATTTTAAATTTATTTTAATTAGAAAATAAGTGATTTCAGATGTCACATGAGATGTGATCAGATCTGAAATCAAAAAAAATTAAAATTAAATGATTAGGATCTAAGATTAGAAGATATGCACGACTAGTTCTAGAATAGAATAGTTCTATAGAATAGTCTTGCATGTTTTTGATTTAATCTGATTAAATCATATTTTAGATCTTTTTATTTACTATTTTTGATATTATAGAGTGTTATCAATAACATCTGAAAAATAGCAAAATAAAAATTATTTTAATTTTGAATATCATATGAGATATATTGATGCATGTCTAGACTAGTTTGTAGAATAGTTCTTACATAATGATCAAGATTAGAATTTATTTTGATTAGATCAAATTTAAATCTAAATTTTTTAGATTATTATGAGATATATTTAGATCTAAAAGTATGCAATGATTGATACATGGAGATGTATGCAAAATATGCCATGATTAGATATCTACTTATATATGAGAATATATGATATAGACATGATATTGTTTTTGTAGTATTGAAATGTTCCTGATTGAGGCGTTCCTCCTGGCCGGCCGATCATAAGAACGAAGAAGGGGTTTAAAGGCCCTCTCTTTCCATTCGATGGGGTGTTCTTATGAATGTGTAGGGGTGCTGCATGTTCGTCCTTATCAGAAAACCCAAAACTTACTTTCTGCAAAAGCCCTAAGATCCTGAAATCCTAGGATTTTATTGTGCTATTTTTGTTTATGAAGGCCTACTTAATTAAGAATTAAGTTTTGTTTGAATATTAATTAGATCTAAAACTGAGAATTTTCAGATCTAAGACATATTCATAATACCTGGGTCGGGCTTGGGTAGCTCAATTAGGTCTAAGCGTTTGATCAAACCGAATCAAGAGTTGGTAGATGGGATCAAACAGTGCTTAAACTGACCAGCCAATAGGATTAAGTCTGGGTCAAAATTGAGTCACGATCAAGTAAACTAATTAGGCTCAGAGGGTTAGAGTCCTAGATTGTAGGCTAACCCAATTGATTCTGGCTCAACAATTGGTGTCTAAGGTAAGTTTTGGCATGACGACCGACTGGTTTTTAATTGGAAGCTACTCGACCTGAAATGTGTTCTTGTACGAATTAATGGTATATTTCCTTCCACCGATCTCACTTATCGGCCATATCTTGTTGACACAGTTCTGATTTGAGAATGGTCAAATAATCCGAGCTAACCCATGCCACTAGGTTGGTCAATAATTGCTATGACTAAGCCAAGTCTATTTAATGAGATCAAAATTAATTCTCCCCTAAGAAAAGATTAAGTCTGGGTCTTCCATCATTGTAGATGTGCGGGCCCATCCCGAGGTTGATTGTTCTAGCTGGATACAGTGGCTCAGTTGCACCGGAAAGACGCCATGTCTATTAGGCATTGGATGCTATGGCTGGAGGATAGTTGAGCTCAATATTATTTCGGATACGGTGAGAGACTCAATTAGGAACCAGTCATGCAAAATGGTGGGTCTGACTTAACTAAGGAGTGGATCAATATTTTGGATACGGTCGAGATTCATGAATTAGAGACCAGTTCGGGTGCACCATGATTAGAGAATCATTGAACAAGAGTTGTTCACTCATTGGCTAACCCTTCACCAATAACTGTTAGGTGAGGTGATGAGTCAAGTTGGTGAGACGGCACCATATCCACAAGAATTATTAATCATGGAGATTTTTGCATCTCTACAGAGGAGTGTAGGGATCTGAGAAATAGTGGGAGCTAATTTTTAAAAATAAATTTCTAAATAAATTGGTCAAAGTCAAAATTATAGTATCTAACTAGAATCTTTGACTCTCTATATAGGAATATGTCTGCGTCCATCCAATTGGCACATATCCTGGACACACATAGACTGACTGGACCCAATTATAAAGATTGCGCGTCAGGATTACAAAAATTTTTGGGTTCCAAGAAATTAACCCATTTGTTTTGGACCAGGATCCCTCCACCTTACCAGCCCCGCGTCCATACTGCTGTTGAAAAGCATAGATAAGCATCTCTTGGAAAATGGATTGAACACAGAGATATAGGCCAGATATGTACATGTTTGGGTCTTCGTGGTTCTGATGAGCTGCCAGCACCATCAATGAAGGATATTCGAGACTTGCTC